>NDXA01000003.1:0-420333 GCA_002105455.1 Hemisphaericaspora xylofermentans | reverse complement strand
AACTTTAGATCGTATTGATTTTTAAATCAATTTTAGATCAGGTTTTTCTATATAGTTTTGTAACTTGTATAGTTTTCCTAATAGATATATGTAAAAAAAAAAAAAGCGCGTCTTTAAAACTTGGTTTGATGAGACGTCCAAATTTAAGCTACTTCTTATCTTCAAACACCAATGACTACCAGTCCACCTCTAACTAGTGATGACGACTTTCATCCAGAAAGTAAATCAGGACTTAAAAAGTTGGTTCAAGAACAGCAGCAGCAATTAAATAATCAAAATCAACACAATGAAAAAGAGCAACAGGAATTTAACCATTTGTCGAAGGATTTAAAATTACATAGATTGAATAATCTCATTGAAAAGTCCCAAATTTATTCCAAAATCATTGCAGATAATATCTTGCAATCGTCATTACAAATGCAACAGCAACAAAACGAGCAAGAGAAACTCCCACCTACAACTGAGGAAACTCCAAAACGTAAGAAACGAAAAACGGCGTCTTCCAAAAAGAATGGGAAGCAAAAGGATATCGTCAATATGTTATCTACTAATATTTCCGACTCTACTAAATCAACTCGGGATGCTATTGAAAAATCTCAAAGCTCTACCAATCATTCAATTCAACAACCAAAAATGCTCTCCGGAGCAACGTTGAAAGATTATCAATTAGATGGTTTGGAATGGTTGGTCACGTTATATCAAAATGGTTTAAATGGGATATTGGCTGACGAAATGGGATTAGGGAAAACTATTCAATGTATTGCCTTTTTGAGCTTTTTGGTTGAGAAAGGTATCAATGGTCCTTTTTTAGTTGTTGTTCCCTTATCAACTTTAGCAAATTGGGAGAATGAGATAAGAAGATTTGCTCCCAAGCTTAACGTATTTAAATATGGTGGGAATAAAGTAGAGAGAGCCAAGATTGATTTACATAAAAAGAAAGATGTGAATATTATCTTAACTTCATATGAAATTTCAATTAAAGATTTTTCAAAGCTTTCGAATATAAATTGGAACTATTTGATAGTCGATGAAGGGCATCGATTAAAAAACAATGAATGTATTTTAATCAAGTTCTTAAAGAGGTTGAATGTATCCAATCGCTTGTTATTAACTGGTACTCCATTACAAAATAATTTGAATGAGCTTTGGTCTTTGCTAAATTTCATTCTTCCAGATATTTTCCATGATTTGGCGTTATTCCAACAGTGGTTTAACTTTGATGAATTGACCACTTTTGCGGAAAACGAATTGGAAGAAGATGAAGAAACCAAGCGATTGATTAAATTGAATATTCAAGAAACATTGGTCAAGAATTTACACACTATCTTAAAGCCATTTATTCTAAGAAGATTGAAAAGAGATGTCATTTGGGATTTACCGCCAAAAAAGGAATACTTGATTCATATTTCATTGAGTGCTTTGCAAAGAAAATTATATTATGATGCGATCAATGGCCAGTTATCCAAGGGACTAATTGAAGTATATTTGAAAGAATTTATAAAATTGAACCATTGGGAGTTGTTTAAGAGTGACTTGGAGAAAATTGATGAGTTTTTAAAGAACGGATGTGCTACAAAATCGAATGCCCCCACATCCAAAAAGAGAAACCCCCGATCAACTTATAAAGAAGCAGAATCCGATGATGAATTCACTACTGCAAGCGACACTGACGTGTCTTCTAATTCATCCTTGTATGATTATGGTGTGACCTTGAACAAAATTAAATCCATTCGCTCCAAATCTAAAAGACAGGATATGATTCTTGAATCAACATATCACAATATCATGAAACAAATCCGCCATTTGTCTTTGCAAAATCCCATGGCGCAATTGCGAAATATTTGTAACTCGCCATATATCTACTATGATCCTACCTATTTATATCATGAATCTGGGATCCAGCGAAATAATCATGATGACGAGAAGTTCATCAAATCCCTAATTCAAAACTCCGCCAAGTTTAAATTTCTTAACGAAATTATTCATCCTCTTCTCGGAAACAACCACAAGGTTCTCATTTTTTCACAGTTTACAAAACTGTTGGACTTATTGCATGACTATTTCACAGTCCAAAACATTTCTGTGTGCCGACTTGATGGATCAACTCCACAATCCGAACGTCAAGATCAAATTAATCAATTCAATAAATCCAGATCGGATGAAAAAGTCTTTCTACTTTCAACAAGAGCAGGAGGATTGGGGATTAACTTAGTGGGTGCCGATACTGTAATTTTGTTTGATAGCGATTGGAATCCCCAGATGGACTTACAAGCCATTGATAGAGTACATCGTATTGGACAAGTCAATCCAGTTAAGATTTATAGATTTGTCACTAAAGGATCAATTGAAGAGATTTTAATAACTAAATCTTCGAACAAGAGATTCTTGGAACGTTTGGTTTTACAAATGGGTGAGTTTAAATTCAATAAGTTAAAGAAATTGATTGGGGGTGGTGATGGAGAAAATAATGATGCGGAATTGAATATGAAAGAGTTGATAGAGGTGACGAAATATAACTTCCACCCAAGTGGTAATTATGATGATGAGAAAGAATCGTTGGCGAAATTTGATGCCTTTGCTGATATTGACAAAGAGGTGAATGCCGATACGAATAGATTGTTGACTGATCAAGAACGCAATGAATTATTCGACCGCTCTCAGCACTGTTACTTGTCAACCGATGACTCTCAATTTAAGAACATCAGTGTTTTTGAAACAGTTAATAATATGGATAAATAGGCATACCAAATGAGTAAAGGTTGTATTGCAGGAATCATTCTTATGACTTGAGAGCCATGATTGTTACATCACTCATAAGATGCGTATATAGTTAGCCTTTAAATTATTGTTGAATCCCAAATAGATCATGAATTCAACTCATCGAAATTGTAAACAATTCCTAATATCCTTCTGGAAGATCTTGGAAGTTTTGACTTATCAACAGAATTTAAATAATGACTGAACTACTTCATCAATTAAGATCACCTAGATACGTCCAATCTGAAAAAAGTATATATTAAACACGAACACATTTTACATATATACACTGTACAAAACTAATCTAAATAACAAAAGGTAAAGGCAATCATAAAACATCATTAAAAGAAGGTCCAGCAAACTTCCACAAACAAATCTAGAGCTTTGCCCAGTCAAAAGGAATTTAATCACATCACTAGCTTTGCTTTTTCTCTCCATCTTACCGCATTCCAAAATGCACTATAACTCCAAGTCAACTCTCTTGCACCTTGCATATATCCATTGTATTTATTAAATTGTTCCGACATCCTCCCTTGAGCATCCACATGTGTCTTGATCACTGAAAGGAATGAATCACCGTACGTCGCCAATTGCAGCATTAACGTTCTATATATGGCTGAATTATACTCAATCACAACACTGCTACATATATTTGTTCCCTCATCTATCGAAATGAACTGACTGAAAAACTCCCGATTGGCGTTGGTAATCACAATATCTTGTTGGAAAACAATGTATTTGTGGATGAGTCTATACACCAATTCCAGTGCAGTTGCCGTGGATATAAACCAAGGATTTCCTTCACTGGTATGGACTCCATCATATATATCTTCCGGATATCTGCCAATACCAACCCCTATTCCTAATAAACCAATCTTGCTATGGTTAATTGGGTATCTAAATTTCATATCGTTTACCATAGCAAGTAAGGTATTTATCACATACGGATTATCGATGTCAAATGGAATTGTCGTGCTTTCAGAATCATAATTTTCGTGGGAATGGATTGCACCGAGAAGGGTAGCTGCATCAAGGCCTCGACGATGACCCAGTTTATAAAGGTGGGGGCATTCTATGATGTGCGAAATCACTGAGGATGTGAATCCGAAATGTTGTTGGGACTCAATGGCAAGTTTGAGTTGTTGGAATGTGGTTATGAGTTCCTTTTCAAACGCATAATCTCTAAATTGATTTGCAAAATCGATACCATCCTTAAGTGCCTTTAACTGAGTTATGGAGGTAAAAAAATGTATAGCATTTATTTCTTCCCAAAGATCAAATCCTGGTTTTTGCCAATTTTGAACAATATATATCAAATCAGGTTTTATTATCTTAAAATAAACCAATTTTGCATTTCTTAACATTGATGATTTAATAGAAACTTGGAATTTTTCTAATATTCTTAGATAGTACATGATTGTAGCTGCTCTCAATCCCGGTCCATCTCTTTGCGGTCTACCCCAAGTTTCATTGAATACGGTGTTATCAACGTTGAACTTTGGCTCCCCTAAACCTGATTTATCAGCGAAAGTCCCCGACAAGTTATCCAATCTTTGTAATACATAGTTATTTTCGATGTAATTCTCGATAACCTCAAGTAGCTCTGTTTGATGCTGAAATTCGTCTTGATGCATATCATCTAAATTATATAACAATGTTTTGATGGTGATTGCCAGATCTCTTATCCACTGATAGAAATAATTGGGAAATTCAGATGATGGACTAGCTATTACCACTCCCTTTTCTACTCCGGTAGGATCAAGAGTAGTGCTTATACCACCAATGTTATTTATCATTCTTTCAAACGTGATATGCTTTTGTCTGTTAATCCATTCTTCTAGATCATCCAGTTGGGAAGATTTGGGATATAAATAGGAGAAAAAGTCATCAAACAATGAAGGGAGGTATGATGAGGTGATCGAGGAGATGGTCGAGGTTGTAGAAGGTATCAGCAAAAGGATTTGTGGGGGGATCAATGTGCTTGAACATTGAGAAAGTGCGAGTGCGTAAACTAGCAGGTGTGATAGTTTCATGATGTTTTTTTTTGTTATAATTAGTTGGAATACGTCTGAATCTAAAAGGCACGTCTCTAATATGGGGTCTCTTTGTGGTGTTGAATTATAAAATCGGTGGGTTTTTCTTAGTATTATTCTCAAAATATGGCCAATAAGAAAAATAATTGCAAATCATAAACCTTGGATGAATAAATGAATGAATGAATTCACAAAAAAAAGACCAAATTAAACAAACGATTAATAACCAAATTTAGACGATTATTAACAAATGGATGAGCTCTTTCTATCTATGACTGTGTATATTAAATCAAACCTTGGTATTCTTAATATATGATCTAACTAGCAATTGATGAATGGTTAAATAGCAAACAAATGAATAGCAAACAAAATGTTGATGTTGATGATCGTTATGATTTGGTTGCAAAAAAATCTTCACAAACAAAAATTAAACGGAACTTTTTTTAAACGTCAAACCAAAAAAAAAATATTAAAATGCAAAAATCGTTAAATCAACGGTAATTATTGTTATTGGTTATTGATTGATTGATTACTTGATCTGTTCTATTACAATAACAATTAAATGACGTAAACAAATGCTATTTAAAATGCAATTTTTGTTGAACTTTTTTAAATACTTTGTATCAATGATTATAGTCCATATGATCCTAATGAAGTAGAACTTTACCTTTCTAAATCTAAGGTATTTTGGTGGTTTTTCTTTGTATAAAAGTAACCTCTTTTTTCAATTACTTACCAATTTCTGATGAAAGTACTTAAAATATATATCTAGATACAAAACAAAAATAAGTTGAATTATCTTAGCTCATCGTAAACACGGAAACTAAAGTTCTATTTATATTATCTTTTGAGGTTATGTTACACTGTAGGGAACTAAATGTAAAGTGAAAATAAAAATCGATGATCAAAGGCTGCTTCACAAAGAAAAAAATCTGGGGAAGAAAAAAAGAGAACAATAAAAATCGTGACCACCATTATTCATTAAAATATTATGAATCAAATATCAATATTTTCTTGCTAATCTCGTCTTCACAACAATTCCTACCTGGTGATAGATCAACATTCATGTAACTGATGCATCATGACTCATAAATGCATCTACTGTTCATACAAAACACGTTTCAATATTCTTTTTATAATTTTACATCGTATGATAGATCTCATCTCATCAAATGAACTTGCCATTTTACTACAAACCATTAATCGCCATAATCGACTTTGCGCAAGAACCAAATTTTGTTCGCAAAATCTTGAAAATTTTTCACGTAAACTCCTTTCACATGCTTAGGGTAAAAAATTCGAAGGTTCGGCTTTGTCTCAATTCACTTGATGAGATTTTCAGGAGTCATCATTCTAAATCAAAAACTAAAAAATATTACGAGTTGATTTAATATCACGGGGCATCATCCATTATTTCTTTAAAAACATTTGTGAGTCGTAGGAAAGGAGAGACCCGATAGATTGTAGTAACGTAGTTCGTTTAATATGGGGGATTGTGCACTAATTTCAACAATAAAACAATTCCTTTGACCCCGCCTGGAAGCATTGCCAATCGGGAAACCAGTAATGACAATTGTTGGGAAAGATCGTTCATCCCCATATCGCCTGGAGAAAAATAGAAGTACTAGATGAACTACAGTAAGAACAAAGAAAATTACCTAGTCTTTGCAATGTGCATGCCTTTTTCGGCCATTATCTCTAGATCTTCCACCGAAATTCTGGTAGCTACGATTATCTGTTCAACAACTATTATAATACATCTTCATTTCTCGTATATACAAATGTACATACAAACTCTAAAATCTCTTTAAAAGAGATGATATCAGAACGAACTAAAGCAAAAGGAAATAACTAAAAATACACAAGATTAATAAATCGGAAAAAGGAAAATATTCTTAGATCTAATTGGAAGAAGAAGAATACTTGGTAACAGCTCTGGTACCTTCAGAAACAGCATGCTTGGCTAATTCACCTGGTAAGATTAATCTGACTGCGGTTTGGATTTCTCTGGCTGAAATAGTGGACTTCTTGTTGTAAGCAGCTAACTTAGAAGCTTCGGAAGCAATTCTTTCAAAAATATCATTGACAAAGGAGTTCATGATAGACATGGCCTTTTGGGAAATACCAGTGTCTGGGTGGGTTTGCTTTAAAACCTTGTAAATGTATGAAGAGTAAGTTTCCTTTCTGGTCTTGGTTCTCTTCTTAGAAACGTCGGTTGAAGCAGTTTTCTTAGCGGCTGGCTTCTTTTCAGCAGGAGCTTTGGAGGCAGGTTTCTTTTCAGCTTTTGGGGCCATTGTGAAATATATATTAGTAACTGGTAACTTGAACTATTAAGATGGAAAAGAGAAGAAATAGAAGGTGAATTTATGAGAAAGTTTTATGGGAATTTGGATTGTTTATAAATGAATTTTTGATGAAGAACTCAAAACGCGATAATTTAAACAGTCACGTCAATGTTGTTTGTTGTGTATTGTAATGATTTCGTTTACTGGAATTTCTTCATAGTGATCGCGGTATTACTCTTCCTGTGATCCCAGTTACGCTTGCGTGATATAATTTACTGCCAAAATCGCCGGACTCAGATTTACACTTTGGAATGAGTATTTTTGAGCCCCGATAATTTCTCTCCACCAACGCGTAATTCAAACGTTCTGCGTAGTTGTTGACACCATACATTGTTGTTTGGTTAATTACGTTTCAATCACAAAACATCAAAGAAATAGATCATCATCAAATTATACATATATAAATAAACCCCCCGTTAAATCTAAGCTTTAATTTCAAGTCACTTCTCTTCTTTCTTTAAGAATTAATCTTATTAACAATAAAATCAAAGATACACAATGTCAGGAGGTAAAGGAAAAGCAGGATCTACTGAAAAGGCATCCACTTCAAGATCATCAAAGGCTGGTTTAACTTTCCCAGTCGGTAGAGTTCACAGATTATTAAGAAAAGGTAACTATGCTCAACGTATTGGTTCTGGTGCTCCAGTTTACTTAACTTCAGTTTTAGAATATCTTTCTGCCGAAATTTTAGAATTGGCCGGTAACGCTGCTAGAGATAACAAGAAATCCAGAATCATTCCAAGACATTTACAATTAGCCATCAGAAATGATGAAGAATTGAATAAGTTATTGGGTCACGTTACTATCGCTCAAGGTGGTGTGTTACCAAACATTCACCAAAACTTATTGCCAAAGAAATCTGGTAAGGCCACCAAGGCTTCTCAAGAATTATAAATTGGTAATTAAATCTATCTACTATATAAATGTCCAAGATATGGTGTTTATTTTATTTTTAGTTCTTTGTGTATTATAAATGAATAATATTGTTTTGTTGTAAACTGTACGATTGGTTGTCTCTCAAAATCTAATTGCGAAGTTCAAGAGTTCGAGTAAACATCAACGATAGAATTGTAGTTCTCCTTTAAGATAGCCTTAGTTGCCTAGAGTGTGCACTAGAATTCTTCATCCAAATCTCAGAAGGTCGAAGAGTTTTAACGTATATCCTCCTTATATCTAGGATGGTCGTAGATATGAGACACCCTTCAAGCTCATCCAAATTTATACATCTTAAAGTTTCTGAAAGTTTGTCTCAAAGTCTATCCTGAAGAACAGAAGTTTCTTGAGGGGTTTCTTTCAATTCTGAGAACTCACGCAAGTTTAAGATATAAGATGAAGGATCTTATTTATAATTGACATGCAAGAGAGGTTATAAACTTGATCATTCGCTAATGCGTTTTGTAATGATTCTGCTGGAGTCGAAATTACGAATTGTTAGATCACAAACGTATTTCACTATATTACATCTCTAGCATGGTAGAATTTTACCTGTTCCTTCGAGGAACACTGTTTTGAAATAGAAAGTTCTTAGATGTAGGCTAAGAAGATAATTCTCCATAAAATAATTCAAAACTTGGAAACTTGACTGTTGCAAACAAACTTCTTTTGAAGCTAAGGTGGAGGGGAGATGGGTTAATAAACATGCGAGTGTTACTTAATTGGATAATTCACAGCCCATGCTGGGAATAACCTTGCTCCGTTGTATTCATTAAATGAGACCAAGTTTCTAATTCATTCGACACAGTACTTGTATTGGAAATGACACTATTAACATGAGGTACCAACTATTACGAGATGAGACAATATGAAAAAAAGAAAAAGTGTATAAATCTACTGTTTTAGGAATTCCAACTTTAATTCTCTGTAGGCATCCATTCTACTTCTCTTAATGCCAAACAAGGAATAGTTAACTGATTTGATCACCAATTCATCCAAGACTTTTGACAATCAATAAGATGATAGACGAGCAATGGTGTGTAAATGCCGTTTCGTCGTGGATCTGTTCCAGGAAAATGGGTTATTCTACTTGTGCTTAAAGTTCCAATTACGGGCGTTGACTCCAAAAAGAAGAAATTATGTCTCTGATGAAACTTAGCACGTCTTCAAACATCTAGGCATATAGTGTCCAATGCTGGGCTCTTGTACCTCTTGACTTTAGTCAACGGTCTGTTTTTTCGCGATCCCCCAAAAAAACGGAAATTGTGTGGGGCAACGTCACTTTCCCGCTTCGGCGAAGTCTCCGGGGATATTTTTAAATGGGCTCGCTTGATTATTTATCGAGCATTGTATTGAGCTACCAAAGGTACGACATGAATACAATAACGAGCACGGGTCATTGGTAGTGAAGATGGATGGGTGTACACATATGACCAATCTTTGCTAATTTGTATTTTTTTGGTCCATCAGGAAAAGGGTTTCTCGCTTCGTATAATTTCCCCACCTGCTCATCCGAAGAGCATTCTGGGGTAAACTTGTGTTAAGCAAATAGAATTGTATATACGAAACACTTATTGTAGGGACAGTGATATCATTCTTAGGCATATCTTGCAACCTCTCTAATACTGCTGCCTACAAACCCTCGCAGGCTTAAATAAATGATTGAAGCACATTGGATCTTCGATTATCTTTCGTCAAAAGAAATTTGACAGTGCGAAGGAAACTAGCTGTTTAGATCTTGAAACCATACTTCAAGGGGCTTAACCATGAGGGTAAATAAACGAGGATAAATCTTATCAAACGGGGATAACTATCCATTTGTTAGTTGTTTCTCCATATATTAACTAATTCTGAAATATGGGGGAGAGGTGCCCATCTGTGAATGTGATCCTCGGTAGTTCTCCTGTTATCTTTCTTCTGTTTATTTTTTCCCGAAACTCTGAACTATACCCGACCTGTATGCAGTATTTTATGTTACCTCGGTTATTAATGGTAATTGCCACAGTTTAATAGATTAGTAGCAAAGTCAAGCTTTACTTAGGACGCACCTTCCTAGTTGGGAAGGGAGTTGCGATTAATTTTTTTCGGCTTCATTTTTTATCACAAGCAATGGGTACAGAGCTAAAAATATTTCAAATGAACCCCCGCATAATTTAATATAAATTGACTTAAATATCCACTCTTTTCCTTATTCCCCCCAATTGAATTTATTTAGCTTTCATATCATTAGAATAGTTTTTCATTCCCAAGGAAGAACTTTTTACTAGAATATATATAAACATGTCAAAATTAGAATTTAAAGACAAGGTCGTTATTGTCACTGGTGCAGGAGGTGGTTTGGGGAGACACTACGCCGTTGAATTTGCCAAGAGAGGTGCCAAAGTTGTTGTCAATGACTTGGGTGGAAGTCTTGATGGTAAGGGAGTCAATGCCCGTGCCGCAGATGTTGTCGTTGAAGAAATCAGAAAGAACGGTGGTGTCGCCGTTGCCGACTACAACAATGTCCTTGATGGTGATAAGGTTGTGCAAACTGCCATTACCAATTTCGGTACTGTTCATATACTTATCAACAATGCTGGAATTTTAAGAGATGCCTCTTTCAAGAAAATGACCGAAGAAAACTTTAAATTGGTAGTTGATGTTCATTTGAATGGTGCCCAAAGACTTACTAAAGCTGCATGGCCATATTTCATTAAGCAAAAGTTTGGTAGAATTGTCAATACTTCTTCTCCAGCTGGTTTATATGGTAACTTTGGTCAAGCCAACTATTCTGCTGCCAAGTGTGCTTTGGTTGGTTTCTCTGAAACGTTGGCAAAAGAAGGTGAACGTCACAACATCCGTGCCAATGTCATTGCTCCAGTTGCTAGATCAAGAATGACTGAATCTATCTTGCCACCACCAGTCTTGGAAAAATTAGGTCCTGAAAAGGTTGCCCCATTAGTATTATACTTATCTCATCAATCCTCAGAAGTTTCTGGTAAAATTTTTGAAGTTGCTGCTGGTTTTTATGCTCAAATTAGATGGGAAAGATCTGGTGGTATCTTGTGTAAGCCAGATTCCACTTTTACTGCTGAAGTTGTGGCTAAGCGTTTCCAAGAAATAGTCGATTTTAATGATACTGGTAGACCACCTTACTTGAGAACTCAACACCCAACGATGTTAAACGATTATGCCACTTTAGTCAAAGAGGCTAAGCATTTACCACCAAATGATGCAAGTGGTGCTCCAACTGTTTCCCTTAAAGGTAAGGTCGTCCTTATTACTGGTGCTGGTGCCGGTTTAGGAAAGGAATATGCTAAATGGTTTGCTCGTTATGGTGCCAAGGTTGTTGTTAATGATTTCAAGGATGCTTCTAAGACCGTTGAAGAAATTAAGGCTGCTGGCGGTGAAGCTCATGTTGATCATCATGATGTTGCGACTCAAGCTCAAGAAATAATCAACAATGTTGTTGGAAAGTATGGAACTTTAGACATCCTTGTCAACAATGCTGGTATCTTAAGAGATCGTTCTTTTGCAAAAATGTCCCAACAAGAATGGGATTCTGTTCAACAAGTTCACTTAGTCGGTGCTTCCAATTTATGTCGTTTAGCATGGCCAATTTTCAACGAAAAGAAATATGGTAGAATTGTCAATATTACTTCCACTTCTGGTATCTATGGTAACTTCGGTCAAGCAAACTATGCTTCTGCTAAGTGTGCTATTGTTGGTTTTACTAGAACATTGGCTATTGAAGGTGCTAAAAACAACATTAAGGCTAACATTGTTGCCCCACACGCTGAAACTGCAATGACCTTGACTATTTTCCGTGAAGAAGATAAGAATTTGTACCATGCAGACCAAGTTGCTCCATTATTAGTTTTCCTTGTTTCAGAACAAGTTCCAGTTACTGGTGAAATCTTTGAAGTGGGTGGTGGTTGGATTGGTAACACTCGTTGGCAAAGAGCTAAGGGTGCTGTTTGTAAGTCTGCTCTCACTACTCCCGAATTTGTTAGAGACAACTTAGCTGGTATCACTGATTTCTCTTCTGGTGTTGAACACCCACGTACTGCTGCTGAATCATCCATGGCAATCTTGAATGCTGTTGGTAATGGCGAAGAAGATGATGACGAAGATGAAGATGAAGAAGAAGTTGATGAAGAAGATGACCCAATTTGGAGATTCGATGACCGTGATGTTATCTTATATAACATTTCCCTTGGTGCTACTACTAAAGACTTGAAATACGTTTACGAAAACCATCCAGATTTCCAAGTTATCCCAACCTTTGGTCATTTAATTACCTTCAATTCCGGTAAGTCTCAATTCTCCTTTGCTAGATTATTGAAGAATTTCAAGCCAATGATGTTATTACACGGTGAGCACTATATTAAGGTCCACAAATGGCCACCACCAACTGAAGGGGCAATCAAGACTTCCTTCCAACCAATCTCCGTTACTCAAAAGGGTACCAACACCATTGTGGTTCACGGTTCTCAATCTGTTGATGTTAATACTGGTGAAGTTGTTTACTCCAACGAAGCCACCTATTTCATCAGACAATGTCAAGGTGAAAATAAGGTTTATACCGACAGAAGATCATTTGCCACTGAACAATTCGTTGCTCCAAAGCGTGCTCCAGATTATCAAGTTGAAGTCCATGTTGATGAACACTTAGCTGCTCTCTATAGATTAAGTGGTGACAGAAATCCATTACATCTCGACCCTGAATTTGCGAAGGGTGCTAACTTCCCTAAGCCAATTTTACATGGTATGTGTACTTATGGTCTTTCAGCTAAGGCTTTGATTGACAAGTTTGGTATGTTTGATGAAATCAAGGGTAGATTTACTGGTATTGTGTACCCAGGTGAAACTTTAAGAGTATTGGCTTGGAAGGAAGGTGATATTGTTAAGTTCCAAACCCATGTTATTGACAGAGGTACTATTGCTATTAACAATGCTGCCATTAAGTTGATTGGCAACAAGTCTAAGATCTAGATACCTTTGCTTGATTGAATTTATTTATATATTTTCTATGTTTCTTTCTATTTATTTTTAAACTTTATACGAACATACAAATAAACTTCTCATGTTGATATTTGTGATAAGATCTTCAGCCTAAAGCCTTTCGTTCAGCCCCATGATGTAATAATTTCGTAATTGAGCTTAGGCTGAGTTGGTTCTCTACACTGCTCTTGATAGCTTGTACTTTTATGTAAAACTTTAAATTTATAGAGATACAGGCCAAAATGAAAATCTACTATGGCGAAAAGAGTTTCGCATAGCTTTTCATTAACATTCGAATCATATCCGACAGCTCAACCTAGTAGATGCAATCAATTTTTCTCTCTAGTTGCATCTCAGAAAATCTACGCATTTCGCTACTGTTGTAAGTTTCACAACTAAGAAGACCTTTGTCATAATAGAGTTAAATTACACTAATTACGATATACAACACACATGCTAGTGTGTCACTTATAAATAAATGTCTGTCTGTGAGTAATGTACCTTTTCCCTAGTTATTTTGACCACCGATCGAAGCGACGGCAAATTGTCTCTCTTCTTCGATTTCCTCATCTTCCAAACATACCCCAATAACCTCATTCGATAATATGGAAGACATTCTCTGGTGACCTCTATTTGTCTTTAACGAAAATTCAAGTGGGGTTTCGTTAATTGCGTCAATCGAAAGATCAGCAGCAGAAACCTTCTGGACAGATAGTGGTGAACTAATGATCGGCGATGACATCTCAATACAACCACTAATAGACATCGTGCGAGCCCTACTACGTGTCTTATTTGGGAATTTGAATGGAGGAATGTTTGGTTTTGCACCACCACCACTGCGTACTGACTTCTTGCGAAGCGTTCTAATGGGAGAAGCTACGGCGGATGATGGGACAGGTGGAACAACGGCAGACGGCCATTTGCGGGTTTCGAAATACAAGTCCGAACAGGTAGTTTCATTCAGTGATGAATATGGATCAGCCAATGACTCTGAGGACGACATACTTCCCGCATCAGAACAAAACAGTGGAGAAGTGATTAGCATAGATGAGGAAATCGTGGAGGCAAATGAAGATGTCGAAGAACTTGGGATTGTCATTGAGCAAGATTTTTGATGATGGTGAGGAAACTTTCTAAACGGAGGTTGAGGAAATTCATGGTCATTAAAAAGGGGTGATCCTGCAGGGGATGCACGCCTATTTGGATCAAATGGTGAAAATTTTTGCTTCATTGAACGTTGTCGCTTACTTATTTTATCATGAGTGAACGATTGTGATTTGGTGTGACCGAATGTAAAGTTTCTATCCAAGTTGTTTTCCGCATTACAGTCCTGGAAAGACTTTGCTCGAGTTAATTTGCTATCATTCCTAACTTTGTTTAATTGATTTTCACATACTTTTTCATGTCGCAAATCTTTCATTTCAACGTATCCTTGAGGATCACAATATTGCCGATATCTATCAAAGAATCGTTTGTAGCCCCCTTCAAGTACAACTATATCAGGAAAAGTTAAATAGGGATATAAATTGGCGTTGATTGCGCGATCACACTTCCGTAAGTGCCTTGCCATTACAGGTCCTCTAAAAACACTAAACTCGCAATGAAATATAAGTAGTTTCTTTTTATTGGATAACGTTGCCTCCGTAGAAATGCCCATAAATGTTTGCTCTAGATCCTCTTTTGTTGAGACATTAATTGCGTTGATGATATGCCCGCCTTCGAATTCATAGTTGAATCTACAGTCTATGATGATGTATTCATCAAATTCATTTTTTAAATCCCCTGATAATATCTTGTATAACTCGTCTTCATTTATTCTGGGTAATGAATCATCAGCATGTTCAAATGTTTGTATGTTTGTGTGTTTGAGATGAGAATTATCTTCCCGATGGCAAAAGTGGGTTTCCTCAGTCCTTTGAGTTATCGACAAAGATTTAGAATGAAGTAGTCCTTTTCTCGGTATTGGGGAACCAATATTAATGGTTTCAAAAGTATCGTCGTCTTGACTATCAAACTCGTCACTTCGTTCCTCGTCTTCTTCATAGTCGTAGTCTGTCTCTATTTCGGACTCCATTCCATGTTTGAGTCTGCTAACACCAAGAGAGATGCTAGAAAAAATCAGGTGTGAAGTCTTTGAAACAGCATTGACAGATTTTGTGAGTATATTTGATGAATTGGAGGAAAAGGCTTTTGCCGAAGGTAATACCAAGTTTGAAATATTAGTAAAAGGGCGCCGATTTGACAACGTATATTGAGTAGCTATCGGTGGTGATGAACAAATGTCCAATTGTGTCTGGTTTGACGTATTGCCATTATGTTTAGGAGTCTCCGTGTTACCTCTTTCGATATACTTTTCATTCAGAATCATAATTTCAAAATTCAAGTTGGTTAGTGGGGATAATTTAAGGATCCACCTTCATATAGCTCTGTATGATGCGTTAGTTGATAGCCTTTATGAAGTTAAGCTAGTGCTGATGATGCTTAATTAATGGAAATATGTCGTTGTATGAATCAATTAATGAGATTCAAAGATGGTAGGGGAATATGCAAAAGGGGATATAATTTACAAAGTATGAATTTTTTTTCTTAATATGGTTTAGCGGTAGATATGTTGTGAAATTACCTAAATTGGGGTCTAGCAATAGGAAGGACACCAAACCAGTAGAAAGGAACGTGAAGTTAAAACGAGTGTATGTAAAAAAGTAGCGAGTGACTACCAATTGAAGATGATTGAAGCAGTATATATTTTAATATTACGTTATAATATTTTTGTTTGTGTTGAATTTATTAGTTATTTATATATGGCGTTTTATTGTTGATTGTTAATGAAGGGATGGTAGGTAGGTCGCAACGCTATTCTTTCTCGCTCTCTGTTAATTTAATGCTAGCACGTCTTGAAATTTTCATGACGCCAATTCTCTGCGTAATCAACAACAAGAAAATTATTTAAACTTTCCGAGAGTTGATGATACAGAGTTATTAACAAAAATTTGTTACAAAGAAACTATTACATTTATAAATTATATAAACGAAATAGATTATGGTCTTTCTTTGTCAACAAATCAATCTTCCCGTTTCCTATGGTCATTTGGTACATGGCATTTAACCTTCAATGATATAGGTTACAAACTTTGTTTGGAGCGAGAAAGAGATGAGCAATATTTGGTGTAAAACACTTTTTTTTAGTTGTGTTATTCTTTTCATCCCTAACGTAAACACTATTATTGTATCTTTCGCTGGAAAGTTCCAGATCAGTTAAAATGTAAACTCAATTAATTTCATAAACACATCTAAGCTTCTATTTTACCAAAAGAGCCAATAGCCAAGGTTAGCATTTACAATTTATCACTCTATTCTTCGAATCATATCTGAGATTTTGCAAATACATAAATTGTATTCTGTAGATCCCGTTTATTGAAAGGAAGGATGATAGTGCTACACAACAGAACAGCTTACTACACGAAAGTATCGCTAATCACTAAACAATCTTAGCACTAAAATAAGTATTCTCTATCCGTTAGTAATTTAGTCGCTCTAGGTGAACTGAGGCAGTAACGAAAATTCTTATTTTCCCTCAAGAGTAACGGGTATCTTCTTAGAAACATTGCTTTTATATTTGCAATTTGATGACTGAAAACTCTACCATAAGTAGTCATTCACAAGAAGTTGATTTATGCATTTCTTGATTATGTCTCCAGCACGCATTTGCCATCGTCACGTCGGTTACCTTTCTTAATGTACCCCATCAATCTACTGGGCCTATGTTAGCAATTGACATACAAGTCGTTATTCCTTGATAATTTGCCAACCCAAAAATTAAACCTTGCTTGTTCCTTCGCTTTGACAATTGAGCAAAATCTTGGCCTTGCATAAGCACGTCGCATTGCCCTTGATGGCCTTGGCTTGACTTGACTATATATGACAGGTGACGTTCTACCAACAAGTATTATATATGCAATAATAGTACTTGATATGTAGGGATTACTTGATCTGTAGGGATTTCTCATTTACCGATTCCCTCCAACGCCGCATGGCACTTGATTTTATTGAACGAGGTAGCGATGGCAATACAAATTTTGTGTAATCGAAGTTCAAAAATTCTTCCAGTGTAATTCTACTACCTTTTTAATAAATCGTAAACTTGAATATTTTTTAATATTGTAGTTTCTTTCCATTACCGGAAGAAGCTGGTCTAACGTGGACAATGTAACTCAAAACGCTCTAGCTGTTGTATATTTGTCATTTCTGACCTTAAAACTTTACTCGCTTCTTTGATTCGATACTGGAGCCTGTTGAAAGTCGCTTTGCTTGCTTCGTGGAAACCCTCTCATTATCTACAATTTGTTCAATGAATTCCTGGGACATATCCGTTTCCCTCATTCGGATGGATTGATTCTCGTTAAGTTTCTTCAAATTTTCCTTGCTGAAGAGGTATACATCCCATGATCTAGTCTCCTCGTCATACGAATGGTGTAGCAAGGAGTATTGATCGGTATGATCCTTTACAGTATCATTTAGCAGAAGAATTGGTGCATTAAATCCTGAATATTCAGAAATACCGGAATCCATATCTAGAAAATGATGACGCATCACATACTTTTGAATCCCAGCATTGTCAATTACGTACTTTTCCTTTTTATCATCTTCTATATCAACTCCTCTCTTCTTATATATTTCCTCTTCTAACGTACCTTCAAGAATTAAGGTTTCCACATATACATCCTTCGTCTGACCAATTCTATGTGCCCTTTTGATGGCCTGCGCTTCGATGGATTGATTCCAAATTGGACTTGTAAAATACACATGATTAGCTGAAATTATTGTCAAACCATGGGCAGCAAGCCGTATATCCATAACCAAAGGAACACCACCAAGAGATTCATTGTCATACCTCGAAAATTCTGTTAGGTTTTTGGCTCGGATGGTTGGAGAAATAAAAGTGGCATACAATATGAAATTGATGCCAAGAATATCAAGTAATTCAGTAAGATAATATGCAGTATCCTCAGATTCGAAGAACACTAATGATTTTATATTTGTTCGTTGATGTTCAAGTAACCTACTTGCAAGATATGAAAGTTTCGAAGAAGCCGTGCCGAGAATTCTCGCTTGTCGAATTGTCTCAAAGGATGACACATCATTTGTGGCTGATAACAGCGCTGTTTCCCACTTGTCCACTTCTTTCTCAACTTCTTCCTTTGGCAGCTTCTCATCTTGTAACTTTGGCTTTTTCGAAACAGACACGGTCTTATTGATATCTCCTTCGTTGTGTGCCTTGGTATCAGCATTGTCCATGGCTTTATTAGTGTGATCGTGGGTCTTTGTTCTAAAATCTTGTATTTGGTCTTGTTTTTTGAATCTTTCCGAATTCCTCTTTGTAGTACCTTTCCAGTACTTTCCCCAAAATTCGTTGGCTATATCGGCTAAGTTCTCCAGCAATCTCAGATCGCTGTTATAACGATTTTTATACCAGAATTCTTGTACTTCCGATAACTGAGGAGCGCCGAATACACTAATGTGTTCACGCTCAAGTTTTCCAGTTGCAAGCATATTTGCGAAATATTCAGGTAATCCGGTAATATAATAATTCATCTCGTGCAATAAGGAAGATGTCCTCCAATGTCGATTCAGTAATGCGTAATTTGCAACCCCCATTGCCTTGTTTAGCAATTGAATGTCCGAATCCGTATAAATTCTCTTTTCTTGGTTTTTCTCGAGAGACGATTTGCAGACGTGTATCAAAGCCTCTACGTCTGCTAGTTTAAACCCAGTCCAATAGAATCCCGCTCTCTGTAGATTATTTACCAACTTCCTTAATTCATGCCTATTTGCAGGATGAAACATATAATCTATATCTGTTCGTTCTGATGTGACTGCATTTACCGCAAGCACCGCTGTGAATAGATTGATCGAAATCATATTGTGTAGAGAAGGCTTTAGAAATACCGGCGAATGATGTAGTTGAGGTAATTCTAAATCTAATTCAATATCTTGTGGCTTATGCCTTATCATAACTGAATTTAACAAGTTCAAAAGTGTTAGTTCTGAACTGTATATATTTTTCATTAACGGCTTAATGACTTTTGACGACCAAAGCTTGGGAAAGCTTGAAAACGGTTCGATTTTTAAAAAATTCCCAACAATTGTACCTAGTTTCCTCAAATCTTGACGTTCATCAAATTTTGATTTGATCATATATTTATTTTTGTGATTCTTTTCTTCTTCGTTCACGTACAAACTTGTGAGTCCAGACGTAGGTGTTCCCGTAACTACCCATTTCCGTTCCGCAAAAAGATAGCTACTTAGGAAGCTGATCCGCGAAGTCTTAGAGTTCACAAGGTGTCCTTCGTCGATAATGATTCTCTTCCAATAGATTTGGGTAAGCGGACTACTCTCCATCCCTTCTTTGTTTAAACAGGAATTGGAAAGAATGACCAAGTCATACCTTAAGAGCTCCACGGGATCCTTCGTAAGTGTATCGGTATAACATCTGTTTGTGGACTCGATGTTGGATTTAAAATAATTAGAAACAAAATAGATCTTCAAGTATTCCGGTTCGATATGTTTTTTGATTTCTAAGTTCCATTGTGCAAAAAGATTGTCAGGGACTATAATAATGGTTGTGTTACAAAGATATAATTTCCTGATTTTAGATGGCTGGTGTCTTTTGAATATTCTTTCTCTATTCTTCCTTGGATCTGATCCTGGTATGTAGTCAGAATTATCGGGTGATGTATAGAAGTAGCCTGGGTTACTTGAAAGCGAGCTTGTTATTGCCTGGGGTAAATCTGACACATAATGCTTCCACGGTACTGATTTTTGGACTATCGTCTCCTGACAAATTGCACCTAGAGATCTAACTCTGGAACCCTTTGAAGCCATTAGAGCCCTATGTCCTTCTGATGGTGAAGGAATGCAACCTTTATGTAGTAAGACACTCTCAGGTATTTTAGAAAATTCTGATTTATTTAGACAAATCAAGGAAAGGCATATTAATGTTTTCCCTGTCCCCATATTCTCCCCAAGGATCCCACCACGGGGAAGTGATAGCATATCAGGTTTTGAATAGATTAGCTTAGATTCCAAATCAAAATAGTATTCTGCTTTGCCGATTGAGGTTTGAAGTTTGATTAAATTGGGAACTAATGTCATCTGGGGTAAGATTTCCCTTTCTAACATTTTTGCAACCGATCTGGTTTGAAATTGATACAATGTGGATCTAATACCTGAGATAATGATTGGGTTTTTAAATTTGAGACAATTAGAAAGTGCAAATAATTGAATTTCCGGGTTCGGATGGTTGATATTTCCAGAAACGCCGAGTTCATGATCCATAAGCTTTGGCGAGAGAATTGAATTGTATATATATTGAATTCTCAATCCAGATGGTGCCTCATCAGTGCTGTAATCATGGAAGGAAACTTGAGCTTTGTTTCTCCATCTTTTGACAATATAGTTAAATTCGTTGGTGTTGGGTCGATTTACTCTAGGACCTTCTTTATACGGAAGTAGAATTACTGGGCTCAGGAGAAATTCTTCAATCTCAACTATCGTATCTATGTTCCAACTTGAAATTGAAAAATCGACGTATCTCAATAGAGTTTCAAAGTAGACTTTGTAGTTCTTCTCAATATCAAACTTTTTTGGTTTTTTTGATCTCCAATCATGAATATATCTGGCACCATCCACATCGTCTGGGACAGCATACAATCTAATCCTACAAAACTTGGTTGAGCTGTCTTCTTTAAATGAAAATACCTTAAATGAAGCTTTTAAATACTGGAAGTCGATTAAGAATTGTAGATAAAGAATTATCAGATTAACTCTTCCCTCGCATATAGAAACGAAGAAATCTATGTCAAACCATTTCCAACCATCTGGACTACTAATTGCATAAAGATCGGACACATCCAAAGGAAGTTCATAAAAGTTCAAACATCCAACAGGAATTAGCTTCTTTAAATCGTTGGTTATATCTATTATTTTTTGATATTTGTTTACTAACGGAGACATTATTGACCTTTCTGAGCATGACAATTGATTTCCCCAGATCTTTACTCTACGTCATTTTGTAGCTTCTATCATTGCGCTACCATTTGTATATTCTATAAAATGTAGGTTCAGCGAAGGTGGTTCAAAAGAAATACAAGAGTGAAGTTGGAGAGGTCTTGGAAATTATAAGCTTTCATTCGCTTTTTTGAGGAATTCCTGATATTGGAGTATTGTAACAGGGAAGCTCTTATCCTTCAGATTTTTCACTTTATTAATTAATCACCTTCGGAAAGATCCGGGTAATCGACAATCCAAACTTAACCATTTTTTTGACATATACTTTTGCCTCCTTGTTTTACAGTTTCTATCCCCGTTTACCGTTTCACCTTCACCTTCACATTCAACTACTATTTCCTAAGATATCTACTGCTATATAATGAAAACTCATCTCCTTATTGTCCCCATTAAGGAAACTGAAGAATTGAATTGGGTTAAACCATTGAACAATTACCTTCTTTCCCTCTATGGTAACACTAGTAGTTATCAAACAGAATTGTCTAATTTCAATAAATTACGTCAAGATATCAGAGGAGTTAATGCTGATAGTACAGGATTGCGTCTATATTATACGTATTACAGCCAGATTGAATTATTGGATTTAAGGATTCCATGGAATAAGATTCGAAAAGTTGAATTTGAGTGGTTTGAGGCATTTGGGAGTGGACCAGGTCATAAGCAGAAATCATTAGCATTTGAAAAAGCAAGTGTACTATTCAATATAGCAGCATTATTAAATAAATTTGCCAAATTTAAATACGATGAATCGACACAGGATGATAAGGCGGAACTTGGAACCAAAATGACGATTCAGTTGTTGCAAACTGCGGCTGGAGTATATGAATTTATAAATGAGAATTTCTTGCATGCGCCCAGCGATGATTTGGCGCAATCAACGATTAAATTCTTACAGAAATTGATGCTCGCGCAAGCTCAGGAGGTTTTCACATTAAGGTTAATGAATACTGATTTGGATCAAAAGAAGAATTCATTGATCGCAAAGTTATGTTCTTCGGCAAGTAGTTACTATGAAGATTGCTATAATATGATCAATCAAGATAAAAAGGAACTGTTGAATTATTATAGCGATGGCGATGAAGATGGGGGATATGAAGATATGGAGAGTTTATCAAAACCAGAAACAAATTATGTTGCCGCAAATTTAGATGTGAGTTGGGTAGCTACCATTTATTTCAAGTTTATCTATTATAAATCGCTCGCATATTATTTTAATGGTTTGCAGTTAGAGGCTAATAAGAAATATGGAAACTCAATTGCATATTTGACCAAGTCCAAAGAGATTATATCGCAAGTGCATTCATATTCATTGAGAGCAATTTCGAAAGGGCATGGTGATGTTTATGAGCTACTTGATAATTATAAATACCAAAAGGATGCATTGGAAATTAAATTGAATGATTTAAATAAAGATAATGATTTAATCTATCACGACATTGTTCCCTCTTTGGTGACATTGCCGGAAATTAAACCTATGGATAGCACCAAAATTATTCGAATTAACGAAAATGACATGCTTAAAGAAATAAATGAACAAAATTATAATAATTTCTTGAGTAACGTTGTACCATATAACATACATGAATTGGCTAGTTTATATTCTGAAGAGAAATCTCAATATTTAAGAAATGAATTAGACTTGGTAGAAGTATCCAACGAAGAAACTGCTTCAATTCTTGAGTATTTAAAATTACCCAAATCTTTAGTTGAAATCAAAGAATTGGTTAATAAGACAAGTCAAGGCTTTGAAATTCCCATCGATATTATTAACAAAGTTAAGGAAATCAGTTCAAATTTTAATCAAGATGAGAATTCCCGAAAAGAAATTGAAGAAATTCGTAAACAAATTTTTGTAAAGATTTCAGAAAGTGAAAGTCTTACTCGAACTTTGTTTTCGGGAAAGGAAGAAATTATTCAATTGAAGAAGGCATTATATGAAGCGACAAATTCTGATAGTAAGTTATTTGCATTAGTTGATAGGCAATTTTATGAATTGATAAGTCAAGGAACCCATTCCAAAGCTTTCAAGCAATTATTTGAAGTTGACCCCAAGCAAGCTCCTGAAGTCAGTCTCGTTGATATCGACGACGCTGGTGATAACCAAGTAATTTTGAACCAAATAAAACGAATAGAGGATTTATTGCATGATTTACACAAGGTTAAAACTACAAAGACGAAATTGGTTGGTGACTTGAAGAAAGAAATTCATAGTGACGATATATCAAATATTTTGATCCTCAATAGCAAATTAAAGTCCGAAAATGAAATCAAATCTGTAATCTTTCCGGAAGAATTGAAGAAGTTTTCTCCTTTCAATGAGGAATTAGATTGGGTAATTAAGCAAGAAAAGAAGTTTATTTCTGAGTTGAAAGCTGAGTGGGATTTGTTAAGTCTGAATCGGGAAATAAAGAAGACGGTTATTAGACACACTTCTCTTTTGGCTAAGATCAAAGAAGAGGCTAACACTATATATCAATTTTATGATAATTGGTCTAAGTATCATGTGGGGTTATCTAAGGGGAAACAATTTTATCGAGCATTGTTAGATCAATGCGATCGAGTGAAAGATGATATTGAGCAGAGTATGAAGTTTGATGCTCAATTCAAAAATATGAAGGTGAATGAAGCATCACCATCACTCTCGCGTGGGCTCCCTGACCAGTATCATAGCTCTCTGTCTGTGCCAACAGATCAGTCGTATCAACAAGCGAATATCAGAAGCCACGGAACTTTCGAATTGCAACGATTCGAACAAGTTTTACCCAATGCTTATCAACGAGACCCTGGGCAAGTATCTCCTTTATGTGGTCCTGGCATTAACAGACAACAGTCGCTGCCACATCAAAATGTCTCGGTGGGAATGAATTATGATAAACCATCAATCGATCAGCCCTTTCAACCAACAATAGATAGAGTATCTACGGGTGGGAGTTCGAACTATGGTCAAGGTTACCAAAGTCCTCAAACTACTGGATATGTTCGTGCCCCACAATTGCCTCCAAAACAAAAGATACAAGCGGATTCGTACACATCCGCTGGACAAACTTCATCCTCAAAACAGAATCAACAAACTTTTAAAATGAACGAGGTAAATGGTAGTAGAAGTGAGAGTAGTTTGATCTATGATCAACCGTCTACATATAATCCAAATATGTATAATTTCTTTTCATCATCAAATAATCCCCAGTGAATGGAGCTTGTTTCATTGTTCATTTGTTATTTTTAGTAAATTGAAGTATTACATATATTGTTTCGACTTTGTACCGTTTTTAATTAGAATAATTTTGACCATCATAGGAAAACTTGTATCTTCCTGTTGCCAATGTACGACATAAATAATGGATTTTCTAGTGTGCTGTAAATACTTAACAATCAAGATCTGAAAATCCAATTCAAACTCACGCGCAGACAATAAGTTATTGTCAGCTAGGAATAACAACAAGTTTGTTTTATATATAAAATTCTCAAAGGAGGGAGGGAAACTCTTTGGTTTTCGAATTGTACCACTAAGCCTTGATTTATTGAAGGAAATTTAAATTTAATTGCTCAAAGTAGATTCGAATCTCGTAAATTGACTTCATTAATTGGGGGGAATGTTGATAACAAAAGTGGCAAACCGCTACCTCTTTACGGAATGAGAGATTTTAGATCCAACACTAATTATATATAAGAAGTGATTGTCTACACACTTAGTTGAAATTCGGAAAATCGGGGCCATTGCACCGCGTCCCAATGTTTGCTTGTGAGTTATGCTGCATAAATTAAGGTGACATTGAAGAAAAAATAATCCCAAAATAACTGTCTTTCTTCCCCTTACCCCTTCTCAATTTTTTTTCTATTCGAGACTAGTGGCGGTAATTATGAAGTTGCTACTTTTCAATTTGAGACTATGGAAATGGTTGGTTGAGAGGACGGGAAAACTTTGTGAAGGCATGCTCTGGTGTGGGTAGAAGTTTAGTTAAGGAGTTGAAAAATATTTTCTATAAATAGAAATTAATTTATTATTCACGTTGAGAAAATATTTTTTATTGTGATATGTGATTTATGCAGGTGTATTTTTAAATAATACCACCTCGACTCCCAAATGGGCAAAAAAATTCTTTGAAAATCACGAGCATAAACTAAAAATAATTTAATTTTAAACTTTTGTTAGCAAAAAAAAAAGAAAATAGAAAAAAATTTCGTTCGGTTGTGTTGACTTGGTTTATAAAATTTTGCCGTTGTTAATCAAAAAAAAAAAAAAAAATGAAAGATCTGGATCTCTCTCTCTCTCTCTCTCTCTCCTATAAAAAAAGTCATTCTGTCTGTGTAATATATAATTTTCGAATTTCCTTTATATATACACACATTCGTTTTGTCGCTTTTGGCTGTTTTTTTTTCAACTTTCTTTTCTTCTCAAGGTTTTTTTATTGTTTCATCATTCTTACTTGATAATTTAATTAAACCTCATTTACATTCGCTATTTTATCATCATCAACTGCTTTTGTACCTTTATAAACTGTTCAAAACTACTCAACACCAAATCACATTCATCTCCTTGCCTCCGTTTAAAGAACACATATCATATATAATACAACCCTTCCATTTGTTTATCGAGAATTGCACATATACAAAAAAAAAATGAAATATAACACTTGGTATTTCATATCAGCCTTTGCGTTAATATTAACACGAGCTTTTGCATCTGATGTTATCACTTGTAGTAATACCAAGTCTTGTCCACTCGAAGCACCTTGTTGTTCTCAGTTTGGAATATGTGGTACTGGCGCATATTGTTTAGGAGGATGTGATATCAGATACTCGTATAATATTTCCGCTTGTATGCCAATGCCTATTATGGAATCATTTACTCATGCATTCGATTCAGAAAAAGTAGTGGGAGAGATTGAACAGCAATACGAATACTTGGGTAATTATTCTGAAGCTGATTGGGTTTACAGTGGTTGGATCGATTATCATGACGGGGCTCTTTTGGTCCAAATGCCAACAAATACCACTGGTACTGTCTTATCGTCTACTAGATATACTTGGTATGGTAGAATTGGTGCTACGTTAAAGACATCACATGATAGAGGGGTGGTCACTGCCTTTATCACATTCTCTGATATTCAAGATGAAATCGATTACGAATTTGTTGGTTACGATACCAAAACTCCTCAGAGTAATTATTATGCCCAAGGTATTTTGAATTATACTAACTCGAGAAATTCTACTGTTAATGACACTTTTGAGTACTATCATCTTTATGAAATGGATTGGAAAGAAGATAGGATTGAATGGATTGTGGATGGTGAAACAGTTCGTACGCTTCAGAAAGCAGACACTTGGAATGAAACGACCCAGCGTTATGATTATCCTCAAACTCCTTCCCGTATCCAAATTTCTTTATGGCCTGGTGGTGATCCTTCAAATGGACAAGGGACAATTGAATGGGCTGGTGGTGAAATTAGTTGGGACACGGATGATATTAAAAATTATGGTTATTATTACGCTTATATTAAAGAGTTTCACATGGAGTCTTATGACCTCCCATCTGGTATTAGCTTTGATGGCGATTCGAAAGATCCTAAAGACTACCATGCCTTCCTTTATACGAGTATTAAAGGAAATGAAGAAGATATTATGCTTACTAACAAGAAGACTTGGTTAGGTAGTTCTGATGCTGTCGGTTTCAATCCACAAAACGAGGCTAAAGAACAATCAAAATCTTCTTCACAGGTGAAAACTTCAACAGTTGTTAAGACGTCTGGCTCTTCTACAATTACTTCCCTTCAAACAACTACGGTTGCTGCTGCAACTGTAAATGCACCAGCCCAGAATCAAGCACAAGCGGCACAACAAACAGCAGGAATTGCCTATGACCCAAGTATGGGTTTTGTCCAAGATGCCAGAGCAACTGCAAGCTCAGCTGGTGGTGCAGCTGGTGTACAGGGTATTTTGAGTGGTGTTTTTAGCACTATAGGTTTGGGTATTATTTCTTTCTTATTTTAGATTTGAGAGTACTGCTTTCATTCTATATTTAGAACAAGTAGTACAGACATTGATCTAGTTTTATTATTTGTATAGAATATAAATTGTTTGATTTTTTCTAACTATTCC
Source organism: Hemisphaericaspora xylofermentans (assembly GCA_002105455.1). Classification (NCBI taxonomy): domain Eukaryota; kingdom Fungi; phylum Ascomycota; class Pichiomycetes; order Serinales; family Debaryomycetaceae; genus Hemisphaericaspora; species Hemisphaericaspora xylofermentans. The sequence goes on along the minus strand of NDXA01000003.1, from coordinate 393,116 downwards.
ATATACTACATACTATGTGAATTGGCTAATTGTATAAAATTGTAATTATTCGAATGTGCTATGAGATGCTCCGAATATTGAATCGATCAATTCTTCGGGAATCAAATTCCACCTTTCCTTTATATTAGCCTCTTACACTGATTTGTAATCAATTGAGTATATGGTTACAAAATGACTGAAATTCAATTGTTGCCTTTTCCATGATAGACTAATTCAGGCTACAGAATATATAGTTCGGAAGAACGACAACATTAAATTAAGTTAATTATTGAAATTTTCAACCCAAGTTAATTTAATTCGCTACCAGATGCAATTTGCTTTTGCACAGCCCATTTTGTAGTAGGGCGGGCAAAACAACGCGAGATGTAAAGGAAGTTATATCACCGTAACCGCATACCCTTCTTGATGCAATGGAATTGAAAATGTACTTGTTGATTGTTTTGAAAAACTATCAGAGAGTACTCTATGTGAAGTTACAAAATTTTCACTAAACAAACAATTAATTTATTTCATCACCAAATACAATACAATTCATTTCTTCTCAACCTTGATATATTTCAACCTTCAATATATATTAGCATGGCTCAGTTAACAATTGACAACAAAGTACGAGTTTTGCACTTATAGGTGTTTAGTTTGAGTCACAATCTCTCAAGGCCTTTTTATTCCTAATTTATACGTCTAATTCAAAAATAGAATGTATCAGAACGTAATGTACTTTCAAACACACCTTCCGAGAAACGTGTGATGATTCTACCCACAAACGCTAAATATGTATTGCCGTAATTCTAAGTTGAAGATAGACAATAGAATTACGGTTAATTTAATTTTGCAAAATACGAATTGTTCGATGAGTCTTACACAAAGACAGGTAGTCAAGAGATGCAAATATAAAGAGTTCTTAGCAGAAAGACTATGCCGCTTCGTAAAGCTGTAGCGAAAGATATTCTAGTGAGACATTTTCATCGTGGGATGTAAGTGATCACCAAGAGACTTGGAATTCTCTTGCCGCTTAGCCATCAGTACCTGGCTTCTTTTGTTTTCGAGGCAAGACATCTAATCCTTATCCAAAGCTGCCAGAATCAAAGCGGGTCACTGGAATATCGTAGCTAAAAGTAATATAAGTTTGAAGTGCAATATACACTCAATCTCCAAGTTTGTTATAACACGATATTGTAGATCCGACGGCTGACTGACCTGCTTTTCCTGCAGACATGTTCATCTTTGAACATAATGATATGCATAAGATTACAAATTGTTTTCATAAATATCATCTTGAAGACTTTGCACAAATACTATATATCAATCCAATAGGCTATGTAAATTATCAAGAAAGCTACTGATCATATATTCAACACTATCAAGCTTGGTGAAAGCACTCATTAGGACTGGATCTGGGGAGGAAACCTCAATTTTCTTGTTCACCATTACCACCATGTTATTATAAGTCATGCATTTTGTTATATAATCCACTGGCTCGTGCTTTGGACGCAATTGCAAATGATTCATAAAGGTACCAATCATCGAATTGGAATGAGAAGAAATTGGATTTGTCGAGGCCATCTCTTGTAAACGTCTTTCAACATCGGAAACATCCAACGGAGGGGACAGGTCTTGGCTATATTTCTTAGACACAGAAGCGCTCACTGACGTTTCTGAGCTTGCGGGTAGCTTTATTTCGTCTCGCAATTTGTCGATATAGGATTTGCCGCTCGTTGAATCAATCTGGCACCATGGTTTCTCTGTTACTCGATGAAGGCCTTTAAGATCAATACAAACTTCCGCCTGACTTATATAAAAATCAATAGCAACTAATGATGGTAAAGGAGGTTCGAAATTTTTTGCATCAACCACGTTTAATGGAAATACTAGCTCTGGGTCTATTGGCAATTGAAGGCTTGTCTTTGCGATTTGTATCTTCTGCAATAATTCGTTGAACGAAACTAATAGATGTCCATGGTTTTCTGACAAATAGGGTTTACTTGAAGATAAGTCATTTAGGATATATATTGCTTCATCGATTTGCTCCTTAGAAGTTACAAGCTGCTCAAGTAATATTGTTCCAAGTAAGTGCAACTTGCTAATATGCTTACTGACATGGGGCTCCCTGATTGTGACCTCTAGTTCAGTGATGCATGCCCCATCTCTTACCACAATTCCTTTCAATGCATCCAGTTTACCGGTGGAGACTGGAAGTTTTATGGCTGGACCACGTTCAATCCGGTTATCAGGGTCGGGAATCTGAGGGGAATTGTAGAAAATTAAGTTCGATGAGATCTGCAAAGCTTCGATAATTTGAGGGAATTCCGGAAGTATTACACTTGATATTAGCCAGCAAAGCTCATTCTTGCTTTGCTGATTTTGTATTTCATTGATTAGATTATTAGACATGATGTAACTAGTGTGTATAATTCCAAGTGGGTCAAGCATAGATTTCCCTTAAACTGTAGAAAAAATGTGTTTAAAAGGAGTGTTAAAGTAACATGCAATTTTGTAGAATCTTAACCTGTAAAATATAATAATCTGTAGAATTGGGCAAGTTTTTCAGATTACGTTTCACTTTTTTCCTTTTGTCTTCTGTTGTCCATTTCATAAACCTTTCCATACCCTGGCCATATCTTATTGTTCAATTCAATCAATTGCCAATAACATCCAAAATGAAGATGTTAACAAAGTTTGAGTCCAAGTCTTCAAGGGCCAAGGGCGTAGCCTTTCATCCTAAAAGACCATGGGCGTTAGTTTCATTGCATTCTTCAACTATTCAATTATGGGACTATAGAATGGGTACTTTGATTGACCGTTTTGAGGATCATGTTGGTCCAGTCCGCAGTGTTGATTTCCATCCAACTCAACCGTTATTTGTATCTGGTGGTGATGATTACTCGATTAAAGTATGGTCATTGAATGAAAGAAAATGTATGTTTACGTTAAATGGACACTTGGATTATATTCGTGGCGTTAGCTTCCATCATGATTTACCATGGATTCTTAGTTGTTCAGATGACCAAACCATTAGAATCTGGAATTGGCAAAACCGTCAAGAAATTGCATGTTTGACTGGACACAACCATTATGTCATGAGTGCACAATTCCACAAAACTGATGACTTGATTGTTAGTGCATCTTTGGATCAAACAGTCAGGGTTTGGGATATTTCAGGATTAAGGAAGAAACATAGTGCTCCAACCTCTTCAATGAGATCATTTGAAGATCAATTACAAAGACAACAATTGCCACAACAAGACATCTTTGGGAATGTCAATGCCATAGTCAAATATGTTTTGGAAGGGCATGATAAGGGGGTCAATTTTGCTTCTTTCCATCCAACCATGCCTTTCATTGTTTCTGCTGGTGATGATAGAGTAATTAAATTATGGAGAATGAGCGAAACAAAAGCTTGGGAGGTAGATACCTGTAGAGGTCATACTGGTAATGTCTTGAGTGCTATTTTTCATCCGAATCAAGAGTTAATTTTATCGGTAAGTGATGACAAAACTATTAGAGTCTGGGATTTGAACAAAAGGGTTCCAATCAAGCAATTCAGAAGGGAGCATGACAGGTTCTGGTTGATCGCTTCTCACCCAACGATTAATTTGTTTGCTGCCTGTCATGACTCTGGTGTGATGGTGTTCAAACTTGAAAGAGAAAGACCAGCCCATACAATTTTCCAAAATAGATTATTATATGTTAACGCTGAAAAGCAAATTCAATCGTTCGATTTTCAAAAAGAAGAAAATTCAATCCCAATCTTGGCCTTGAAAAAAATTGGTAAGCCATGGTCATTTATGAGAACTCTTTCCTACAATCAAAGTGATAATTCAATCTTGCTTGTTCATGGCGATGGAGACAACTCAAATTACTCATTGATTTCATTACCAAAGAATGCTACTGGTGCTATAGAGCCAACCGATATTAGACAAGGTGAAGGCAACTTCGCTTGTTTTATTTCGAGAAATAGATTTGTCACTTTTATTAAGTCCACCAAAACGTTAAATGTCAAAGATCTGAATAATAATATTACCAAAACCATCCAGTTAGATAGCTCTGTGAATGATGTTTTATACGGTGGTGCTGGTAAAGTCTTGTTGGTCAAAGCTCATTCTGTAGTAAACTATGATGTTCAGCAACGTAAGGAATTGTCCGAAATCAGTGTTAATAATGTTAAGTACGTTTCTTGGTCAAACAATGGACAATATTTAGCTTTACTTTCCAAGCACACCATTACAATTGCTAACAAAGATTTGGAATTAATTACATCTATGCATGAAACCATTAGAATTAAGAGTGCTGCTTGGGATGACTCCGGAGTCTTGTTGTATTCTACCTTGAATCATATTAAGTATACCTTATTGAATGGTGATAATGGTATTATTAAAACTTTAGAAAACACCATGTATATTACTAGAGTTGCTGGTAATAAAGCTTATTGTTTAACTCGTGGAGGAGAAGTTGAAATTGTTGGCATTGATCCCACTGAATATAGATTTAAAAGAGCCTTGGTCAATAAGAACTTCCCAGAAGTATTGAGAATTATTAAGAATTCGACCTTAGTTGGTAAAAACATTATCGCTTACTTGCAAAAGAAAGGGTTCCCAGAAGTTGCTTTGCATTTTGTTCAAGACCCGGAAACTAGATTTGATTTAGCTTTGGAATGTTCTAACTTGCAAGTTGCTTTCGAACAAGCCAAAATATTGAATGTGCCTCAAATTTGGCAAAAGTTGGGCGATGAAGCTCTCTTACAGGGAAATATGCAAATTGCAGAAACAGTTTATCAAGAATTACGGAATTTTGATAAATTGTCCTTTTTGTACTTGTACAAGGGTGACGCTGATAGATTAGGGAAAATGGCAACTGTTGCTGAAGCTCGTGGTGATATAAGCGCATTGGTACAAAATACATTATACAGCAACGATATTAAAAAGAGATGTGAGGTGTATATTCAAAATGGAATGTTACCATTGGCATATACATTAGCCAAATCTAACGGACTTAACGAATTAGCTCAATTGATTTTAGATAATGCCGGTCTCACCGAAAAAGATGTCGATTTGCCTGAATTAGGTCAGGCCGTTCCATCACCACAACCCATTGCCGAACCAATCGGAAACTGGCCATTGAAAGAAAGTTCGTTGTCGTTCTTTGAGACTGCATTGATTACTGGTCAAGTCGAAAGCTTGTCTATTGAAGACCAACATCATAATGAGGAAGAAGGAGTCGATATTAACATCAATAACTTGGAATTACCCGTCGAAGTCGGCTTCGACGAAGAAGATATAGAAGGGGGTTGGGACTTGGATGAAGAATTGGATATTGGTGCAGAAGAGTTTCAAGCGGAAGAAGTTCCTGCAGTTTCTGGAACTGAAGGTGAAATAGGTCATTGGTTACGAAATGCTAAGACACCAGCCACATATATCGCTGCAGGAGCATTTGAACAAGCAGCTTCGCTCTTAAATAAGCAGTTGGGTGTTATTAATTTTGAGCCATTGCGTTCTAGATTCAAGCAAGTTTATAGCTCCTCGAAATTGTACTTACCAGGTGTAGATGGTTTACCAGCAATGAAAGCTTTTATAAGAGAAGATAATGATGAAAGTGATCCTAACATGATAAAGCCTTCAGTTCCTGGATTTGACTATTTAGAAGATCAATTACAATTGGGTTTTAGACAGTTCAAGGCTAACAGTTTAGAAGACGCTATCCAAACATTCAGAAACGTTATTTATACAATTAGTATCCTTAATGTGGAAGAGGAAGAGGAAGAGAAAAGATGTAAAGAAATCTTGATTTTATGCCGTGAATATATATTAGGACTTTCAATTGAATTGGCTCGTCGCGCACTTGGACCTCGTGATATAAAGCGTAATTTGGAATTGGCAGCTTATTTCACAAGAGCCAAATTGCAACCAGTGCATAGGTTGACAGCTTTACAAGTTGCTATGACACAGGCCTTTAAGAATAAAAATTACCTCAGTGCGTCATATTTCGCTGGTGAATTGTTAAAGATCTCGTCCACCGGACCCAGAGCTGAACAAGCCAGTAAATTGAAGACGAGAGCTGATGTTATTGCTAGTGATGCTATTGATGTTGATTTTGATAAACACGCCGAATTCGATATTTGCTGTGGATCGTTTTCTCCAATATACAAAGGTGAACCATTTGTTAGAGAAGCTTTGGTAGAAGCCAAATATAAAGAAACATTCAAAGGGAAATTGTGTAATATTACCCAAATTACTGGTATTGGCCTTCCCGCTTCTGGATTACGTATAAAAAGTTGAATGGGCTTGGACCATAGGTGCTGAGTATTTTTCCTCGTTTCCGTTTTTGTCTCATATTGTTTATATTATATATTATAATAAATAAAAGTGATTTTACCTAATCCAAAAATCGCGTTAAAAAGAACTATCAATCGTGGTTCGATATTTCTTATGCATGCTAGATTAAAACAAAGGTTGAAGTATAATTTCAATATCGAAGTCATTATACTTTATCGTTGAATTGATAAAAGAGGTATCAACGAAGAACTTATTGTCGTATAAATCTTACATGAGAAGCTTGAGCTGGCATTTAATGGTCCTGGTCCTAAACTGATACCCCAGGAAATGCAGACTTAGTAAAGACAGTTGCACTGCTACAAATTATCGAAGAACAAACGGTGACGTAAGACTAGCACTGATAACTGTTCTTCAAGAACAAAGGAGTATTGTTGAATTCTTCTAATCATACAATAATTTGTAATAAATTTGGTGTATTTCTGGAAAACGTCAGGTAATGATTTTATACCGTTCTTTGTTTTACTTAATTTAGTTGATAAACGTCACTTTGACTACTATCTAGTAAACCGTAGTGTAAGTAACGTACTGTAATCAACAAGAACAATAATACTTTATTCTATAAAAGTTCATACCCTCCTCCCTTACATTCCAGCACAGAGAAACATTTTTCATCCACTTATAAACTCTCACTGACGCCCTTTCCATATCCTGCATATTGCAAATCGGTGGCAGCAGTATACAATACTCAGGCCAAATATATTCTGACTGCACAGAAGCCACTTGTCACATGACCAATAGCAATTCCGTAGAGCAACATACTGAACATAATGCTGGCGAGATGTTGAATGTCGCGCCCTATATGCATACCTAGTTGGTCTCAACAACATTTTTACGGTTGAAAGTAAAAAATTCATGATTGGATTGTATTGAAGAAAGCTTGAGGGATGTAAGACTTTTTTTTTTTTATGGGCGTTTGTCGTATAGTAAACCTGAATCTAAGAGTTACGTCTAGTTTGGTACTTACACGACAGTGAACAAAGTTATACACTTTTGCCACAAAATGATTATTCGCTTAGAAAGGTTTTATTGCTAATTTATTATTACTGACTGAAATAGGAAGGATTTCAGGTATTAGGTACATTATAAATATTGCTAGAAATATCTTAAAACAGTAGATAATTGTATATTTTAGTTATTATCGATATTTTACATACAGATCATAATACAAGAGAATCATTATATAAAAGAGATTGACTGTAACAACTACAATCCTCTGAGATTCCACAACACTGGGATTTGGACATAGAGGTTCATATTTATCTATCAATTATAACTATTATTCAGCCAGATTTGGAGTTGAGCCAAATCAATCTCATTCACGAGATTCTAGGGTCAAACTACCACTTTTAGGAATACACCAATCACGAGATTTATCCTAGAGCAACGTAGTCGTGCTCTCAACAGAAAACTACACGACAGCGTTTATTTAAAACTAAGTACCATATAAAAAAGTGTATATACAACAAGTTATAGGGGCCGCCTTCGGCGGCCTCCACACTCACTGTTGAGAATGTCTACTAAATGGGATAATTAATTTTATCTTAAACATGTAATTTATGTTTAAAAGTGAGATGTATATAGATGTAGTTACATATTGAAACAACGGAAGCTAATTCGAAAAATTAAGAACCTTCGGATAAAGCACGCTTTTAACCTGGGTCGCCGAGATGCACATGTAAATATTGGTACCTCTTGAAAGGTCGATGTATAGTTGACTATGGGAGAATGCATTGACGCATAAATCAAGACCAACACAATAAATCGATTGACCTTGGGATTTGCTAATAGTACAACCAAATGCTAATCTAAGCGGAAACTGGTGACGATAAAGATCAAACCAAAATGGTCAGAGTATCTTTAAAAGCACTTGAAATAATCAGAGCTTTAGCAATGCTTTGCCCTAATTCCAAAACAACCAATCTACATAAGCCAGCAGAAGGAACTAAATTTCTTAGCAACATAACTGGAGCAAACACTCTTAGTTTCAAAGTTCCAGGTGGAATAGATGAGCGATTGAAGGACTGTAGATACTCTGGGGGAGATCTCAAATGGGCAGTTATAGACCGTCATCAACACTGTTTCTTGCATAGTGAATCCTAAAGTCATTTTCAGCCAGCTGATCAATAGAACTGATCCATCTGCGAACTATTCGAAAGGATTAGATGAGAAGGATATATTTGTTTTTATTAAATCTGCAATGAAGACACCAGTTAAGGTATGCGACGAAAGAAAAGATTCCCGAAGCGAGATCTGAACATTAGGGGCTCTGTGCCCCCTGGAACAATTGGAAATACTCACCCGTAACAACCTGAACACAACTAAATGGGATGCATCAGGGTTCACATGCTTGGAATCTCATCCCAAATTATCCAGTTTGTAGCAGCAACCAATTGCCCCAAGTTGTCATGCTATCATCAGTAGGAGGGTAAATCTTGAACGTGGTATGAGCAGTAGTACCACCATAGAATCGAAGAGTAAGAAAGACTGGCATAATCAAAGTGAGATCGAAAAAGTATATAGGAAGGTCGTGCGCAAGGCAAAGAACCTCTGAAGTTTTGTTTTTCTGAAAAAATGTTTTTTTTCCCAATCCGGTAATTTTTTACCTCAGAATTTTGTATTCTAAGAGATACATTTTTAAATAACCCTAAAAAACTTATCAATGATACCAATAAGGAGTACAGACAATTTACGCCATATTAACTTTTAGTTTGTATTTCAGTAATACTTACCTTTCTAGGTGCATATACGTGTTCACTTCGTTTCACGTGAACATCAATTCACAAGGAGGCTTATATATTAATTTGTTTTTAGTACTGTATTTTATTGATAAGGAGTTATATATGATGTTAAGAAAAAGAAAATATCGTAGTAGAACTCATTAAGTAAATTATCACCATTCTAGATTTGTATGAGTTAACCGGACAACATTTGAACCAAATTCAGTAGTTCGAGTACATCCCAGAGTTTCCGCTGGGGACCATCAAAATCTGCCGCTTACACAGATGAAAACTATTTTTGTGTCGAATGACGCAACAAATCACCCCAAGTAAAATCTCCTGAATAGCAAATTTCCTAGAGTCGCAGTTTCACCGTACAATTTCTTAAACAAGAGAATTTCGGTATTCCATCTAATACAATCGAAATGATAATTATTAAAGATTGGTGAATTAGACCTCTAAATTATCAGTGTGACCTTTGGGTTTGGCAGGATTTCCTACTTTTGAGGAATCTGTTAATTAATGTCAAATACTTTAATTAAAGACGTGAAAATAACATACATTAACTTAATTTTCAAATCAAGAACTTTCCCCTATTTTTAAACTAAACTCTAATCATTAACATCTGCTCAAATAATAGAGAACAGCATGATCAAGAATTGTCTTAATTCACCTCTATTTTTGGTCAACCAAATCTCCGAAGTTTAGAGCAAAATACGTAAATTGATTTCTGTCGTGCGAGTCTCAAGTTAACTAGAAACCTTTATTGTTACTACAAGCCAGTCATACGAAGAAAATAACAATTCTTCAGAAGCGTAGATATTTTACTTTCGGTATAATTGAGTTCTTCAAACGTTAACTTTCGACAAAAGTTATTACCGCCTATTCTGACAACCACAACATCCAAGGAGAATACTCAAGTTATAATGAAACCAGTTAACTCAATATCCGCTTCTTCAGTAGATGATCTTGACGATGATAAACCAGACGAGTGGGACCAACGCATAATCAATACAGGTTGTCATGAGGAAAACTTGAAATTGCAGCTTTGCCATGCCGACAGTGGCGATTGGAGACAATGCACCCAAGAAATGGAAGCATTTAAGAAGTGCTGGGAAACGAATAATAACAATATAAGAACCAGGACCGTAAATATGGACCAACAGAAGTAACGGGCAATGAAGCGAAATATTCCCTTATGATTGTGGTTATACATCTGTAGTAAAATATAGAACCTTGTATATATAATAGGGTAAGAATAGATTGAATTAGGGTAGGTGGATGGTATTGGAGAGTTACATGGAGCATTGCCGGAAAGAACTGCACATAGCTCTTAGATATTGTATGATTGGTCCGGCTATTCCGTTTTACGTCATCTTCACGAAACCTTATATCTTCCGACGGTCTTTGTTGTGAAAGCTACAGATCGCAAACTTGTAAAGATCGTACACTGAATTCTAGAGCGAATCGCCGTCGGACGTCAGAACGGACATTCATAGGTGTGATTCTACATTTTCGATAGAGAGCTTCACAAACTGTCTATCTACTTTGGATTATTCTTTTCATTCTTGAACATGGACATAGCGGGTCCACAACCAATGAAAGCTCTTTAAATCGAAGATTGTCGTCTAATCACCTCTGAACTCGAACGTTGCTTGCCATGAATACAAAAAGCGTTATTTGGAATGGCTGATTTCCTCCTCTTGCAAGATCAGGGTACATTAGATAGGAATGAATTATTTTCGAACTGGTAATTGTTCCACAAGCGATTCTACAAGTGCTTCTGGTCAAAGACCACGAATCTGTTGTATGCCAGAAACTAGCATGGAAAATTCAACGAAATTTTGGTTTCTGAAACGAATATTTGATGTTTATTCATTGAACATCGTCAGACACAGCTAAAAGTGGTATGATCGCAGATTATATATTCTTTCCTTAGTGATGACCTCAAGTTAGCTACAACATCCAGTTCAACGACTAAAGTTCATTGCATGGTTTTAGTACAGTCAAACATTGAAGGTAAAACTCTAAGATTAATTGTACTCGTAATATTCACTATATACAAGAAGAATGCCACGTTTTTATGTGGTAGACGTAGCGTCTTTTGGCACGTTGGATCTACCTTTAAAAGCGTCTCTACCTTTGATGTACTTGTCGAACGCATCATTTCTTTCTTCAAATGGTCTAGGTCCACAAAGTCTAATCATATCTTCACGTGTGAGAACTTCCTTAACAAATAATTCTTTTGCCACTTTATCAACAAGAGCTAGTTTTTCGCTTAACAACTTATGGCATTCCCCATATGCTTCTTCAATTAACCATTTGACCTCAGAATCAATTAAAGCGGCAGTTTTCTCTGAATAATTGTGATGGACTTTGAATCCACTTGATGAATCTCCACTGTCGTAAGCAATTTGACCTAATTTTGGTGACATTCCCAATTTCAAAATCATTTGTTGAGCCATTTGGGTAACTTTCTTAAAATCATCCAGAGCTCCACTGGTGACAGTTTCAAAATGCAATTCTTCGCTCACTCTTCCTCCCAAAGCCATTATCATCCTGTGTCTGAATTGTTCTTGGGAAACCAAATACTGATCATCCGGCAAATACTGAGCGTAACCCAAGGCACCTTGACCACGTGGAATAATAGATACTTTCACTAATGGATCAGCATACTTTAGAAACCAACCACAAATTGCGTGACCTGCTTCATGATAAGATACTGTTTTCTTCTCTTCGGGCGAAAGAACGCGAGATTTCCTTTCTAATCCAGCTACAACCCTTTCAATTGCTTGTTCGAAGTGATGAATATCAATTGATTCGGCATCTTCTCGTGCTGCAATCAAGGCACCTTCGTTGCAACAGTTAGCAATATCAGCACCAGCAAATCCAGGAGTCAAAGCTGATAAGCGACCGGCCAAGCTTTCAATTTCAGCGTCCTTTAATTCTTGATACTTTGCAAAATCAACATCTTTGTTTTTACTGCGGATATCTTCAATAGATTTTAACTTTAACTTGGCTAAGTGAACTTTAAAAATAGCCTTACGTCCTTCAACGTTTGGAACATCTATTGAGATATGCCTATCAAATCGCCCTGGTCTAAGCAAAGCCTTGTCAAGAACGTCTGGACGGTTGGTGCCCGCTAAAACAACCACATGTTCACTTGAATCAAATCCATCCATTTCAACCAACAATTGATTTAAAGTATTTTCGCGTTCGTCATTTCCTCCCATTTTTCCGTTCCCCCTTTCTTTACCAATAGCATCAATTTCATCAACGAAAATAATAGAGGGTGCCATTTCACGGGCAGTCTTAAACAAATCACGGACACGAGAAGCACCGACACCAACGAACATCTCCACAAACTCAGAACCTGAAACACTCAAGAATGGAACACCGGCTTCTCCAGCTGTTGCTTTCGCCAAGAGAGTTTTACCGGTTCCTGGAGGGCCTGATAAAATTGCACCTCTGGGAATTTTTGCACCTAATTTTTCATACTTTTGTGGATCTTGCAAAAACTTAACAAATTCCATTATTTCCTCTTTTGATTCTTCGCAGCCTGCAACATCCTTAAACTTAATTTTAACTTCATTCTCTTGATTAAACAATCTTGCTTTGGATTTCCCGATTTTAAAAAGTCCTCCACCCGGTCCCCCTTGACCTCCCATACCTGCTGGACCTCTTTTAACAGTGATGTAGTACAAACCTCCAATTAACAAAACTGTAGGAAGAATTGGCATAATGAATGACATCCATGATTCTCTCTCTTCATACAGTATTGGTAACCTCTCATTTAATGGAATGTTTAAGCGGTCTTGGATCTTATTCATTTCATCTTCAAAATATTCGATAGAACCAATAGTGAAATGCACAGCGGGATTTCCACTGGCATTGCGAGTGCTTTGGGCACTCACGGCTCCAGGTACTAATTCTGCTTCTACTCCAAACTTGTTGATAACCGTGATCTTTGTCACTAATCCACGCTCCAAATAATTTGTCACAAAATCTTGAAAAGATAATTGATTAAATTCTTGGGCAGGAGTAGATAAAAGCATAAATGTAACTGTAAACAATGCGGTAGTCATCAAAAATCTACCAATTTTAGATGCGTCAAGTTTTATGATTTTCATTTTCACTTTGGAGGGATCCATATCTGGGTGCTCTTTCTCGTATCTTTCTCGAAATTTTTTTAAATCGGGATCCTCTTCCTCTTCTTTCCTACGATTTTTCTCTTTGTCCTTTCCATCTTTATCCTGGTTCGTGTTTTGAGCCTTGTTTGAGTACAAACGAAGTGTTTGACCAAAATAGGAATATTTCGAAGTTGAAAATTTATTTCTCAGGTATTGAGTTATTCCAAACTGCCTTACCCTAAGGGAAGATCTAGTCAAATGACGTAGCGAATTCACTAGCATCTGTTTATATACTATTCCTGATACCTGTAATGAAGTAGGTCTGAACAAATTTCGATGGATTTCCTTTTTCATTTTTGTCATTTTGCCTCTGAGATTGCCAAAAAAAAGGTGGCTATATGCAGTAACCAATATAATTTGGATCAAATCCCGACTCCGACATTATTACTTGCTACAATTTTATTACATCTCGTTATACAATCTATAAATAAGGTCTAAAACCCGAATCCACCCTTTGAATAGGCCATCGGCTTCAAGTCCGGATGAGGGACTGCTTCAAAAGTTTCTATTTGTAAGCTCCATGGAGAATTTATATCATTCGCATTTCTATATCCCTCTCCATCATCTTTATCTTTATCATATTCGCCATTTTCTGTGATATGAACAACACCACCTAAGTTTCCTGTAGAGTCACAATAGTTTGGAGCGCTAAAGACAGTAACTAATCGGCCGTTGTGTTCCTCTTCAACTCCTCCCATGCGTACCTCATGAGATCTCAAAACCTTTCTAATTTTATTACTTAAGCAGAATCGCTCAGTAATATCTGGACCGAACTGCATACCTATACCTCTCTTAGATGGAGCACGACCATTCGCTGTTTGAGGATCAGTCCATAACAACTCCATAGCCAACCCTTCCCTTGGGGGTTGTGTGGAACCCGAAGGTGGAAATCGATTGATGGACTTGATATCGTCCAAGGAAACCTTATCATTGGAAAACAACCCACCATGCATACACAAATAAGAACGGTTGATCAAGCATGCCAACGGTAACGAGCCGAAAGATTCACTAAATGCTTCAAATACCTTCTTGGAGTACTTAAATTCACACTCATCAGTGAACCCATAAGTCTTATTCATGTCACTAGTTTCATGATTTCCACGGTTTATAAATACGTATCTGGGGAAAAGGGCCTTTAATACATATAAGTATAACGCTACTTCACATGACCATGAACCTCTATCGACAAAATCACCATTAAATAAATAAGCATGGTTGGGAGACACGTGACCATACTTTTCAAAAATATTCAAAACATCATAAAATTGCCCATGGGTGTCACCAACGACAGTAAGCGTTTTGCAATTTCCAAGACCTAATTCATCATTTCCTGCAGCTAGATCCATCTTTGAATGTTGTAAAACAATCTCCGTCATTGTTTTCTCTTGTTTGAAAATCTCATTGACATATGCGATAATGGCAAACACATGCTTCTTTGGCAAAGCACCGCCCTCTTTAAATAACTTGATCATATATTTCAAATATCCAATATCCAAACCTTCTATCTTTAGAGCAGACTCAGTTTTTGTTTTCACGACTTCTACGCTTAATTCGGGACCGCTCCATGATTTTTCGATCTGAATGGCATTATAATCCACACTATCTATAACGGAAACTTTGTCAACACCAGCAATAGCTCTTTCAAAAGCTTGACGCTTCAAATAGCTGGTACATTGCTTGTAATTTTCTAAAGTTAATTTGTCATTTGGCAATGATTTTAAAATTCGGGCAAAATTTGATTGGGCTTCTTTATGCTTCAAGATAGCCATCTGAGAAACACCTTTTCGATAGTACGCTTTCATAAAGCAGGGGTCTATCTCTAATGCGTTGTCACAATCTTGAATTGCAGATCCATAGTTTTCTAATTTTATGTGTACCTGAGCACGATTGGAATATAAGATGGCATTTTGCAGGTCAATTTCAATACCTTGAGTATATGCTTCTATTGCCTCGTTAAACTTATGATCCTTCCATAACTTATTTCCCTTCTCCTTGAATTCAACTGCCTTTTGTTTGGACATTGATGAGGTAGTCATGACTTAAATACTCAAAGTTCGTTGGGTAAAGAAAACTTTGTTGTTTTTAGATCAGATATGATTAGAGAATAAAAAAAAGAAAGAAAATTTTTGTTTCAAATGGATTCTGTTTAAATTAGAAAAGAAACGTCAATTAATTAGCTTCAACATGAGCAAAAAAGTGTAATTTAAAATAAACACTTCACCCATTACGTTTTACGTATGGTTACCACCATACAGCAATCTAGAATCGAACATCTTTATCAAGATTATCCAATCACCAAACAGGTCACTTCGACTACAACACGGCATTGGGAATTATGCCCTCTCAAGTTCACGATACCTTCAGCATGATCGATTCTTTACCCTCAGCACTCAAATCTGGTCAGGCTGACCAATGAGTCTGAAAACGTTACAATTTATGATTGCAGCACAAATTTCCAGTTAATACATCTTTTTGATCTAGCTGTTAGTGTTGAAATTTTATATTATTTGAAATACTGCATTTGCAGGTAAAAGAGAAAAACAAAATAAAACAAGTAAATTAAAGTTAAGCAAAAAGAAAACAAGTACTTCGTTGCAATTAAGATATTAAAGTAAACTAGTAAAATCGGCCGCCGGTGGCGGCCAAGAGCCCCCAGGGCTAATATTGATATCAAATGGGGAAAGTCGTTGTGTAATTCCCAAACAAAGCGTAACAAATATATTAGCATTCAAATATACACTGAACGATATAAGAAATACATAATGGCCTAATAAACTAATCATGAATTTTCTTCAAGCAACCCCCTGAAAATGACATATTTTGATTTAATTCAAGAATGAACGATTTTTTTAACAGGCCTGTGCAGTTTGGGGTGTATGGGAAGTGGTACCAGATGGTAGAAGGCAAGCGGCAATACTGGTAGAGGCTACAAACTGACGATTCTTCCTTGTGATCTATGACTGGCGCATAACGTTTCCCATACAAATCTCTTACACTTCCTTCAGGACCTTGAAAGAAGAAAGAATTTATCAGTAGGAAGTGATTGGATTGAATGCGAGCTTTTGACCGGAATTCATGAGATGACCATTTCAAGCGAACAAATTCAGGAGGTGATCCTGGTCATACATTGTCTCCTGATGTACTTTCATATGTAATCAAAGGCAATGGTGACTAACATAATCACCAGAGAATCCGACTTTGGTTAGCTCCAAAAGCGAATGGGCTCCACAGGCATCAGTCTCAGGTAATTCCGCCAAAATAATTTTATCAATATGCCTCTATCCGTTAAGGATGAAGGGGTAAAGATATAAACCTCTTTTTTGATACTCGGCGGTCCAACCATGATCAATATATTTGCGAAAAAACAAAACAATTTCTACGATCATCATCAAAAACTTTCGATGTGTCACGCTTGCGTCAGGTCTATCTTGTAAGATTGTATATATATTCAAGCGCTTCGCCAATCTCAGGCCATTTTGGATTTACAGAAACGGCGATGAAAAACGTCGGGATTCCAAAATGCGTCCAAAATGAAAATAACTTTGGAATTGGAAAGGTAAGCTGCAACTGGAGCAATTAAATTCTTGGATAGCTCTGGTTCGGGTTCAGGTTGAGGTTGCGGCTCTTGACATTTCATGAGAAAAGAAAACGAATTTGCATTTTGTGGAGATATTCAGCACATTCTTTGAATTGAGGCAAAATGTGATGAAGCTGGTTCACTTTTTCGTTAGATAGCTCCAACGACGCAATGTATCTATTCTGCAATTGCGACACTTGTTCTGAATAGATTTGTACTCATAAGATACGAACAAAGGACTAAGATGCAGGAATTTTGGACTTTTGCATCACTGTGTTCAGAGACAGAAAAAAAAGTACAAAGCCCTTCCTATTTCAGGAGAAAGTACATGTTGTGACGAAAAACAGCAGGTTAAGTCAAAAAATGGGTCTAAATTGCAGACATACAAATTGCGGGGTATCGACTCTGTTCTTGTGGTACCTCACCCTAAAACTAATATCGTATCCACGTTAGATTATATTGTATACCAGGATTAAAGTATCCTCTTGATGGTAATGTTTACGTGACGAAATTGTTAAATTAGGGTAATAATTGATTCTTTTCTAAAAGAAACATATAAAAGAATATCCAAATAAGAATAAGCTTGACACAGATCTGTAACAATATAGTTGAATGTTTGAGAAACACCAAGCGGTTATCACAAGAGTTTTCAAGTGCAATGGCTGTATACCTACAGAAGGAAGTAGATAAATGGGAAACAGGGAGGAATATTTTTCATGCGAAGAAGCAATCAAATGTGATCCACAGATTAGAATCGGTAAATGGAGCAAAGGTTGGTGAGACCTCCGAGGAAATTTTAGAAATAGCTACTGAATATTACGAGAACTTAAATGCCAATCCACCAGAACACATCCATCAAGACGATATTACCAATTATCTAGGGACTTTTGATCAAAAGTTGTCAGTTCAGGACAGAAGGCTTTTAAATAAGGAGTTTACAGCAACTGAAATGTTTCAACGGCTTCAGAGTTGCAAATAGAAATCCGTACCCGGGGAAGATGGATTTCCATACGAATTTTATACGGAAAACTGGCCTATGTTAAGTACCCATACGTTACGAGAGGCGAATCAATTATTGTTTACTGGAAGATTGAATAAATCATTCACAACTGTCTATGTAGTATTATTACCAAAAAAAGATAAAGGGGATGGCATTCGCCAAAAGAGGCCCATTTCGTTAATAAATACTAATTTGAAAATCATTTGTACCATGATTAATAATAGATTATTAGAAATCATACCAAAATTAATCAATAAGAGTCAATTTGGTTTCATTCCCGGACAATCCATTGATGTGGCTGTACAGAACTTCTATCAAGTCGTCGAAGTTGTCAAAAAACACCCTGAAACATATCCAGATTCCAGTATTCTACTGGTTGATTTTGAAAAAGCTTTTGACAGCTTTAATCATTCTTACTTAGAGGCAGTTTTAGAGTACATCAATATGGGCAGACGCATGACCAAATGTTTAGTTGCAATTTGATGTCATCAGAGAGGTTGCATGTATGAAAATAAAAAGATTGGATGAAGTTTTAAAATGTCCAGAGGGACAAGACAAGGTAACCCGATTTCACCTATCATTTTTAATCTTATATTGGAGCCATTTCTTCACCTGGGGGCTCAAAAGTGTCGGGGAATACACTTACCTACTTATCTCCCATTGAATCTTAGAGTGCGCTACCAGGCGTTTGCCGATGGTGTCATTCTTTATGTGAATGTTCAAGATTATCCCGTAGTGCATGATGAGTTAAAGAGATTTCAAAAGGTGGCTTCCACGAAGATTAATCCAGCGAAATCGGCAATATATGTTTTCTCGGCCGAGCAAGAACACAATGTTATTAATAACTGTTTAAATGTGGGCATCACCAATTAGGGGAAGAAGGTGATTAAATACTTAGGAGTGAATTCTCAACCCGTAGATTATATTGAAAAGTACCCAGAATTTACGAAAGGGGTAAAGGATCTGTTCTTGTGGTACCTTACCCTGAATCTAATCTAATATCTACGTTAGATTATACTTTATACCAGGATCTAAATATCCTCTTGGTGGTATTTATGTATAATATTCTTACGTTAAGATACGATTAGATAAGGTAATAATTGATTAGTTATAAAAAGAACATATAAAAGAATATACTAATAAGATTTAGTTTGGCAACAGATTTATAACATTACACAAATCTGTAACCTGTAAAATAGCAAAAACAGTAAAAGTAACAAACTTCAGACTGCACATAAAATACGTCAAGTTCAAACAAAACATCTTTCAACAAAAAAACATTTTTTACAGATTAAAGAAAAAGGTACATGTTGCGAGGAACAAAACATAGATTAAGTCCAAAATTGGTCCAAACTGCATAAACTGGATTACAGTTTATTGAAAACCTTCCATGTTAGAGCTTTTATAGATATGACTCAATGAACGCGAGCTTATTATTGGACTTAAGAAATAACTATTGGATTGATTGATTAAAATGAACAAGAGGCTATATTAAATATGTTAGAAAGCTCATCTATCTTAATATAAACGTAGTGAAAACTGTTTTTTTTTTCTTAAAATCGATGTATATTAAATATCGATATATAGCTGGATATATACATAGCCTCCTTGACCAGAGTATGGAGAGACACTCTATGTGACCTTTCTCTTTTGATCTTAAGCGGATAAAAACCTTTTATAGGCGTAAGGCGCAACCAACAACCGACACCGACTAACCGTTACACGGCCTGTGTGAGACTCACGCTAGGGCATACTCACTAAAAATCCAACTGAATTTATTCTTATGACCTATTTCGACAACTGTACGACGCCCAGCCCGCGCACCCTAAAATAATTCAAATAATATAAACAAACCAATTCAACAGTCCAAGCATTTTGATTACAAATAGCATAGTATAAACCATGATGATAAATTATTGGAATTAATTGTTCAACCATAAGAATTAATAAGGTTAATGATAAAGTAGTTAAAAACAAGTTATGTAATTGGAATAAACCATTTAATACAAATGGTTTGATTTGGAATTTCTTGAATACATAATCACCACCAAAGATAACAATATAATAAGTTAAGATAGCTGTAGCAACTGGTGGGAATGTACCCAACGGTAATGATTGATTAAATTGAAATTGTGAAGGAATGAATGTATAATGAGTTAATGAAGATACAACATCATCAAATATTGGCCATAATTTGATACCAAATGGAACATCCCATGTTGGGACTGGAAAGTTAACTGTTGTAGTCATGGTTTATGTTATTTACTTAGTTGTATATATATCTCTATTAATGAAAAACGAGTGTAGTGTGTAGTTATCGGATAAATGTAATATTATGTAATATTTATTCAGATTGATAGATTAGAATGTGTCTGATGAAAAAGAGTGTGAGTCGGTGGATGGTTATTATTTGTCTGGTGGTGGTAGTAGTAGTAATAGGAGTAGTAATGTGGTTTGTGAAAAGTAAGTGGTTTGTTGGGTATCTTTATTGTGAGTCTTAAGACACTTAAATTCAAAGAAAATGTTGGTTAATTTAAACGTAGAGTTTATATATAAGCAAATCTGTCTGTCTGTCTGTCTGTCTGTTTGGATACCTTTTTTATTTTGACATTTTTTTTTAAATAAAAAAAAATTTTATATTGTGTTGTGTTGTAAAAAAAAAAAAAAAATACGACATTCCATCACGTAAATAATAATATCCAACAAACACACAAACAATCAAAATTGCAAAAAAAGGCGCGTAAAATTTACACGATTAACTGTGATATAATATAGGAGAATAAAAATAAAACGACAATGTCGCTGTGGTATTTTATATTTTTTTTCATAGACTTTCTAAGTAATAATAATTGACCGTTAATACCTTAAGTAAATATTGTGTAACCTCGGTCTAAACGGTTGGAACCGATTCTGATCATCATATATTCTCCTTTTTAATAGTAGAATGTTATCAAGAATTGAAACTGACACTCTCAGAGGTCCATTCATCTTCAGGATCAAGATTATTACTTATTCAATAAAAACATAGAATGGGCAAAGCCAGAAAGGAGCGAATAGAAATCCATTTACTAATAGAAATGACGTAAGTTCATTCATCAAAAAAAATTTCATCTGAAAATTTTAGAAAAAAAATAGTGAAATCTTTCTTTGCGACATTTCCCAACCAATCCAAAATCATCACCCGTTGAATTATGTCTCAATCTCACTGTATAGACTACCAATCTAGTCATCATAAGACTCATCAAACAAAACGATGTCATCATCCTTATCATCATCTGAGTCATCATCTTCTTCCTCGGATGAAGAACAACAAATTAAAAAACCAATCTTTATATCTAAAAAACAACGAAACCCACAACACCAACCCACCATCACAACTACTACAACTACACAACACTTGGAAGAACAAGAACAACAACGACAAAAACAAATATTATTATCAAAATTGGAAAACCCGCAAAATCAATCCACTGAAATATCTACAGATTCAATAGATGAATTTGATGGGGTTGATGATACGGATGATGTTGAACCTGAACAAGAATATTTAGATTGGAAATTAAGAGAATTGAATAGATATAGAAGAGATTTGGCGTTGATTGAACAACAAGAGTTAGAAAAAGAAGATGAATTGAGGAGAAGAGAGAAGGGGATCAATGACAACAAAGTTTGGTGAATGGAATGTGAGGGAAGGATGATGGAGTGTGATGGAGTGTAGTTTATTATAGAGGGAACTTGATTTAAGCTTATCTCAGATATCATCAACAAATAAAATGAGAAACCATCTTGAAATAGCCTTTGCTGTATCAGAATCTTACAAATCGTACAGTTAGCAATTTTAAGCTACGTGTATTTTTTTTGGTTTGGTTCACCATTCTAATGGCTGCAAAAGTTTGTCAACTCGAGTTAAACTCCTATGTAATTCCTGGAAAAGGTTAACAAAACATATGAATGTTCAAGAAAGATTACATTTCTATAAAACATGAACAAATGAGGGTAAACTAATTAAAAACGGGGGATTGTAGAAATATATTGGGGGGGATAATAATAATAAAACAAAAAGGGAGTCTCTATGAATCATCATAACTAAAACAAAATCATCATCAAAAATATAAAAAAGTAGTCGAGTCATTTCTAAGTCATTAATATAAAAATTGTTATGATTATTGGGAATAAAGAAGCAAGTAGGGAGGTAGTAATAGTACTAGTTAAATCTTGGTATAATCTTCTTCAATGTCTATGGTAGTTCGCATCCAATTGTCAACACTTCACAGAAAGATCAACATATCATGACCATCAATCTTTCTTTGGCACACACTAAATTCTTCAAACAGGAGACAATCATCAACAAAAACCCAAACACACCATCACCAACCAACCAATAAGAAAAAACATTACCGATCACCAACTCTAAGAATGGTTACTCCCACTAGGTTCGGTAGCACAAGTCGAAGCCTTCCCCAATCCATTATGATCCTCCTCACTTCCACTTTCACTTCCACTCATATCAACATCCAAATCTTCCAATACCCTCTGTTCAACATTCTTAATATCAGTCATTCCATAATATGCAATAACAGCACAACCCAAAATACCAGCAATGGTACTAAACACCAACGCTACGATTCCTCTAGCTGTAAAACCACTAGGCAAGGGACCAACCTGAACATTCTCCCCCTTCAAATCCAAGAAATCTTTATTCCCTGCCGCATTGGCCTGAATTGGAATATTGCTCATCCCACAAATCTCCTTATGATTCTCAGTTAATTGTTGACTTGGGGTGTTTTGGATCAGTTGCGGGTCTTCAACTAATAATAAAGCGAGTCCTTGCTCGATATGCCATTCAATATGACAATGGAAAAACCAAACACCGGGATTATTAGCCTTGAATCTCATGACTATATATCCTTGCGGTTCGACATGTACTGTATCTCTAAGGATTGGATATTCTGGCCATTCGGCATGATTATCAGGGTCAAATCTGACGGGATCTTCTGTGTCTGGTACTTCAGGGTATCGTTCGACTAATTGGAAATGATGTCCGTGCATATGGAAGGGATGTTTTCCGGTATCTAAATTATTCAACACTATGTCTACGACATCGCCACCTTGTAACACAAATGAATTCGTGTTTGATCCATATATGATTGGATTGTTGATTTGATCTTTATCGGCAGAAAGGGCGGTTAATAATGTGGGTACTTTTGGAGGGGTGAAAGTTAAATTGTTGAAGAATGCGTAGTTGACCCCATCACGTAAATTGTCCATGTTTACATCTACGGTGATGACATAATCTGGATCACCGAGATTTTTGGTTTTGGATAATGGTTTTAAATAAAAATCATCCATTGCTGCTGTTAAATAATCTTCGGAAACTTGGTATTGATCAGGTAATTCGGCATCTTGATTATATACAATATAATTCGTGCCATTAAGTTCTAATTCTTTAGGAATAATATCTAACATGGTTATATCAAATCTTTGCATAAATGCATAGTTTCGATTAGTTTCATTCTTAGTATGAATCAACACAGCAACACGTTGAGCAGAAGTTAAATATAAAACATCAGTAACATTCTTTTCAACATATATACCATCAACTTCAACCACTGTAAATTCATGATCTTCCATCCAAATATATTGACTAACAAAAGCACCAATATTAAAAATCCTCAATAAATAAGTTGTATCAGGTTTAACATTCCAAGTTACATTTCTAGTCTCATTAAATAATAAATTTGCAGGTATGGGTTCAGCACCAGTTGGATTAAATCTACTCAAAAACTTCGGCATTAATTCAGTAATAGTCTCATGATAATGATCTCCAATAGACAAAACCACCTCTTCATCATACTCATAAGGGAAATCATCATCTTCAATCACCAACAATCCTCTAAACCCATCCCCATATTGTCCGGCCGTATGACTATGATACCAATAAGACCCAACATTTCCATCAATAGTAAAATTATATAAATAAGTTCCACCAGGTGGGATCGTACATTGTGTCACACCATCGCCACCATCCATCTGATTTGTACCTTTTTGATATAAGCCATGGAAATGTAAGGAGGTAGAAATGTCACCTAAGCCATTCGTTAAATAGATTTGAATACGATCACCTTGTTTGACACGAAGGGTAGGAAGGGGCCAGGTGTGGTTGAAACCGATCATTTCTCGTTCAAAACATCCATCGGGGTTGGCCTTCACTCGGTTGACTTCGTAATACCATGTATGTGTTGTTGGGGCTGATTGAATAATTCCTAATAGGTAGGATAATAGGAAAATTGGAATAAGATTCATTGTTTGGTTGCGTTTTTGGGTGCAAAAAAAATTTTTGTTCTTTTTCTATTTAATTTAAGTGAAATTGATTTAAGTTGCTCTGATTTGTGTAGTTAAGTACGTAGTTGAGTTAAGTAGTTAAGGTATAGGGTAATTGCATATAATATGTATATATGTACCACTCTGTTTCTTCTGTCTATATTTAAAATTCCAAAAGCAAAGGAACGGAGACTTACGTTTCTTGTTGTTGTAGGAAATAATAAATTAGTTGTTGAGTTTTATGACTAGAAAATTGACTAATAACTAAAAAGAAGAAAAGATAGGTTTAGTTAAGATTAGAAAGAGGGAATTTAAACTTGAATTTATATTGAAATCAGATATTTCAAAATTGAATGAAGCGGGAGGAAGGTAAGTGCTTCATGATCATGCAACATACTGCATGAGTCGTAATTACTATAAAAGTTTTCATATTTTTCAAAATTTCGTCAAACCATACAAATCAACAACAGCCTTACTACCACATCCATTTAAAAAATGTAAGGTGTGTAAAAATTTTTTATGCAAGAATTCTAAGCTCTAATTCGCTGGAATAAACGTAATTCAATGAAATTCTAGGACCTAATTGTGAGTTTACCACTGTGAAGGTCATCGGGGGGTGTAAATATGATCCGTAAGAGTATTAATATGGGGTAAATCATGCAGATAATCTTTTCATTAAATTAAGAAAAGTGGCGTGAGAAATTTTTTAGTTTAAGCAATTGATGGTTTAGATAAATATATATCTCGTAGATAATAATTATTATTATGAACAATAAACCAAGAAGGATAGGCGATTGATGGTAGAAAGATAAATGCCTATTTTCATTACGGATAAATACCCTCAACTAATTGTTAGACTTCGGTAAAAAGAAATTGAGATCAGCAGTTATCTTTTTAGTCATATTTTTTCAATCCCAATTTCCCATCGTTCACTCTTATACTCACTTTTGTTCCTGACGTTCTTGGCTAACGTAATCAGATTAATCAATTGGTTTGGGTATAGATCGAATAGATCATCCCAAGGCTTTTTAGAAATTTCAAAGAGAATGCAGGAATATAATTCGGTTTCATGGTTGTCGAGTTGCAAACATTTTCAAACAATAATTGACTTGCAAGTCTGCCTTACACATCTCTAATCGGGCTTTGGGTTGCATTCTTGTGCATTGTGTTAACATTTTAATTTTATTCTAGGTATTGTAATTTCGGAATTGTACAAAAGGAGTTTGCGAAGTACGGGTAGAGAATCCACCTCCCCGTTGCCCCCTTGTGGAAATAACATCTGATGGTTTTCTTTGAATAGGTTGGGAAATTTTGCAATCGCTCCCAACCCTCAATTTTCAAAGGTTCTTAGAGTGTAGAAAAGTAGAGAGCGGAATTGTCAAGAAAGAAGTAAACTGGAGAATTAGAAACCCAGTACGTTGACAATTTGGGACCCCTTAACTGATCTGATTAGATCAACAATATTCTTGGATCTCTTGTGAGTGCTTGGCACATATGCATAATAGTTTATGGAAGATACGCGACAACAGATTACCCTCCAAAAAAACACTCTCGCATTCAATAGGTTGTCATAGCCACATTCCAATTGTCTAAATTACATGAAGAGACTAATCGGGGTTTGAAATGGGTTTAGGACAGGAACTTGAATTAACTTGTTTCATTAAGATCTGAAACCTACATCAAATTATCATAAACTATTGAGCTAATTCTGGTCTTCGATATTTTCTCGTTAGAGAAGAAGGGGGTGTTCTTTTGGTACCTTTTATCTAATCCAAATATTACGTGATAATACGATTAGATGTAGCTAATTAATTAATTAATTGATTCGTATCAATAATTTAGAATCAATCAAGTAATTACCTACATCTATTAATTATATACAAATACCAACAAGAGGATCTTGAGATCCTGGTATAAACTATAATAGAACGTAGATAACTTATTAGGTAAAAGGTAGAAGAAGACATGGTCGTCTTCCGTGGATAAAGAAGAATAATTGTAGGAAATAAGTGTTATCATGTCATCGTCATATTTGACTCCTTTATATACGCTAACAGTTCGGGTAGTTCTAACTTTACAAAAATATTCAAATCCCTAATAATTTCAAGGGGGGGCTCTGTTTCAACTGTTCATTGATTGCTGTTAACATGATCACTTACTTAATTAACACTAACACATTTTCACTTAAACTGATTGAATAACTCACAAAACTTATGATCTTTTTCGTTTGTTGTCAAATCATTCATCAAACTTTCTTTAATTCTACTTTGGTGAATAATTTGATAACAAACATCAACAGATCAGAAGTTTTTAAGATTTTAAAGATCCCCTTCTTCTCCAATTTTCAAATACATTTCAACCAAATAAACTTTCATCAAGTAAAAATTCAAACACTCAATGTCATTACTCCCTCTCTCACCAGACCTAATCCCATTCCTAGACCCCTACATCCCCCAACCAACCACCACAACCACAAAACCACACATAACCCTCACATATGCCCAATCCCTCGATTCCCGAATCGCCGCCAAACCAGGGGTCCAAACCAAATTATCTCATCTTGAAACCAAAACCATGACTCACTATTTACGTTCCAAACATGATGGGATCCTAGTTGGGATTGGCACTGTTTTGGCAGATGATCCAAAATTGAATTGTAGGTATGAAGTGCCTTCTGGAGATGCTATTCCGCATAATCCTAGACCAATTGTGATTGACCCGCTGGCGAGGTGGAAGTATCAGAATAGTAATCTTCTGAAAGTGTGTCAGTCGGGATTAGGTAAGGCTCCATATATAATTGTTGGACAAGATGCTCAAATTGATTCCGAATCTGAACAAGAAGTTGTGTCGGCTGGTGGGAAATATATTAGATTGCCAGTACAAGAAAGATTATGTTGGAGAGAAATTGTGAATAAATTACATGAATTGGGGATTCAATCAATTATGATTGAAGGAGGAGCTACTGTTATTAATGAATTGATTAATTTTCATAAAACTCAACCAATTATTGATTCTTTGATTATAACTATTGCCCCTGTATTTTTGGGCAAGAATGGTGTTGAAGTTTCTCCTGCTGATAGAGT
Source organism: Hemisphaericaspora xylofermentans (assembly GCA_002105455.1). Lineage (NCBI taxonomy): Eukaryota > Fungi > Ascomycota > Pichiomycetes > Serinales > Debaryomycetaceae > Hemisphaericaspora > Hemisphaericaspora xylofermentans. The sequence goes on along the minus strand of NDXA01000003.1, from coordinate 365,899 downwards.
TGATCTTGTGAATGTTGAATGGTGGACTGGTTTACAAGATAGCGTGCTTTGTGCAAGAGTTTCTTAGTATTCTAAGCACATACTTACGATTATAGCATTATTTTGTGTATGAATATCGATTTCTTTTACCCTATAATACAAAGAACTTATTTACTTACTGATTGATTAAGTTGTGCTTACAAACAAATTCTATAAGAAGCGTATCTACCAGAAGTTTCAGATCTTCTAATAATCTTAACAACTTCACCTCTTTTTAAACCCAAATAACGAGCCACTGGGTCTTCTCTTTGAATTCTAGGTAATTGAGATTCTTTCAATCTATATCTTTCCAACAATTCCTTCTTTTCTTCTTTACTCAATTTAATATGTTTAGGAACCAATTCATGATGAGTTATATTCACAATTAAGTCCCCTTCTTGAAAAGTTTCAATACTTGCTGGTGAAACAGTTGGAATCAATTTATTAGCACTTGGAGTAATTGAATTTTGATAAATGAAAATCCCAGTACTAAAATTCTTTTCACTAATATGTATACAGAAATTTCTCATAGTCTTAATACCAACACTTGCTTCATCACAAAATTCAACCCAAAGTGAACCTAAATCTGGAAATTTATCAAGTGATTCGGCAGTTGGAGTAGCTTGGAAACACATTAATTTACGTTGTGGAACCCCCATAGAATCACAGATCTTAGCTCGGAATTCATCAAGTGACATTTCAATTTCTTCTTGTGAGATATAGTATCCCTAATTAAAATCATGTTAGTAAAAACTCACCATCAACAAACAAGGGTTGTATGTATACATACTCTATCTCTGACCATTTCCTTCACGGTCTTGAAAGTTCTGAATAAACGAGAAACAGCTCTATCGTTGTCATCCATTTTTGGTTGATTATATTATGTGTGATGTATATGTAAAATGAAGATGAGGATGGCTACTGTTCTTTCAACTCAATGGGTTGTGTTTAGTTTTAAGTGAACTCTTCGCTTTTCCGTTCTTTCTCATCGAAATGGAAATTGAATTGAAAAAAAAAAAATTTCAACATAAAAATGTATTTCAGTCACGTGATTGAAATATTTGCAATTTTAACAGTCAGAGTAATTGCCATCTAGCAATAGAATAACCGTCAATGAACTGTTCATCTTTACAAAAGTCCTATATCAGGTAGGTCTAGTACAATCATGAAAATCATTTATGCATATATATATACCGTATCTATGTATTTTTTAAATAATTACATTTTTCTCTAATCTATTCATTCATCAATCACACCCAACTCAAACATCAAATTTCCTACGATATCGTAATTCAACATCCGTATTACTTTTCCAAAGATTCGTCTTTATAGTCTGTAAAGTCCAATCCAACAGCAACACCTCACCTCGACATTCCAACACTAACCAATCAGAAGGTATCAATTTCTTATCCTTCATTTCACTAGTTTTTGACTCAAATTTCTCAACTAAATAAGTTAAGATCTTATTTACTCTTAACATATTATGAGAAGTTAAATTACATGATCCATCTAACATTGGTAATCTTTTGATTTTTCCTTTAGTTTTACCACCAATTTTTATATCGGGGGATAAGGATGAATAATCATATTCTAATAATTGAAACGATATTTTGGGTGCTTCCTTTAATGGGAATTTATTATATAATATTGGATCACCTAACCACCGGGGCATTAATAATCGTAAATCATTAATAAATGAAATATCCAATTTTTCTCCCAGACTACTACCACCACTAAAATCACTCAATTTTTCAATATCATGTAATTGAAAAGATAGACAATCTCGATAATTCCCCAAATCAGGTGAATACTCAAATATAATCACTAATAAATCGTCCGGGAAAAATTTATTATCAATTACTGGGGAATATTGGATTTCTCCAGTTAATTCATCATTTATGTATGGATGAATTCTATCTACATTCAATAATGAATCGACTTTTTTCTTCGGATGGGAAGTTCGTTCCATATATGCCCTTTTATTGGCTTGTAATGATTTCATAATTGAATTTTCATAATCATTGGTGGTTTTACTCAATGGTTCTTCGTTTGTATTGATGAATGAAGAAACTGGGAAATCGGGATTGGATACAGGCATATCAATAACGCTGACATTGGTAGATTCACTAGGGGTAGTTTGTGCAGATCCATTTTGTACACCATGCAGATGCTTTCTGCCAAATGATTTCAATTTTCGTAAACTATTAGATAATGAATTGGCATCACTTTCAAGATCAAGAGTCTTGTTATATTTCATATAATTATTCTTCAATTCTTCACGTAATAAACAATCAAATTGCCATTCATATAAACTATACCCTTTGAAGAATGATTTCAACAATATAGATCCAATTTGATATCGATCATCAACATTATATCTTACTTTATTCGTAGTATATCTAGCTTGATTCACACGATAGTCAATATCAAGAATAGGATAATCAGATACCAAATTATCATAATAAATCTCCAGATTCATCAATGATCCTTCCTTAATCGTCACCATCAATTTTCCAGATTTGATCTCCACATCACACCAATTATTCAACGTATCTTGCCCCTGAGCTTCTTGATAATAATGATCAAGATCACGTAATCGATTTTCAATTTCTTTAGGGGTTAAGATTGAATCACTAGATTCTCCAGGATAAAATTTAACTTCATTACATGTCAAAAGATCCCAGACCTTTATATCCCCATTTTGATATAATGCAATAACACGTCTTTTATTGTTGAATACTCGTTTTGAAACCACACTTTTAGGAATTAAATCAAATTCAGCAATTGGTTTTACATTGAATGGAAGTTGTGTGATTTGTTCTTGTGGGATTGGATTTAATAATATTTCCACGGGTGTAAGATCTAAAAATTCGTTATTTTGCAGCAGTTGATTAGATCCCGCAGATTCTTCTCTTTTCATTTCTGTTGGAGGTATACTTTGAGAAGTCAGTGATTGTGTAGCTTTCATCAATGTAACATGAATATTTGGAGTTTCATCTGAGAAATTGAAATTTTCAAATTCCAACTCTTCTTGAAATGCATTTATGAATTCTTGAGATGGTCCACCATTAACATTTAAGAACATAGATGTATATTCTTCTTTATTAAGAACGTCTTCATCTCCATCTAAAGCATGATCAGTTGGAGGGGTCGCTTCTCCTGAATGAATGTTGGAAAATGTTGATTGTAAATCATTAATATTCGCCACTGTCTCAGTTGACAAATGACTAATCAAATCATAAAAATCGGAATTTAAGTCATCATTTTGAGCTCCTCCTCCAGTATGAATTGTTGCATTGTCAACTAATCCAGTAGCTAATTCATCTTTAAGTTGTGCATCGCGACTGATTGAAAAATCTAAACAATTACGTAAATATTGATATTGAGCCAATTGGTTTGTATTTGGATTCACATATCTACTCAAGGATTCATAATTTGATGCAAATAATGTATCTTCATTAGTTTCTAGACAAATTGAAAGAATTGGGGAGTCGCCCTTTGCAATAATGGTTGATATCCCTAATTTTTCATCAAGTTGAAGATTTTCACTTGGTGAAAATGTATCGAAAAAGTGTTCACCATGAGTCACATTAGTCGACATATATGATAAGTCCGTTTTAACTATATTACCGTCTTTATCACCAGAATAGAACTGTGAAAAATCTCCACTGGTTGAGGATGTATCTGCAGTCATTGTCCAGATTGGGGAATCATGTATATCAAAATTCTTGTACACTTTAAACGTCCTCAAATCCCATAATTTAATAGTTGTATCAGAAGAACCACTCAAAATAAAACGATCACTCATTAATAAACAACGAATAGTATCTTGATGTCCAATTAATTTCTTGACAAACGGCGCTGAGCTTCTTTGGTCAAATATATTAACAGTATTATTGGGCCCTCCTGCACTTATTAGATTTGAGTTGTTATTTGCCAATGAGTAAATCGAACTTGGCAATGCACCTGACTGTTTATTTTCCATCACTCGTATTGGTTTCAGGTTATTCAAGTCCCAAACTACGATTTTGCCATCAAGACCACCACTTATTATTTGATTGTTTGTATTATTTGAATGTGATAATTTTTTGATATAATCTGTATGGACATTTGGAAATTTATGTATGCAAGTACTTTTGGTATTATAATGAACGTCGGAAGTAACGTTTATCAAGTCGATTATTTTAATTGATAAATCTGCTGAACAAGATACTAAATTGGTATCATTATTAACTAGTTTGATATCATTAATCCAATCAAAATGATTGCTATAATTATTTACAATTTGAAGGTTATTTTCAAAAGATGATAACGTATAAGACAATGGGTTGGAAGATATTGAAGTTTCTAGTCGTAATAGTTTTTCATCTAAGTCTTGATAATCATTAAAATGTTCATGATCTTCTATATTGCTTGATGCACGTTTATCTGTTGCGTTATGACTCCATACTTTAATAGTACCATCTCTTCCGGCAGTGTATAGTTGATTTGTGATTGCTGAATATTGGACAGCATTTATTGGAAGGATGTGGTTTTCTGTATTATTGGTATTTCCTATGACGTAGGATAGCCCTTTTCTAGTTTTTATTGTTTTTGCTCCAATTGAAGAATTTCCTGATGTTTCAGAAACAGCTTCACTGGAGCATGAAGGTGTAGCACTTTGTGTGTGTGATAGATTTGTTGACATGGACAATTAAACTTATATATATATATCTGTGATTATTGAGTCTAAGTTATGTTGTTGTTTGTATATAGTATTTGTTGATATGGGGGGTTGCTTTCCCTTTTTAATTCATTTATGTGTTGTATTCAATCTTAGTTGCTCTTTATTTGAAATGAAAGGGCAGTGCTAAATGGTTTGTAAAATGGAATGAAATTGAATGAATGAATATGACGTCGGTTATTAATTAATTGTGTTGCAAAGTAACCGAACGTTATTGTTAACAATTTGATCTATTGCTTGTGATTTCTGATAGCAGCAATTAGAAAAAACGGGTCAGTTGATGATGATGAATTGAAAATCCTATTATGTACTAGCTGTAGCTATTACCCGCGATTAGAAAATCTCTTGGATCTTTTGTTAAATGCTTCGATAGTAAAGTATAGTATACCGACAAGGGCTGTAACGGATAAATTTAATTCACAGTGCTTTAACCAAAATTTAATTAATAAAGAAAAGTTGATTGATTAAATTAAAATTAAATTATTCAGTTGAATTGACAATGGCAGCAGTAACTAGAAACTAATTTTTGTTTTTTATCTTTTCGGTTTAAATTTTTAAATAAATTTTACTGCAAAGAAGGGAAACCCAGAAAAACAAAACATGCACCCAAACACAGAAAATAGAGTTAATGAGTAGAAGTCAAAGTCAAATTACACCAACAACGACAATATCTACCCCACAAAAGAGACTGAGCTATGACATATGCTTATACATTGGATTGTAATTAGTTAAAAATCTCAATCTAAAAGAAGAGTGTGTTAATCTATTGCCACTCATAAAGGAGAATAATCTCTCAGCTAATTTTGTTGGGTCGATGCTAGCAAATCCATGCATCAATTAATATGAACTTTAACTGAAATTAATTAGGGAAGATTTCCAAAATTGGCCATTTTCTACCCATCATACATAGAAAAAATCGTGGGGCAAGCGGTTGTATTTTTAATTTTACACTTCGCGATTTTCTTTGTGGGACGTCGTGCTGCGAGTGGAGCGAGAGAAATAGAGATGGGGGGAACAGTCGTGGTCGTAGGAATAAAATAGAAGGAGAAAGAAAAGAAAAGAAAATCTGTTGCAAATTTCTTGTGCCGTACAAGAAAACTTCGAATTATAATCGGACTTTTGCTTCCCCAAAAAAATATGAGGCTTTCGGCGAAGATAGACTTTAATTATAAAACAAAGGTTCGGGGTAACACAAGCCATGATAAGTGTTATATTGCGGCCCATGCAGGTTTATATAGTAAACGAATACCAACAATTGGTCCAAATTGAAAATTGAGATTAGACTAAGTTTGTCTAGAATAAGCTAGTCAATAGCACAAATCATATTACTTATTGTTCTTTTGCATTCTTTGTGGCGCGGTCTAACCGATGTGGTATTACCAGTTTCATTTGTTTCGTAGTTCTCGGAACAATAATGATGCATGATTGCATCATCGCAACAAGTTCCACAATTGGAAAAGCTTATCCGAATGTGAGCTAATAAGTAATAGCACATAAATCGGGCTCTATAATGAAGGTAACTATAGTAGGTCCGATTGGAAGCACTTGCAAAGGTTGCTGCTCCTTACTTGGTTTGGATCAATATTTAATAATCCACAACATGTCTACATTGTTCCTTACAATTTTGTCTCTCTATATCTACCGTTGGCTTATAGGATATTGTTTAAGCATATCCACATATACCTAGTTACTTCGCAACTCATTGTATAAGAGTAGGTCTTGTTATGTAACTAGTACAGATTTTGTAATTCAACCTTCCCTAATAACTTAGATTTGAGAACCCAAGAAGGAAAATCCGTACCATTTTTCTAGTCTCGCTCTTGAATGGAGCATATGATTGATTCTCAAAGATGAAGTCACGTACTCCCTTGTTGTGTTTGTTTTATCTGAAGACCCAATGGCAACCATTTTTCAATTACAGGAATCATCGTAGTGCTAAAATCGTTCAATAGTCATAGAATGTATGGAAGATGGTTGTCGAGGAATTCGTATGTCCCTTACGAAGAAGAACTATCTCGTACTTCTGGAATACTTTCTTCATTTTTTTGCTAAAATTCCGGCAAAAAAAAAGAGAGCTCTTCGTTAATGCGTAACGAAATAGTCCTATAAATCATCAGAATAAACTAACTTTATAGTGATACAGATATTTACCAACCCTGATTATTATACATTCAAAAGCGGACCCGATTATTGCATGGAAATAGACCTTCTAGTGTTAGAGTAATTGCAAGGTCGAGTTTGAAAACTCAATCAAAAAGTCGCACACGCAAATTGTCATTTCACATCAAAAATTTTAAAACATCGAAAACACGTTAGGAAGAGTACCCAAAAACCTAATCTACTGTTGCAAGCAAATTCTACATTAAACAACAACAAACCTAACCCTCCAGATGTCCAGTCAACAAGAAATTTCACATCAATTAAAATCAGCAATATATCTACACGTTGCCAAAATAGTAGAAGAGCAAGTCAAGTCATTAAGTACGTCCGAAGATCCCATCATTGCTACGCCAGGATATATTTCAGCATTAGTTGAATTAGTATATAATCAACTTATTTCCTTAGGTAATGATTTGGAATTATTTGCTAATCATGCAAATCGTGATCTTATTAATCCAGAGGATATATATATGGTGACGAGAAAGAATCCTGTTTTACAACAACATTTGAAAGATTTGGCGAATAAGAGATCATCAATTTGAAGCTAATTGTTGATTAATTAGCTAATTAACTGATAAATTGACTAAAACTATTAATCATACCCAAAATGTGATTTTCCATGGATATTCAGAATATGATCATCTTCTCATTAATAAAATAGTAACATAGAAAGCTATGCAGTAAACAGACGATTCAACTTACGCTTGCTTCATGTCCCATATAACCCGTTTGATTATAATTAGGGGCGAAACCGAAAATACCCTCCACTGTCTTGCTGTCAATACAACGGAGGAATTACCGTCTAAATAGAATCCAAAATTATTCTTAGTATCCTCGTCCAATACATACACCAAAATACACAACGTATCTATATTTTGTTCATTTCAAGCCATTTGAGTATTTCATTTTGAAATATTATTCTCTTCTCACGTATGATCTAAATCAACAAATCAATCATTAGTGAGTCACCCGAATTGCTGGGATCAATCATGAGCGGAAAATTCATTAGTCACACTCCCAAATCAGAGTTTCAAATGTGTCAATTCCAAAAAAAAAGAAACTCCAAACTTTGGCTTCCCCTCGTATTTGTTTATCCAAATGTCGTTTGACTTTAGAAATGAAAATGAAATGAAAATCAAGGAGTAAGGAAAGAAGCGAAAGGATGAGAAAGAAAAAAGGCACCAATCCCAAATGTCGTTGCGGAAACGTCCGAAAAATCGTCCGATCCTGTATGATTCAAAAATTGAATGACTTGATGATTTGATAATTCTGCACAGTTTGCCTTATATCGGTATTTGATTCATTATTCTTTTACGAAATATCGTTCTATTACGTTCTATCTATGAATGGCCAAAAACAATTGGTGGAATGCCGATAAAATGACGAAATGCGTGAGTGTTAAATTTTCAGAATGAAAAGGGGGGAAGGGGTTCATTAGACTCTTATGAAAGCTAATTTCATGCGCTTCCAAAAACACGACAAAGAGAGAAGACAATTATTTCCACCATAACCTTTTCAAAACGAATAGATTATAGCGCTAGGTTTTTTGATATCAATGTTCTAGTTTATAATTGCAAAATCCAAGTCTTGAGGAATGTCGTCGTTTAGAATTGTGGATTCCTTAATCTTGTTTGTTTATTTTTGGGGGGTTTCTTTTTTGTGGGGTGACTTTCTTTTTTGTGGGGGCCTTGAACAAATTATGAAACTCATCAAATGACGTCGTCGTTAGAGATCCATTCTTACATAATTTTTTTAAATATGCTTTACAATGTCGTGTGGGATGTAAATTTTTTGCAATTTCCATTTCCTCATTCACCCAAAAGGAACCCCCCACCACCTCCACAATTTGGGCGGAATTTTACGCTTAACTATGAGAAAGTTTATAGGTAGTTTTTGCCCCCTATTTCATTATTTCATTTTATTATGTCGTTAAAAGAAGAGTCACATTTTACAAATCAAAAATGTATAAACCCTTGTTTACTGCCACAACTATAAATAGTCAATGAATTCCCAGTTTTCTTCGAGTTTTTTTTGAACCCTCTTTTCTTTTCTTCTTCTTCTCTTTACAGATCATTGTATTTCTATACTCTGAACTACAACAACAGCAACAACAACTACTAACTTAACGTTTTACTTTTAAAGACCTTTCTTTCAATAACACCCCATTTTATTAATTTGTTTCCAAGATGAGCTACCAAGACTCTTACCTTCAAGACAAGAAGCGTAAATTATCTCAAGGTTTAGTTGACGAAAACATGAAGGATAAGCTTTCTTACTTGACGGAAGAGCAAAAACAAGACATGGATGCCATGATGGAAGATGATGAATCTTATGATGAAGATGAATATGAAGAAGAAGAAATGAAACCAATGACTATGGATGATTTAGAAAGAAAGAACCGTGCTTTGGTTGTCATTGAAGAATTCTTACAAAATGAAAATGGTGAATTAAGAAAGTCTCTTAAGGAAATCCAAAAGGAAAATGAAGCTTTAAAGAATGTTTTAAAGAATGATTTCAAGGTTAATTACAAGTCTGGTGTTTAAGAATGTGAAAGTACTTTATTGGAGGTCTTGATTGATTCTTCAGAGTTTTATATTCTAAAAAAACACTCTTATATATATAGCAAACCCCTTGTTTTAACTTTTGAAATCAAATTTTCCCATGTTTATTATACTATTACGACTACCTGCAAATATTCAATGAAAAAAAATTTTAATGTGCTTATGTGTTTAATGATGATTTTATGTTTTACTATTATTACTTATTGGGAATTTGGTTTTATTAATGATGAATTGAAGAGATAAAAAGTGTTTTTTTGTATATTTTAGAGAAAGAATCAACAAATGGATCATTTATTGTTTGTTGATGCAAATCTATTTTTTGCATCCATCTTTTTTTATATTTTACTTATTATATACGTTAGCTAACTATAAATAAACAAAAAACAATTTTATTAATAATTCTTTTAGTATTCATTTGGTCTTGTACTTGGTGGTTTGTCTTGTTGGCTGTGCTATATAGTGGCCATGCGAAGGAGTTTACCAAGGAATACGGAACTCGTAGGCATTCTAGAAATTTTCCATAATTTAGTCAAAGATTCACCTGCCCTAAGGCAAGCTACCAACCAGACAATACTCACACGAATCCAAATATGGCTTTCATTATGTAGTCTACATTTTATGGGATATCTAGAAACTATACGCAACCTCGTGTACCAACTTTCTATTAATGATTCTTCCCTAATCTTGATTTCGACTACTTTGAGGTGAAGATCAACCACTCCCCGAATCAAAAAATGTACAAGCATTCATTACTTGGCCAGTGGGTGATACCAAGGCTACTGGTAGGTTTTTACAACCGTTCCAATAAGCCAATTTCCAAATCTATAAATCTAACAAATTGCTACATGATTTAAACTCAGATTGTGCAATTGGTTGTATTGGATCGTTGTACTTACCCCACCTACATACCTTACAACCGATACCACCAAACAACCAATCCTTGAAGGGTGTTTTTTTGTCTGCTTTGGAGAAACGTTCTGGACGTCACCAACTCTCGTAAGAAAATCGGTAGCCTTGCTATGTATTTAACTCCTATCAGCTTTCGGTTGCATTTTAAAAGTCCACTCTATCCTACCTGAAAATACTAGTGTTTCTTTGGATCTTAAGGTCCGGTGAAAGGTATTATATACAGCTTTCTTAATTCTCGCTTTGCAATTTGCAAATTCATTCCACCTTAGGGTTCGTTTTCCCCTGAATTCCTTTAGTCTAACGTTGTTAAGAAACTGCCTCAGTTAAAGCTATTAATAGCGGATATTATCTCGTTTCTAATTGATACATGCCTGATTGGTGGGTTTTCGGATTGACTGATTTTATCTAGGTAAAGATGAAACTAGATCATTACCTAAAGAATAAGGAGAAGTAATAATCAAAATAGTTTTGCAACCAAATTATTTACAACCGAATTTTTTCCGTCTTCTTTGTGAAACGGCGACGTTGTCATTTCATATAATTAATTTCGAGCCAACGAGATTATATTAGATAGAACATTGTCGAGACATAGGATTTAGAGATAGATTTAATGTAAGGCGAAAGTATTAGCTAATGTCCCGTAAAACTGCTTTTCAGGAAGGGAAGATGTAACTATGGCAATCGTGAATTGTAATTTTTTGTGAAAGCTACAAGCAAATAGACCTATAGGAACTATGACACAAATTTATACAATCTTTTCTTCAAACACATAAGAAAAGGTACAGTCAGATATAATAGGGATGAAGAGAACTATTTGCCATATTTAAATGAAAGTGCACTAATTTTGTACTAATTGACTGAATTGTTTAATTAAATCACATAAACTACTTACATTTCCCAATTAGGAATAATAATTAAAAAAATTTCGTGTTTCAATACGCGAAATATATAACACGCACAAAAATAAATTTTAATGCAAAAATTCCAAATCTTCGTGTCACTCCTTTGGAACTAGTCAAATGTATTTAAATGATCTCATCTCCTTCTTTCTAAGCTCTTTCTTGTATATTTATCAATTGAAAACCAATCAAGTTTAGCATAGTCTATAATGAGTACCAGAACACCAACAAGAAAGAGAACAATTAGGGATATTTCAAATATCCAACTCTTAACCCCAACCAAAACCCCAACCAAACGAACCAAATTATCACCAACCAAGACCCCCTCCACAAGAAAAGCCCAACCAGCATGTAAGAAAAGACTTACATTTGAACCAATAACGCCCACCGAACAACACGAACATACAATAGTAACGAAACCCACAAGTATATATTCGCGAGCCAAGGCATTATTTCAACGGGGAAGTAATTTCGTCAATCATGAATCATGTTTAGTCAGTCGAGATCAAGAAGGGAAATATTTGAATGAATTTTTTGAGAGTAGTATTGAAGATGGGATATGTAATAGTTTATATATTTCTGGACCTCCTGGAACTGGGAAAACTGCACAAATTAATTTATCTATTCGATATGTTCAAGATAAGGTAAGGGATAAGAAGAGGGTTAGGTTTGTGAATATCAATTGTATGACTTTGAATAACCCTGAACATGTTTTTCATGAAATCTATAGTGGGGTTAAAGGAGGGTTATCTGCTTTGTTGGGACGTAAGAAGAGTAGTGATGATTTGTTTAAGTGTTTGAATGAGGAAGAAGGAGAATTGGATTCGGTAGTGGTGATTCTTGATGAGTTGGATTCTTTGATAACTAGAGATCAACAGGTTTTATTTCAGTTGTTTAATTGTGCAAATAAGAAGAATAGTCAACAATATAAAGTTAAGTTAGTACTTGTTGGAATATCTAATGCTTTGGATTTGACTGATAAGTTTTTACCAAGATTAATAAGGAATAATTTAACACCTGAATCAATGCAATTCTTGCCATATACCGCAGAACAAATCAAATCAATTATAATATCTCGATTAGAGACTTTAAAGGAAGTGAATGAGGTAGAAAATGATGATGGTGAAGAGGTAGTAAATGAAGAATTACCTATCTTCCATCCCCTGGCAATTCAATTATGTTGTAGAAAGAGTGCATCGATATCAGGAGATTTAAGAAAAGCATTTGATATTTGTTATAAAGCTATAGAATTAGTTGAAAGAAGTTTACCACCATTTCAAAGTTATGAAACTTTTGATAAAGGGTATCCAAAAGTTATGATTCCACATATTGCTAAGATATGTATGTTATCATTTGATAATTCTGCAATTGGGAGTTTAAATTTATTACAAAAGGCAATATTATGTCAATTATTTAATTATAAGTTAGAATGTAATGGTACTAGTGTTGATCAGATTACTGTGAATATGTTTTATGATTATTATAGAAAACAAGATCATATAAATTCATTAGTTGGGGTGTTAAAGACTGGGGAATTTATTGAAATTATAACTGCGTTAGAAAGTTCAAGTTGTATTGTTGTTAATGATAATAATCGTAAAGTGAAGATGGGTGGTGGTGTTGGTAACAAGAATATTCAATTAAATGTTGGTTATGATGATATTGTTAAAGCAATTGAAGATGTACCACTTTTAAAGAAGATATTAAAGAACAATTCTATGTAGAATATTTATGTGGCATTGTATGTATTAATAGTGTAATGATATTATAGACGTAGTAATGATTATATAGATAAATTAATGAGTTTTTAATAGAGATAACTACAAATGAATGATTGTAGTGTTGGTTTACATACGTTTGAAATCCATAAAATATTGAATGGGGTTTGAAATTAGTCAGGTGGAATGAAATTAGCTTTATAGAAATAGAGGAATATGAATTTACGTCAGTAATGAAGCAAAGATACGAAATTTTAAAATACTTGAGACGCACACCTTGTGACTACTTGATTTAAAGAGAATAGTCTTGCGTTCATCATATTGTATGGCATATTACGTCAATCTAACTACACAGATTCATCTATTAGATTGAGGAATAGTGAATAATTATGACACTATTAACAAACCAAATAGATCAAGTGCCCTTCCACTATAGTTAAGAGTTTAATTAGTTTACTCACAATAAAGCATATTAACTTTACGTGCTTAGCTTATAACGTTAACTAAATGACTAAAGAAAGCAAGAAAACTTTTTTCTGCTCTCCCTTTGTTAACTTTAAAGAGAGAAATACAAAAAAAATTAAAACTAAGAAAATCAAATTCCTTTAAACAAATAAATTTACATGAATAAGTTACTTACTTAGGATATAAACATAGAAACAACAATATAATCTATCTTATTACTTAGAAGTTGAATCATTCATATTGAATAAACAAAACAAAACTAAGAAAGAAAGAAATAAGAAAGAAAGAAAGAAAGAAAGAAGGAAAGTTTTTTTGTTTTTATTTTTGTTTTTTGTTTTTAGCAAATTTACATTTACAACCAAACTCATTAAGGATAGTATAAATTACAAAGAAGATATACCCTACAAGTTATTGCTACCATCACTACTTCCACACCCTTTGTATAAGTATTGATTTGTGTTATATCAACTATTGATTCATCTTTGGTTTCTTAGAGTTGATAGCATTACTTAAAAAAGGTCATTCCCTTTTTCTCAAGAAAGATTTTTACAAACCATTCAACGCCACTTCAATCAACTTCAAACATTACTTCAATAAGACAATATATTGATCAAAATGGCCTCCTCTAATTCAAGAGGACCCCCGCCTAATTCAAGATATAATGACAATCGTAATGAATATACAGATTATGGAAAATCACGAAGGAAAAATTTTTATTCATTATCATCAACACCAGGAACTACGCCATCATCATCTTTAGCTAATAATCCATCTGTAAATACATCACGAAGAGACTATAAGAGCAATGTTCCCCAATCTTCAAATATAACTACTACATCTAGAGATAATGTGCCGACGCAACAACAGCAACAACAACAGCAACAACAACAAGCACAACAACCTGCGCTAAGTCGAACTTCAACTACACAAGGTGCAGTGAATGGAAATGGTTCTTCTGCAGGGAGCTCTAATTATTCCTCAAATTCTTCTTACTACTCAAATTACGGAGGATATAACAATGACTACTATAGAAACGACAATTGGAGAAATGAAAGAAAATCAGCAGGTGATGCGAGAGTATCTTCTGGTGCTAATGCAATCACGATAAATAAACCCGCGTCCTCATCATCCTCCTCATCAACTACAGCATCATTAAAAGCTTCAGTGGGTTCACTAGCGTCTTCATCATCACCACAATATCATCAATCACATTATCATTCGTACCATGGACAACTTAACGGGTCAGATAGTTTCCGAGGCAGTAAAGACCGTTACGATTCATATAATAATCAAGACCAATCTCAACGACAAGGATCGTCAGCCTTAACATCATCAATAAATACAAGCAAATGGAAGACAAATAGGAGTTCTCTAACAAATTCATTAGGATCAAGATATTCTGCCAAAGATAGAATGAGAGGAGGAAAGCAACAACCTCCAGCTGCGGCATCAGGAAGTAATAGTATTCCCATTGGATCATCATCCTTAGTCAATAGTGGATTGAAGTCACGAATAAGTGGTTCAGCTGGTGGTGGTGGAGGTGATACTTATTATCCTCGAAATTATCTGTCATTATCGTCTTCATCTTCAGGAGCAATGAGTTCAATGTATGCGAATCCCAAATTAGTAGATCGATATTCATCCTTAAATAACAGATATTACGATAGTTATGGAAAAGCGAGACAAGGAGAAGAAAGATATGGGAAAAGACGAGAAATTGGATCTCGTAATAGATTAATATCTGGATTCGGTAGAGCTCCTGTTAAACGAGCGCAAACTGGACCATTAACAACAAAACCAACAGTTAAGTCTGAAGAAAATGTTGAAGGTGAAGGTGAAGCTGAAAGAGAACATGTTGAAGAAGAGGATGAGATCATAGATAGAGAAGATGAAGAGGAAGAGGAAGAGGAAGGTGACGAAGAGGAGGACGATGACGAAGACGATGAAGATGAAACAAATGACTTTGAAGCAGAGAACAATAAACAGGAAACTACGGAGTCAAATCAAGATCTGATTAGTGATATTAAACTTTCGAGTGAAGGAATAAATACGTCACTGACGGTTGAATTCAAAGTGGAGCCAAAGGCTGAAGTAAAACCAAAGGTCGAGCCCATTGTTACTGACTTAAAGAAGCACGAAGAAATAGTCATGAGACCACTTGAAGATGATAAAGAAGATTACTATCCCGATGGTTGCAATTATCCATTACCAAAAATACAATTTGAATATGAGAAGTTGAAGAAACTGTTTGAACAAAAACATAAAGATGAAAACAATGGATTGTCATTCTTGAAATATTCACTAGCAACCCCAATAACAAATCTTTGTGATTTCAAATTCTTTTTAAGCAATTTCCAAACATTTCAAACCAATAAACCAAAGATTATTAGTTTATTGAAACAAAAGAATCAATCTATTCATAAAAAGAGATTGGCATTATGGGTTGAATATTCAAAAGGATTGCACCAATGGGACGTGGAACGAGCAAAGATAGATCAACAATTGCATGTTTTACATCCTCCTGATGATGAAATGAGAAGAGAAATCGATGCAGCTGATCATAGAAAGACTATACATCCACCAGCACCAGTAAGTTCAAATGAAGGAACAGTGTTAGGATTACCTAGTTTACCAACTCGTCGAAGCAGAAGACATGGTGATTTAGTTACTACGGAAGCTGAATTTCAAGAGATTTTATTACATTTAGGACAAGAACAAGATAAGAATCCAATGATTAAAGCTGAGAAAGTTGCAGCACCAATTCCTGATTTGATTTTAGATCCTATTGAACGTGATCATTTTAAGTTTATGAATTCAAATAATATCGTTCATGATAAAGCTGCTTGGAGTCAACGTGTACATACTGATTTTGCTGATAATTTCTCTGAGCGTGAACATGAATTATTCTGTGAAGGGTTCTGTTTATATCCAAAGCGTTTCGGTGCTATTTCTCGTCATATGGGTGGATTAAGAACTGCTCAAGATTGTGTGGTCCATTACTATGTGAGTAAGAAGACAACTAATTATAAGCAATTATTGATTCAATATAAGAAAAAAGGAAGTAAGAAATCAAGTCGTCGTAATAAACAAGCTAAATCTAGAAACGTTTCACAAACTCAAACTCCAGTATCTACTCCAATACAAGAAACACCATCAATTCCATTGCCTACAGGTAGCGAGATTGAAAGTGATATTGCTACTCCTGAAGTTGAACACAACACCTCAGTTGCTAGTTTATTCCCCAATACAGAAGAACCAGTGGCTGAAGAGTTGTACACCGATACTGGACGAAGAAAACGTGCAGCAGCTCCTGTGTTTGATAAATCAAAGAAGAAACCAAAGACAAGGAAAGAACAAGTAGTTGACCAAGCTCAACCTTCACAATCGATATCAGATGCAGATAAAACTATGGAAGAAGAAGAAATAGTCAGACCAGTCGTTGAAACTGAACCTGTTCCACCATCAACTCATCCTCCACCTCACTCTACAAATAATGAAGATATATCACAACACCCTATATCGCCAACACTTCAGGATGATTTAAAGGATCGTCGGAAGACAATATCAAGTTATTGGAGTATTATTGAAGCCACCGCGTTTCCGAAGTTATTAGAAGAACATGGAACTAAATGGACTACAATTGCCGATAGGTTAACTACCAAGACCGCTACGATGGTTAGAAATTATTTCCAACGGAATGCAGAGAAGAATGGTTGGGACATTATTGCGGCGAAGGCTGATCAGAGATTGGCTGCCAAGTTTGCTGCTGTTTTACACAATGGAGAAAATGAACCACGGGAGGCACAAGTTGGGCAACCAATTTATGTTACAGCAACTACAAATCCAGCTGAAAGGCCACCAGTCTATGTTAATCACCAAGCTTTACAAGCGCAACAACAACCACAACCACAACCACAGCAAGCAACCCAGTATGTTCCTGTTCCTATTGGTACTTTCCAACATACGGTACCTTCAATTGCCAATGCTGTTCAATCGGTTCCTCAACAACCCCCTGTACATACTACGAATGGACCACAACAACTGCAGCAACCGCAACCCCTTCATATTGGGCCAGCTATTCGCAATTTACTTGCAGAACCATCAAATCCACCACCTAGTTATCCGTATACTCCTGCTGTACAAACTCACCCAGTCAGTCAAGCACAGGTAGTGCACTTGCATCAACAACAACAACCACCACCAACTACTCCTTTTGCAGCACCACCTCATAAGAGTTCGATTATGAGTTTGTTGAATTCCGATCCAAGTCCCAGAAAAGTCCAACCACCTCCACAACCAACTGTATCCACACAACCACCACTCGCACATATGCATTCGCATAGAGCAGATTTGCGCGATTTGTTAAATACACCATCATCCCCCAGTGAACCAAGTGTCCCTCCTTCCGGTTCTGTTTCCGTGATTCCTAGGACAAGTATGCCTTCAGCATCAGCTACTGCTACGGTGAAACGCGGTGGGATTGCAAGTTTGTTATCTGCTGATCCTGAACCTTCTAAATGACGACGATGATGATGATGAAATCTTATTTGTTCTTGTTTAATATCCCCCTTTTTTATTTTGTTACTATTATTATTATTATTATTATTTTCTTAGTTTTGGTATTATCATTATATTCTTTATCATGTATTATATTATAAGTATATATATAAATTTACTACATGCATATATTTATTAATTAACGTTGTTGTAGAAGTTACTAGTGTATCAAGGGTATAATTTGGTTAACTGTTTAGTAGCAAATAATGTCGTAGCTAATGTCGTATGTCTCTTTTGAGTTAAGGGGTCGTGTAAAATCGTTCAATATCAAATTTTTCAAACCAAAATTGAATGAAAAAAAAATTTTGTAAGAGAGCTTGAATATGAATCAACCAATTGGTGTCACAGGGAACAACAGGGAAGATAATAATGTCATATAGAACCATTCCCGGGGTCACAAGATTGTTTGAAAGGAACTTTTCCCAATCATGTCTCAGATTAAATAGACCAGAAATCCCACGGGAGTTAAGAAACAGAATTGCCATGACAAAAACCAGAACCATTGCTCCCCAAATGAGTGCATTCAGGACCGATGCTGAATTAAGTAGAGTTAGAACCATTCCTTCATATCCTGCATTTTATGGTGGGAACCCTGTTCATCAAGATAATATGTATGAAATTGAGACTTTGGTGAGACGATATGGTAGTTATCCCAAAAGAACTATTTCCCAAGAAGAACTTGAAAGTAGTACATATATTTCATTTGAGAAATATAAACAAGATTGTGGATCAGGTGTTAGAATTAAAGAAGTTCATCATAAAGAATTAATTGCTGGTTTACAAAAATTGAGATATCTTGATTTACAATTAATGCCAGAATCTGTTTCTGAAGTTTTAAAGAAATATACTACTTTAGCTGCTGATAAAATCACTGAAATTAAGAAAGAAAAGACTTTAGACGATATGGGTAGAGCTTATGGTAAAGCCAAGAGAAAATGTTCTAGAGCAGAAGTTTATGTCGTTAAAGGAAATGGTGAAATTATGGTTAATGGACAATCAATTCTTGAAGTTTTCCCAAATAGTGAAGATAGAAAGAAGATTTTATATCCATTCTCCGTCATTGAACAAGAAGCGAAATATAATGTATGGGCTACTGCTCGTGGTGGAGGTGTTATGGGTCAATCTGAAGCTATCATGTATGCTGTGGCTAAGGCTTTAGTTATACATAACCCATTATTCAAACCAAGATTAAGAAAGGCGGGATTGATGACTAGTGATGCAAGAAATGTTGAAAGAAAGAAACCTGGTAAACTTAAGGCTAGAAAGTCTCCAGCTTGGGTCAAGCGTTAGACAAGACGAACCCTTTACACATATGTATTTCTTTACACAATTTTCCATTCATGTATATACACACAATACAATAGTAATATCTGTAATAATCACCTATCTATGTCTCTATAAACTACTCACAAATCGAATCCAAGTACATCAAGACAGATTCCACTTCTCCCTTTCCATACTTTGTGATTTTACCTTGGTAAGAAGCTCCTTTTCCTCCTCCCTTTAAGTTCTCGAGTCTTTGTTTTAATTCTGGTTGTAATTCTTCAGCTTTTGGACCAAGAATCTTGATCATACCACCAACGCCAGAAGCATAATCACCATTCACCAAAACAAGGGTATGTTTTTTTGATAAATCGACACCAGAAGTTTTATCTCCATTGATAAGGGTTGTGATTTCCTTTTGTACCAATGTCAAATATTCCGGACTATTATCTGATCTATAAACGTATCCAATCAATTTATCAGTGGTTTTAAACTTTTCAAATTGTTCAGTTGCTTCCATTTTAGCAATTTCTTTTAATAAACTAGAAACGGTTGAAGTTGATTTTCTATAACTAACATTTAATTGATTTACTTTATCAACAACTTCTTCAATTTGACAAGATAATGTATTTCCAGAAACATTCTTTAAAATATCATGTTCTTTTCTTAAATTTTGATAAACTCTAGAACCACAAGTGAAATATAAACGAGAATGACCACCCCTAATACTTTGTTGATGTAATAGAGCAATAGCTTGGATTTGAGAAGTTGAAGATAAATGAGTTCCACAACATGGATTTGCATCCAATTCTCCAATTTTAACAATTCTAATTATCCCCTTTGAAATATCATAATCATCAGGTAAGTGAGATACATCAACTTCATGGCCATGTTGATCTGGAGTCACGACATTAATTGGATGATTTTCAAAGATTAAATCATTAACTTTTTCATTCACTTCTGCCACAATTTCATCAGAAACCTTTTCGGGTAATTCAATATAATTGATCATATCTCCCATTGACCAACTTAAGGTTTCTAAATTATAAGTATCAAACACAGCAGATAATAAATGTTGACCAGTATGTTGTTGCATAATATCCATTCTTCTCTTCCAATCAAGAGCCAAAGTCACAGTAGTCCCAGGCTCAATTAATTCATCAGTGATATGAACCGCTTTTATCTTATCCCTCAACACTGATTTCACTTGGATGACTTTCTTATTGGGTAAAATAATAGAACCTTGATCATAAGGTTGTCCACCACCTTCGGGGAATAAAATAGTATCTTCCAATTCAACCCCAAATTGAAGTTGTTTAGGCTCTGGTGTTGGTGATGATGACTTTTTGTTGTTCTTGTTTTGTTTGTCACGGGAAGTTGGTGGGGGGACGAATTCAAAGCTGGAGATTACGGTGGTTTGTAATGTTTTTAAGAAGGAATTCTTTTGACATGCTAAGGCACCGACAATACTTGAAGTTGTAGCCGTTGCTGTTGCTGCCATCTTGAGTCTGCTGGTTGGTTGGCAGTTGGTTAGGTTGCTGACTAAAAAAAGAAATTTCACTAAAATCGGATTTATTAAAAATCAAAAAAACTGAAAAATTTTGGTTATCGCCGTCGTAAATCCGTCCAAATACTGCATCAAACAATTTATATCCGAAACACAACTCACCAACCAACTAACCAAAGAGACCGAGAGTAATCAGTTGAAAGTACGAGTTAAATAGTTTACTATCAATAAATATTATATATGTATGTATATAGTTAACCTTAGTTTACCAACTACAAAAAACCAAGAGTTAAGGGGGGAAATCACTTTCTATTAACAATTGTACTTACTAAAAATATCGAGCCAACAACAGCAGCAACTCCACCCACAATCACAGGAGTAGCAATACCTCCAATACTACCATACTCACCCCCATACATACCACCATTCTTCTTCTTTTGTAACGGTTTGATATTTTTAGGAGCGGCATGTTCATGGGGATTATGGATATATATATCTGCCTTATCATTTTGGAATTTCTTATTTATAGATACACAATCGGATAAATCTTGATTAGATGTGATTGAAACTACATCACCTTCATCATCAACATAACTAATTGCATAAGTATCCTCTTTTGTCGATGTAATGGATTCACCACCATCATTCATTGAAACGATTGATTTTTTCACGTTTAAGACTTCAAAATCTTTATCTATCAATTTTTCATCCATTAATTCACGTAATTTATCAACTCCATCACTTGGTTTTAAAGAAACTCGATGAACTCGTCCTTCAATTGCAGGAGATGAAAATTTGAATGTGAAACTTACGTCTTCTGAATCGACATCCTTTTGACTTGATGTATCTCTAAATGAAACATTATCTTTGATAGAATTTGATTTTCTTGTTTCGACATGGGATACAGAGTCTGATGGTTTGATGTCAACGTTAAAGGATTGGAATTCAGATGGGGTGACATCTGGTGGATTGGTATTGTGAAGAAGTGCTGAAGAGTCACCGCCACCAGCTGCACCAGTTGCAGAATCAGAATGTATGGAGACAGTATCATCATTATCGGTAGTTGACCAGAACTTATTCCAAGCAGGACCTGGACCTTCAGTAGTAGTAGTAGTAGTAGGAAGGGGTTCATGTCCACTAATTGGTGTTTGTTGAGGAGTGAGTGGAACAGAACTAGTTTCGAGTTCTTTGATAGTTTTCAATGTTGTATAGGTCAATTTCAAAACGTCAACAATTCCAATTATTTGCGCATCATCACGAATGACAGGTAAGTTCAAATAATGACCTTCAAACATTTGTCTTAATGCTTTTTGAACAGGTAAGTCTACTTTTGCAACATCAGGTTGAGGAGTCATTACTCTAACTATTGAACATTTCTTTGGATCTAATCCTGCTGCAATAACACGTAATACAACATCTTTAGAAGTGAAAATACCTGCAACATTATCATTTGTATCTTTAACCAAAACTGCAGTAGTTTTATGTTGGGTCATTAACATGGTTGCTTCATAAACCGATGATTTGACATTTGAATACACCGGTACTGTAGTTGAATCCAAAACATCTTCTAAAACGGGTCCACTCATTTTTGATTTTAAATTCTCAAAATACAAAGATATATGATCTGGTTGAGTTTCAACCCCGATTTCATTATGAACAGTATCAAGAGCTTCATATAATTGACTTGAAGATTTATGCATTCTTTCCATTTTTTCCATTTGTTGAGCATAGCATTTAGTTATATCCAAAACACCAACAATTTGATTTTGATCATCCAAAACAGGTAAATGTCTAAACCCTTTTTCAACCATTAAAGATAAAGCTTCAGAAGCAGATTTGTTAGCATTAGTACATATTGGATCATGTGTCATAATTTGATCAATGGTTGTAGTTGCCGCATTTAAACCAGCTGCAACAACTCTGAAAGCCAAATCTTTAGCAGTGAAAATCCCTAATAATTCACCCATTGTGTTGATAACAAGAATACAATTTTCTCTTCTTGCAGTCATCAATTGAGATACCTCATAGACCGTAGTTGACGTTTTACAAATAACTGGTTGTGATGGTTTTAATGCTAATACCGTACCTGGAGTAGCCTTTCTTTGTTTATTGGATTGAATTCCATTCTTCTTCTTTTTGTTTAAGTCATGTTCAATTCTTCTTCTGATGGCATCATCTCTCTTTGATTGTCTCTTTCTTGAATCATTTAAATCTGAGGAGGTTGAACTGGTTCGTTGCATCATTACATTAACCTTTGTGCTGGTGTCTGAAACAGAAGTAGCAGTTGAGGATGAAGTGGTAGTAGTATTAGTAGTATTAGTACTGTTATTGCCATTCTTTTTTGGACTCATTTTTAGTAGTTTCTTGAATTTATCTGAGAATACACGCAGTCCTTTCCTTCCAAATGATCTTCTTGGGGATTTATCAGTGGAATCTGATTGGTGGTTATCCTTACTATTATTATTATTCTTAGTAGTAGCAGTAGCAGTAGTTATTGCCATTGTGGATTTTTTGATTTAGTGTGCACAAACTAATTGACAACTAACAAATTCCCAATTAAGTAAAATTGTAAACAAAGTGAGTTGAACTTATGATCTTAGGAACAACTGTGAGTATTACCGATCAATCAATCAATCAGGATAAAGGGGAATAGAAGAATGATAATAAGGATTTAACAAAGGCCTATAAATTGAACAAGGATTTATGAACAACTAAACAACATATACAATGAAATGAAATGTCCCTTAAATAGATTTGTTTATATAATATAAACTACAAAGTAAAGTACTTAAGTACTTTAAGGTTGTTGCTTATTTTACAACATGGTTCGATTTCTATTGACCACTAAGATTAACCTTAAATCCGGAGCTAAGTTAAACAGATTCTTGTAATATTTACGAGTTTCAGGTTTAAAAGACAAGCGCAATATTAATGTACCGACTTGTTCCAAAGAGAGATTCTTTATTTGGAAATGGCGTGATTTTGTACTTTTACTAACAAATTCTATTCTTATCTCTCTATCTATATACACACTACTTGCTTCTAATCAATAGAGTATACTCTATGGCACAGCTAAAAGCATTCTTGCATTTATTCTGTTGTGTCGAAAGGAGTTTCAACTATTTTCGTTAAAGGTAGATGATATCGATGATTTTATTTTATATCACAGTCAAATTATTTGCAATTAATTATGAAGAGACAATTTTGGTGAACTTTCTCGGTTAAATTATATTAACCGAAACTAACATCTTTAAGACACAGCTCTATAAATTTCCTCTCTGTCACATGAATTGTTAGTTAAGCCAATAATATAACATCACAGTACCATCTAAGGTACTTATTGTAAAGGTGGACTTTTCCTTCGTGGCAGTTACATGGTAACTCATTTGAAGGGTTAATTAAGTATTCTAATGGCTGCAAGGTACAACGGTTTATTAGGAACTGCATATAACCATCCTTAATAAAATTTTCCATTTAATCAATTATTGCCATTGGACTAAACCCCATTCACTACGAAGACGTGTTCTTTACAAGTAAAACCCTATAAATTATAAAATTGTCCATATAATGACAAAGTATAAGTTAACTCCAGCTATTAAAGAGTTAATTGAAAACTCCAAATTAGAAGAGAAATTGAAAACAGACCTTCTTTCCCAACAAACCATCACCCACACCAACCTCATCAACTTCTACAAACAATCTAAACCCACATCTACATTATTGGATCTAATAAAATTATCTAAACTAGATATTCCAAATAAGAATATCTCTACACAAGTGAAAACCAAAGAATATATACAATTAATGGAGAGATTAAGACGTGAAGCACAAGAACAAGAATATAAAAAATTAATCAACCCAACCCCGGAATACACAACCTTATACGATAACTCCTCAACCACCACCAATGAATTATCTCCAGCACAAATGCATAAAGAGTTGAAAAATCAATTAACAACAATTGTGAATATTTTCATCAGTGTAGCCAGTGTAGCATACGCAGTATGGTATTGGACGGGATCTTCTTGGGGATTACAAGATTCATATCGAGTTTTGGTTTCTTTATTCTTTGGATTGTTGGTGTTGGTTGCTGAAGTTGTTGTTTATTTGGGATATTTGAATAAAGTGGAAGACGCAAGAATTAGAGAGAGAAAGAAGAAGGAGGTTAAGAAGGTTATTAGAACGGTGGATTTAAGAAAACGTGATTGAATGAATGAATGAATGAATGAATGGCTAAAGCTTTCTATGTAAGAGATTGCCATCGATTTCTCTGTCATTATCTTTAGGATTGATCTACTGGGATGGTGTCCTTACTTTATTGCCAAGTCACGTTTCACTTTTGCGACACATCCTGTTGCCGTTAACATATGAAATAATGAATTTTGGTAAGTCCGAAATATACGCAGAGGTACGCGTATTGTACAGAACGGCGACAAGAGAAAAATTTTCATCCGACAACATTGTCGTGTAGAGACATGGAATGTCTTTTTCTGTTGAGAGCACGACTACGTTGCTCTAGGATAAATCTCGTGATTAGAGGTAGTTTGACCCTAGAATCTCGTGAATGAGATTGATTTGGCTCAACTCCAAATCTGGCTGAATAATAGTTATAAATGATAGATAAATATGAACCTCGATGTCCAAATCCCAGTGTTGTGGAATCTCAGAGGATTGTAGTTGTTACAGTCAATCTCTTTTATATAATGATTCTCTTGTATTATGATCTGTATGTAAAATATCGATAATCCCTAAAATATACAATTATTTACTGTTTGAAGATATTTCTAGCAATATTTATAATGTACCTAATACCTGAAATCCTTCCTAATAAGAAGATTTCAGTCAGCAATAATAAATTAGCAATAAAACCTTTCTAAGCGAATAATCATTTTGTGACAAAAGTGTATAACTTTGTTCACTGTCGTGTAAGTACCAAACTAGACGTAACTCTTAGATTCAGGTTTACTATACGACAAACATCCAATGGTCGATCAAAAGAAAAGTTTTTATAGTTTATGTAGTTTATAAGTTTGTTTGAAAGAGGAGCGTTGAAGAATACAAAGTTTTGTATCATTAAGTTGTCATTCAAGTAAGAATTATAAAGAGATCTAGAATCGATTTATAATTGTCGCATCTCAATATTTTCTAAGGTATTTTGCTTTTATAGTTCAAAGTTAAATATCGTTCATTTTTACGCAGACAAACGTCGGATTGACAAAATCTTCGAATCGGCAATACATCCAACTGTCGCGACGTACAAAAATAGCAACCAAATCATTTGGTTGTAAAAAATTGAAAGATTCACCAAACGATCCTACCATTTACATCAACAGGTTATAGTAAAACACATTCCAAGATGGGCCGTGAACACATCTCCAAGTACTCATACAACGCATTAATCAATCTCATCATCAAATTCCCCATCATTGCGTATCTTGTTGGGTTTTTTGAAGATTTCGTTATTGCCAGTTTAAAAACCGGCCCAATTCCGAAACATATAGCGTTAATCATGGATGGGAACAGAACGTATGCCAAGAACCATAGAATGCCTCTTAAAGAAGGTCATTTTGCCGGAGCTAATGCTTTGATTAAGGTATCGTCTTTACCCTTTATTTATATTTCTTAGGCGGTTAAAAGACTAACTAGTTTATCTCTTTATAGGTCCTTGAAGTTTGCTACAAAGCTGGTATAGAACATATCACCATATTTGCTTTTTCATTGGAGAATTTCAATCGATCAACAGAAGAAGTTAATACTTTGTTTGGATTACTTCGTGATAAATTAAAAATGATATCTGAAAATGAAGAATCTTATGCTAGATTCAATAAAGTTAGAATTAGAATTATTGGTAATAGATCATTCATTCCTAATGATATCTTAAAAGATTTAGAATATATTGAACAAATAACTACCGAAAGATCAAATAAGAAATGTCTTAATGTTTGTTTCCCATATACAGCTCGTGATGAAATCACTCATTCTATCAAATCTATCGTTGAAAAGAGACTTAGCGGTGAAGTACTTTCTCGTGAGGATATTAATGCTTCCATGGTTGAAGATAATTTTTATTTTGGTGCTAATGTTCCTCCATTAGATATTTTGGTAAGAACTAGTGGACATACTAGATTAAGTGATTTCATGCTTTGGCAATGTTCAAGTGGATGTACTATTGAATTTCCTGATGTTCTTTGGCCGGAATTTGGGTTTGTTGCTATAATGTCAATTCTATTTAAATGGAGTTATTATAGAACCATTCAATTAGAAGAAGAAGCAATACAAGGCAAGGCACCTGACTTTAAGGATCCAATTCCCCCAGTTTTGCTTTCTTCATTACCTGCACCTCCACCTCATGTAACTGTTTCTCAACGATAAGGAGAGAGTCAGGTTATACATTGGCTATTTTACTTTATGCTAGAATTACTTTGTATAAGAGTTCGTATTATATTATTATATACAAGTTTAAAATCATCGTCTGCTTAACTTCTCTCTATAAATTAAGTTCAAGCACTGGCCTAGGTTTCTGGGGTTTTTGTTTCAAGTTGAGCTTCAAGAAGTTCTTTTTGATGTGCCTTTGCCTTTTCAACAAGTTTCTTGAATTCACGTTCTTGTCTAGTTTCAACACGTTCATTATTCACAAAGATATTTGCAGGCCCAAGATTTGAACTATTCAATTCGATATAATTTGGATTTCTTTCAACACCACGCTTTAATTTCATGAATTTTAATGTCTCCTTCAAGAAAACTTGATAATTATTCCCTCTTGAAATCGCATAATCACTAATTTCAACCCCCAAATCTTGACGTAATCGATTAGCAAACTTCAATCTTTCTCCAAAAGTCTTAAATTCATACTTTACATCAGGAACCTCACAACCGAATTCTTCTTTGAACGCTTTCGTGAAACATTGACTCAAAGTTTCACGATTAGTAGGAAGAAATTTCGTATTCACATGTCTTGATCTCCATGATGTAACATTGAATCCATTCAAGTCAGATCCTGGCGCTTTGTAATATTCAGACTCTTCATATCCTAATATCACAATCTTGCCTGGTTTTTCTTCATCGTATACATCTTGTTTTTCGACAATTTCTGCTTTCTTTTCTTCGGTGATTGTTCTCTTGTTCTTGCCGAATAAATCTCCATACCATGATGTGGTGGCTTTTGTGCTGGTAAATGACCTTATGGATTTGAGAGGGCTAGAGACGACGATTGCTCTTTGTTTTATGAAGGTTGACAACATGGTTCGTTGTTGGTAGTTGCCGTTTAGATATAGCTGTCCCAGCCTATGGTTTGAAAAATTTTTGATAATTTTTTTTTTTTTCATATTTGGGGTCGTGTGAAATTGGGTGAAGTTTGATATTTTAAACTAACCCGGATTCCATGGGTGCAAATAAAAAAACAACCATTTGACACTGACGTCTATTTGTTAGTCGGTATTACTATTCATAAAACTAATTACAACCACTCACGTTAAGTCTAGAACCAATCTAACTCTCATAAATTCATTAAAAAAAGGTCTCTCTCTATACATCATTATACATACATATCCAAAACGGAAAGCACAAAACCTACCTCACATACAGAAATCCAATACCCTCTCTCTATATCAATCTCTTCTTCTTTAAGTACATATAAGTAAACATAGCCACAATGATATACACACCCCCACCACCCACATTTTGATCATTCACAAACCCACCATCACCACTAATTTGTTTATTGTTACTTGGTTGTGGTTGGAATAATTGGAATACGTCCTCGACGTCTCTCTTTTGATTACCGTTATTAACATCAGGATTTCCATTAGTATTTCCATTCACGTCATTCCCAGCAGCAGCCGCCCCATCTTGAGCATTGGGATTTTCGATACTAGTAGGAATAGAATCCGCCTGAGTCGTAAACGTCGTCGTAATCAACACCTCCGTCGGCACACTACTTGCAGTACTAGTCGCTGTCGGACTCGCAGTTGCTGGAGTTCCTTCTTGTTGTGTGACTGTCACCTGTCCAATATCACACCATCCATGTACAGGAATACAATTGATATATTTACACCAAGAGCAATTATTGCCCTGATCCAAATCACTCATGAAGAAATTTTTGGCAAGAGTGACAAAATATACAATTGCAAGTATGAGAGCTATGATTCTGACCACACACCATATGATGAATTGCGTTTGGATTTTGTCGGCGTATGCAAACATTGGATTCCAATTATCGAGGAATTGTTGCCAGAGGGATGGGGTTAGTTTATAGCTTAAAATCCCATCTATGTAGATCCAATAGGGGTCTTTTAATAATATGGTGGCCATAAGGATTCCCATTGCGAATCCGCCAATATGACTGAAATTATCTAATCCTGGAAGGAGTCCTAATACGAATGACACAATGATTTCTCCAACCATAATGAAAATGAAAAGGGTGTAATGCTTCGTTCCATACATGTTGGTGTTTTTCTTCCCCGTAAAGATGAATAATAAGATATTTGTAGCCACTACTCCAAACAATGCTCCCAGTGCCCCTGTAGATGCGATACCTACAGGTGTGAAATTAGCTCCTAATAAAAACCCAGCAATCCCACTTGCAAGATATATGATTGCATATTTTACCATTCCAATATGTCTTTCCATGGAAGCACCCATGGTCACTTGAAGAAGTAGGTTGAATAAAATATGTAAAAATCCAGCATGAAGGAAAATGGGGATGAAGATTCTATACCATTGGTCAGGAATATATTTGTTATCCTCAATAGGAAGTCCCGAGAGACCACATAATTCGCCCAAGGAGCAGACATAGGTGTCTACGCTGGTGGAGTTGGGACAGGGGAATAGGATGGAAGTGTCGTCAGTTACGTTAAGGACTTCATGCATGCAAGGTACGTATCTTGCACCCATGTTTATGAATAAATAAGTGGATGGGCCTAACATGGGGTTGAAATATGGACGAGTTTGGAAGGCGGAACCGGTTAATTGGGCCATACGAACTAGTTCGACAATGAAGACTATGACTTGGATGGTGGTGATTACGATGGTGAAATAGGGGAGTTTTGTCCAATGGAATCGAGGCTTACTTCTTAAGGTATGGATTCTATTTGATTCATTTCGACGAAATCTTTCACGTTCTGATTCCAATAATGATGATTCTTTGTCGTTGTCTAGTATATAATTTCTATTATCGAATGGATCAGTAGAATGTGGTGGGGATGGTGGTAATGCTATATCATCATATCTTCTCATGTTGCGGGTATTTGTACTAGCTTGGGAGTTGTTGCTATTATATGGAAGTGGAGGTAAATCGCGATTATTATTATGAGTATTTAAATTTGACATTTCATAACCATCATCTGTTATTAATTCATCAGTTGGATATTGTTGTATATGTTGATGGAATGGTGATGTTCCAATAGGTACTGTTTGATTTTCACTATGTCCCATAATGTTGTTCTGACGTGAATATTGTTGTTGTTGTTGTTTTTGTTGTTGTTGTTGCAGTGTAGCCAGCGGTGTTGTAGAAGAACTTGAATAAGTATAATGATGAAGTAAAGTTGAGTTTGATTTATTGAAATCCAATACAGAATTTATATTTGTATGTGAAGGTTCAGGTGTAAAATCAAATGAATCCAGAGATCTTGTTCTCCTATGTCCTAACTGATAGGATTTATTTTTATGGTCGTTGTTGTTGTCGTGTCTAGGATACATTTGACTGGGTAGAAAAGAAAGCGATAGTTGTTATGGTTTTAGGAGATGGTAGTAGTTAGCAGCTAGACGAAGTAGTAGTTGTAGTAGTAGTAGTAGTAATAAGTAAATAAATAAATAGTAATTAGTAGTAAGTAAGTAAGTGGTTGTATTTTTAATTTTGCCGTAAATAAATTTTAAAGAAAGAAAAAAAAAAAAAAAAATAAAAGTAAAAAATTGAATGTTAGAAGTAAAGTTAGGCAAAGTGTTGTTGAATTGAATGTATGATCCAGTAATGTTAAGTATAATCGACAAATATAAATAAAGCCGTATATGTACATATTAGTTAGTTGTGTGTTGTACAGTGTAACAGGGGATTGGGTGAAAGGGTGTTAGTCAATATTTAATTATAGCATTAAAATCTATGTGTATTTGCTGTCTCTGTTGTTGTTGTTGTTGTTGTTGTTGTTGCTGTAGTAGTAATAGTAATAGTAGTAAGTCGTGGTTGATCCATCCTTCTTAGTTAACTTGATGTTAGGCGCAATAATTCTTAATTTAGAAATAAAAAATGTCAAAAATTTAAAAAAATGAAAAAAAAAAAAAAATATGAAATTCCCCTTTGTGACAAATTCAATGGGATCTTAAAATAAGAAGATAATTTAATAGGGGAATAAGTTAGTTAGCAGAAGTCTAGCTAGCTATTTCATCTACTAATAATAGATATAAATATCACACAATACTTGATTAACTAATTGCTAAATACTTCTTAGGCTGAGTCTGAGGTGATAATTAATCTATCTCTCCACGTAAATTAAGATCAAAACTAACGTAAGTTAAGTTATGATTACGTAATAAGGATCAATCAAATCAAATCAAATAATTTATAGAATGAAGAAGAAGAAATTTAAACATGAAATATTTTTTTCCGTTAAACACAGATTTCTTTGTTGCAATTTAATACGTCATACATTTCGTTTATCAATGATAGAAGAAGTATAGATAGAGATCTCTAGAACAAAGTGATAATATCTTCCTTAGTAAGAAGTAAGTACAATTCCAGGAGATCTATAAATTGTCGATGGAAACATCATTACTAAGTTCTTTTTAACTATTTAAGAATCTCCAAATATTTATAGCAATGCTGTCTTTTAATCCTTCAGCCTCTGTTTCGCAAAACTCCGTCCGTACACCATGGTATTGCCAAGTTTCGCTTCGCCATAGATCTGTATATGTATATTCCAAAGTATATATTCACGAATAATTAACACAAAATTAGATCAACCCTATATGCTATTTTTATATCCCTTCCCCTCCCCCTTTATAACCACCATGAACAATTATACTTTAGAAATCAATCAAATTTGGATCCCCCCTGCTGTTAAAGAACCAAAGGCGTTAAATTGCCTTTGCAACCTAAAACTTGGAACAAGGTATTTCAGACACATGGCAACAGTAAAGTATTACTTGATTTTGTCATAATTTTGTTCGTCGTATGCTTTCAACGCACAGCCCTAAATACCCCTTTGTGTAATATACGCTTCTTTGCTTAGCTGTCATATGTATCTTGAAATTGTTAGGAAAAATACGTCAGTACCACTCCCATATCTCTTTGAACGTTTCTAACTTGATTTTTACTTGGTTTGGTTTAAGAAGGTTGTTGTTTGGGTGCAAATTCGACCAATTGATCGGGAAATGTACTTCCTAAACGTATACATTTTATTATAGGATAATAGTATAGAAGGTCACCCATTGTGAAGTTCCTTATACTTAAATGACTGGATCACAAAGTAAAAGCTCAAGATCTTACTAAAAATGCACTGTTGTAAAGCTGACTATATTGTTCCAGAATAAGAAGAGTAGGGTGAGTTAACGAGTTCAATTGGTAGCGTTGTCAGGTTATAAAATTATCGAAATTTTCCACACCCAATTAAATCTTAATGACCAAATCTGCAACTAATCCTAAACTTGATTACTACGACCAATTGTTCATCCAACAAACACACAAAGCAATACATATAAAACATGGAGAGACAACTACCCGAGAACACATCCACCGTCACCATAACAGAAACCGTCCAACCCCAACCCATACTCCGATTACGTGTAGACAACACACGAGAACCAAGACGAAGAACAGAAGTATCATGGGACGAAGAAGTGGTAGATAATGAACACTTAAACAAGAAGAAAACTAAAATATGTTGTATATTCCATCCTCAGAGGGAGTTTGGCGAGAGTAGTGGGAGTGATAGTGATAGTAGCAGTAGTGATTCTTCAAGTGATGGGTCTGATTATTCTGATTTTGAAGGTGGTGGTGGTGGTGGGCCAGGTGAGGATTTTAATGCCGGGTTTCTTAATAATAGTAGGGATAAGGACGAGAAATTGAGGGATGGGGATGGGGAAGGTGATGGAAGTAAGGAGACGACACCGGAATCTCAAGAGCATGATGAATGTTGTGATCATGGTCATCACCATCATGTGAAGAAAGGGAAGAAGAAAATACGGAAACCCGCAAAACCAAATGCATATGAGGTTCAACCTCACTATAAAAATAAATCAAGTGTTCCAGAACATCTTAAACAACCGGAACAATCACAACAACAACAACAATCATCCTAGCTACAATAGTCATCATTTTTCGCATTAAAAAGTCATTAGTTTCATTTCTATAAATATGAGTTATAAATTTGAAGATTTATATAAGAGTTTAGAGTGGGTTTAAATCTATTGATCTACCAAGTTTAACCGATTTGGCTAAATTTGACATATTTGCAATCCTAGTATTGTTTTCATAAATGCTCAAATCTTCTCGATCGATATTGTTTTCTTCAGTATTTTCATTCTCAGATTGATGCATCGGTTTATCTTCTTCCTTATATGAGAAGTATGAATTGAATTCTTCATCCCAAATTCCTTTTAGAAATTCATCCTTATTCTCAAATGTTATACCTTTGGTTCCATACTCTTCCCTACTAACATTCGAGACCCAACGAAGTTTATCTTCTCCATCTGTATCATTTTCAATCTTTTGTGGTTGTTGTTGTTGCTTGACTCGATTTACAAATCCCAATACACCAGCATAACTACGTATTTCCTTTTCATTATTCTTTCCCTCACATTCATGAGACGCAAATCTTAATCGAATCGAAGTATATTGTGACAAAATCGTTTCATTCTGAATTTTTAATTCATATGGCACTTCACCACCACCATTATTTCGATTATTCTTCGTCGAATCTTGTTCATATTCATATAGTTGTTTATAATCCAATGCTCTCTGTTGAATTCTATTTAATTTAACAGTGGACGGTGGGAGGTTGAATTTATCTACAAAGCTCCCATGTAGGTCTTGGATTTCTTTGATTATATGTTCGAAATCATATGAAGTTGATTCCATTGTTTCTTCAGGAGGATTCCATTGTTCGATCGTATATTGTGTATCATGTGAATTATCCAACAGGGCGGGATTATTAGTCTCATCTCCTTCATCCAGTTCTGAATGATCTTCCAGAGTAGGTGATTTTTTGATGGTTAATGTTCCACCAAACATTTTTCGTGATTCCTTTATTGATAAACTTGAAACAAAAGAATTTAAACTATGATGAGCCAGATCGATGATTTTAGTAATCTTCGTATATAAAGTAGGACTATGCTTATCTTCTTCACCTTCTCCTTCTTCTTCCTCTTGTTGTTTGTTTGTAATCAGTTCAGGTGAAATATTGTTATCTTGCGATAAGGTTTTGAATGAATTGTATGTTCTTGATAATCTATGCAGAGTTGACGATGATACAGGGTGTGTTTCTGACCAACTATAATTTCTAGGCACTCGTTTAGTATCATATTCATCTTTTAGAATATTGATTGGAGACAGGGTTTCTCTATTACATCCAAGTTCATAATTGGAACTATATACTCTGTTTGGAATGACATAGGAATCCCATTGTTTAGATTTTGGTTCTGGATATTCCAAAGATTTATTCATGGTTATGTTTCCATTGGACATACGAATATTCTTCCTGTTGTTATTGTTCTTGTTATTATTGGTATCAAGAGTACAGGTTGAGGGTTTTGCGGTACGCGATAATGTCTTGGGAGTAGAACAACCAGATCTTCTAATTATAATTATAAGTTCTTTCTGAGAAGTTGTGCTATTAGTGGTAGTAGTAGTAGTAGTAGTATAAATGGAATTAGTGGATGATTTAGGGGTTTGATATTTTCTTGGTTTACGTTCATGTGATAAGGAACTTACGGATTTACTTTGAGTTCTCCCTCTAGAATCTTGTTCTAGTTTAATTAACTCTAATATGGGTTCGGATAATTGTCTACAATTACGAGCATGTGATATTGTAGTTCTATTAGGTATATGATGATGTCTATTACTTGTTGCAACTTCATACATCGTTGAATTGTTTGCAATTTATGAAAAACCTACACCCTGAGCCAGAGCCCGGTATTAAGGAGGGTATATATAAATATAAACCCGGGGAAACAGAGACACGGTATCACATCTCCTCCTACATCCCTCCCTTCCCCCATTTTGTACTGCTTAGTTATCAGTAGAAATGAAATTGACCCCCTTTGTTCTTTTCATAATTAAACAATTGCAGTCAAATTAATTAGGAGTGATTTTGTGTCATTGTCCACCAATCAATCAAAATTTCCATTGAAGAGAGAACAATAGATAACACACACATATAATATACAATCAACACAACACAATAGAATATTTTTATTAATAATTCTGATTCTTATCAATAGTTGATAGCTCCCCTTAAGAGAGCTTATAATTAAGTTGAATATGCGAACAGCTTTATAGTTGCTAGTAGGATACCTTACGTCTTACAGTACTACGTAAAGTGAGATTTGATACTTGTTTATATAAATCTACTTCTTTATTCATCGGCAAATTATAATCACATACAGAGATTCCCTAAGACTCTTACATCCAAACCCCACCAATTGTACAACAAAATGAGATTACGGGACCATTTACATACATCTCCTTACAATTCAAACTGTAATAGCTTTGTTTTTAAATCTTCTTCAGCTGATTTAATCAATTTTCTTTGTCTAGAAATAACCAAATCACTAAGATTTCTTATTTTCACTTTGTTAATCAATATTGTTTCAACTTTATTACCATTCTTTTTATCAATGATTTTTTCAAATACTTCAGATAAATCTTCAACTGCTTTATTTAAGAAATCTTGATTACTTTCAAAAATTTCGGAAAAATTGGTCTTAGCTAAATAGAAAGCAAAACAATACGTCCATTTTAATGTTTTTCTACCATTTTGTAAAGCTCTCATTGCATCTGGTAAAAATTGAATGTCATTCCATGATAGATTCTTTTGACCAGTCTTCCTGCGATCTTCCATATACATTCTAGTAATATGATCAATAGTTCTTAAAGTCCTCATATCTCCCTTCATGGAATTTTCATGAATTGAAAAACGCTTATAGAAATGCAAATATCTCTCAAGAGTTAACCTACTCTTATTCTTCCTAATTTCTTCCTCTTCTCGATCATCTCTAAACTTATTGCAGGTATAATTATTTGTATGTTGGCACCAATCACCAGAACAAATCCAACAGAATTCATGACGACAACTTCGACAGGTCATATGATTACATCCACCATTTTTCTCAATTGATGTGTGACATTTCGGACATGCATGTGTGTTAGCATCTATCCAGTGAGCAGTCTCGGAATCATCCTGACATTTTTTAATCCATTTCTTAACTAGCCAGCACGGACAGGGAAGATGGTTTTCAAAATTACAATGAAAACAAAATTCATGATTTTCAGCACAATTGACAATCGGTATTATTGAAATATCAGGAGATTGTGATGCATCATTAATGTTTAAATCTTGTTCCCTAGGTATTTCTGCAAAGTTGCAACAATCTGGACTTGGACACCATTTAAAATTAGTTTGGGATTCAACTAGTTGTTTAGCATGTGCCATTAATAATGGATTTGTTTGTAATGGTTTGTTGACAACAATGTAATTTTCTCTAGATTCGATTATCGCTTGCATACGTCCAATGTCTTTATGGGGTATTGTATATTTACAATCAGGTGTTATACAAGTTATTAGTCGGCCACCTCCATTACTTATTTCATTCTCGATATATTGATTATAACAATCGATGCAATATTCATGACCACAAGTTAATGAATACACAGTAGTGGATTTATAATGCTCACAACATACGAAACAATCATAATCCTCCACAGTTTCAAAAGTATTCTTACTTGGTTTCCCAACTGGTAATCCACAAGTTTCAAAAAACTTATCGTGATTATCAAAATATTCATTCAATACTTCATCAGGTTGCCATCTTTTAACATGTAACATAATCAATAATTCATCTTCGGTACAGTGAGGTAACAGACCCTTTTTTAGTTTTTCTAATGCTGCTATAAACTTCTCTTGAATATAGTGCTCCGTTGTCCAAGGATGAAATAAAGTGCCATTACAACCAACTTGCGCGTCATATGTGATCTTACTTAAAGGAGTTGAAGATTGTTCTATATCTTTTGCGCCATCTTCATCAAATATCGCGTCTGAATCGTCTTTATCACTCTCAAATGTGAATGATGAGGATTTATCCAGTTCATCAGACTCAAACTCTAGTTGACTGACGTCTTCGAAATCATTCACGGGGTAGCCAAAGTCAAGTTCTTCGTCCGATTCATCAAATTCGAACAGCATATCGTCCTCAATATCTGACATTGTGATTTTAATTTATTTATCTATTTATATATGTCTTATCGGGTTGAAGTGTTTTAAAGCATTAAAACAGGAGAAATAGTTGGAATATATTTATTTATAACCTGAAGTTTGATACGTGTTTAGCAAGGAAACTATAAATGGGATAAGTAACTTTCGCTCTATTTAGTTTCTTGAGTACAAACCAAAAAAATCAATTTTCTTATCCCTGCGGAACCAAACCCAACTAGCCAAGTAACAAAACACTCAGCCCAGTAAGGTTATATGTCTATGTGTTATAGTTAAAGTTATCTAAGAAAATCTTACTTTTATTATTATTAAATGAGAATGGGGATATAACATAAACTTTGTATGTTTATGCCAGGTTCAACCCGTTATAGTAAAGTGGGGATCTTTAATTTAGCTTAAAATGGATATGCCATACAAAAAAAGAACTCTCTTTATTTATGAATACTTACTGGTTAAATGAGTTAAATCAATTGCTCACAATCTCAACCAGAAAGGGAGGTATGGACATTGCTTTCATTTGTTAGTAAAATTTGCAACTTCGTTGTTGCTTGAAATATACGTCATAACAAGATCTATCAAAGCAATTTTTTCAGTATTTTTTGGTTGCAAATACACTTAAATTCTACATCTTAAAGTAAAAGTCATCATCAAGTTTCAAGTTGCTCATATGAATGGTGTATGGACATTACTGGGATTGAATTTCAAGCTCTACTGGTCAAACCTCTGTTGATTTTATTTGTTCAATATGTAAGTATACGTTTTACTTCAGTAGTTAAATCTTTCACCTCCCGATTCATCAATTTTCACAACCGTATCATTTCACTGAATCCCGAGCCAATCAAAGAATCAGCAGTCGTTGATTGAAACCAATCCTAAGCATTTTGTAAACGCTTATTTACATCTCTACCAAAAAAATTATCACAAGAGACGAATTGCAATCTTTGAGTTCAAATTACCAAGATTTCCTTAATACACTTGAGAAGCTTAGATCTACTATCAACTTGAATTTAAGGTTTTTGTATCGCAATTAAGAAAGCCTCAGGGATATTGAACCTTAAAATCTAATATTTATATTTCAGAGGTAGAGTAATCTCTACTCCCTTTGCTATTATGTTATATGTTTACTCTCTCGTAGCAAAGCATCATAGGTGGAAATCCATTGTACGCACATTTACAAAAGCTTTGGTTTAAACCCAATGTTCTTGTCTCTTGTAATCATTTTCAAATTATCTATTAGTGTCTATTTATGTAAATCTATAAATTTCTTTAATATTTGAATCTCCTGTTTAATCAATGATGTGGCAATTTCAGCATGCTTCCCGCTTGCAGTTTTTGGATAGGCATCAATTCGCTGTTGACACCAATTTACAATTCGTTTGTTATATGTTTCCATCTCTTCCTCGGAATGATTTAATAACATCTCTTTTATTCTAATCTTCAATTTACGGTCACTATTCACCGATAACAACTTATGCTTAAAATGAACGAACTTCAATTCAACCAATTTCAAAATTGCATATATTTGTGGTGTACATTCACCATTATATTTGATACGGATACTTAATGGCCAGGATTCAGGATAATCATATTCAGATTCTTCATTGCAACAGTCATCTTCACAATCATCGTCGCCGCAAGTTTCACCACATGCATCTCCGTTATGATCATGGTCGTGGGAGTGGTCATGATCGTGATCATGCTGGGGTTGGTTCAATTCAACAATAACTTCATTAAGAACCTCGTACCCAATCTCTTCTAGCCATTCAAGTTTTTCTTCAATTTCTTGCTTCTTTTGTGCGTTTACCTTTTCTTTCAAGTTTTTGATTTGTTTGAAAAATTGCACAGAAAGCAAACAAGTATCATTAGGATTTTCATTAGCGATG
Source organism: Hemisphaericaspora xylofermentans (assembly GCA_002105455.1). NCBI lineage: Eukaryota > Fungi > Ascomycota > Pichiomycetes > Serinales > Debaryomycetaceae > Hemisphaericaspora > Hemisphaericaspora xylofermentans. Next base: position 326,818 of record NDXA01000003.1, on the reverse strand, counting down.
AATCCATATTTTTGTAACAAGTAAGGATTTGAAAGCTCATTTCCATAAGAATTGAACAATTCATTGTCATATTCCTTAAATGAAGGACGGACCAATACAACATCACAGCATTTTGTACTGTCTGAAAGTTCTTTAGCTAAATCTTCACTAGGACCAGTATAATTTGGTTCATCCGATTCATCATCTGTCATGGCGATTGTTTCTACTTCTTCTGGATCATGATCAGTTTCGAGATCTGAATGTAATTCTTCTTCCATGGCTTGGATATATTCCATAGTGATTTCTTTAATTGGTTCTTCTTCCTCAATGACTTCCTCTTCTATTTCTTCCTCGTCTGAGTGTTGAGGACCTTCTTCGCTACTAGATTCATCGGTTCCAGACTCTTCGTCTAAATCTTCACTCTCGCTTACTTCATTTCCGTCCTCGTTTTCATCTTGCTCCCCATCATCAAATTCTTCCATGTCTTGATCTATATCAGAATCGTCATGCTCACAACCCTGTTCCCCACATATGTCACACACAGACCCATCACAGATAAAATGAATATTTTCCCTTCCTTTGATTTTACCATCGATATATTCTGGTTCGATATGATTGAACAAATCAGCAGCCGGAACCATGGCTAATCCATGATAATTGTCAACCATAAATGCACGAGAAATTACTGATTGAATAAATTTACCAAACATTATTAATTTATCATTATGATTTTCGAGGATAGTTTTGGAATTTGCATTTTTGATTTGAAACACTTCAGGAATTGATAAGATATCTTGATTTGCGTGGGCGAAATTGATAGATTCAATGTAGAAATCAATTAATTCATTTGGGTTCAACATGTTTAAAAGGTCAACTTCTGTATTCTTTAAGCTTGCCTTGTCTTCGTCGTCCCAAAGACAGATGGGAATTTCTGAAGTTTGGAAATCTATGGACTGCAAATATGAAAACCACGGAGATTGTTCGCCTTGGGTATATTCATAAATTACTGCAATTACTAATGCATACATTCCTTTCGAAAGTATTATATCTGGATTTGTGGGATCATATTCGTGTAATAAATTATACATGAATGAGTTCTTTGGTGCCAATAAGTTGGCTTTTGGAATACGAAGGAATAATGGATCATCATCATCTTCGTCATTTTCTTCATTGGTGTTTGATTCGGGATAAAATACACCTAATCCTCCAAATTTGGATTCTTTTATTATCAAATCATTTCTCCAGAATGCATTTTCATTCAACCATTTAACAAGAGATTCTTTCTTAGTGGATATAGTTGATGACATCGTTGATTAGTACAGATCCTAGAGGATTATGATGAAGCTGATATTTGATTTGCAATATGCAGTACTTCATCGCATCAACCTCCATCGTCTAACAAAATATTTTAGCGGGAGATGCCCTAACAATTTGGGTTTCCGGGTAATTGGATAAATAGTTTCCGTGAAAATTTTTTCTCTTGTGACCAGTTCTATGCAGTACCATTTTTGGAGTATAAATAGTGGACATTCCCCTGGTCTCCCTTTTTCTGAACACCAATCATCAGTAGTGGTTATACTATATCTTATATAATATAACACTATATATCATAAAGGCTTTTAATGGACTTAATTGTGATTAGCATAGATGTGTCGCGATTAAGGTTTATTATAATATACACCCAATAGCTAAGTATACTGATTGACCTTACTAACAATTTGGCCACAATCAATACTTCGTTTCGGTCTTTTAGATCATTCCATTAGGTTACGGCATTTTTTACATGTGTTTTTGAAGTTTCAAGTTCTGATGAGTTACGGTATGAGGGATTAAGTTCCTTTGTATGATGATCATTCAGATGAAAGCATGGTGCTACATATTTTTATACTTTTCTTTTTGTTTTAATCAACTTGTAGATTTCATAAGCATGACCAGCAATTGCTTTCTTTTGTAAGATGAATCAGGATCTTGATCTTCGTATTAGATCTTTTCATCGTCGTTATTTACAAATTATTATTACAGCTGCTTCTGTAGATGTGCTAGCCATACCAAATTGAGGTCGTGTACCTCGGTCAGACAGTTTTCATCAAAAAAAGAAAAAGAATTCGAAAATTTTGAAGGCACTGTAGGACTCTATACGCTTCTACTGTTGTCTTGTTGTTGATCACTTTGTTATATCTCCATCGGTTACTCATAACATAATATATATTACTTAGCATTACACATAACAAACAAAATATTTAAAATATGGCCCACAGATTATTAGTTAACGTCATTTTCACCGGTGCATCAGTGTTTGGTCGTGCATTTACTGAAGCATATAAACAAGCCGCCAAAGCAAGTGCAGCTGGAGCTGCCAATAGACCCACCAAAGCTTCTTCAGCAGGTGGTATTACTGTTGATGAATCCCTTAAGATTTTAGATTTAGAAAAGACTGAACTTTCTTTGGATAAAATAGATGAGAAATATAATTATTTATTTGAAGTGAATTCAAAAGATAAGGGGAACTCATTCTACTTGCAAAGTAAAGTATATTATGCGATGGATACCTTAAAGAAAGAACTAGAGTATTTGGAGAAACTTAAATCCGAGAAAGAAGCAGGTGGTGCGGCGTCTAGTTAGATAACAAACAGAGATGATGAGCATGATGAAGAAGAAGAAGAATAAATTGATGAAAAAGAACGGATGAGACAGATAGAGACATATTATTTATTGATTAAGGAATATAGAATTTGAAAGTAAGGAATGGATAGCTTTCTTTAACGAGGGAAAATATTCGGCAGTAATTATTCAGATTGCAGCAAAATCCACATTCCAATCGTTTGTATATAGAGAAACTCATTTAATGAATGTAAGATAAATAAGTCGAACCATTTACTGTAGACTTGGCTACTCAGTTGTACGAGGTAGCTTTTACAAATGTGTGATATGGTTACTCTTTGCTAATAATTATTGTTGATGATTATTCAACCATTCATCCTAACAACTTAAACGATCGTTTAAAGTGATTTTTCACTCAAACAATATTTTTGTGATTCAAAACATGAAAGACAAAAAAAACGTTAATAAATAACAAAGTAAACTTATTAACTTAATATAAGCTTAACAAGAATCATTCATTAAACAGCAATTAAAATTTACTTGTTAAAGTTATTGCATTTTTGTCATTTGAAACTACCTACACTTACAATATATACCACCCAACCCATTGTTGTTATTTATATAAAGAAACGGAATAGATATATTTGAATCAAGACAAGTCACCATCGCACATTTTTTTCCTTTCGTACCATAACAGTCATTAGAAGCATGGCTAACAAGGAAGAAGACGAACAGCAACAGCTTCTACAGGATGCATCAACATTGTTGATGTTTGCCAACGTAGCAGCTAAGCAACAGACTCAACATCATCAACCCCCACCACCACCATCGCAACAGCAGATTGTTTCGCCTCCGACAGGCCATCAACCACAACTGCCCCAAACCCAGGCGCACTCCAAACCACAACCTCCGCCACAGCCTCGTAGACCATCATTACCATCAACAACCATACCCCATTTTGTTAAAGCTCCTCCTCAACCTGATAACCCACCAGTGAATCAATTTCAACCACATCAATACTCATATGGTGTACCTTATGGCCCTCAATCAAATCCGATCCCCACACAAGCACCAGGCCAACCTATCGTCCAAGTTGCGGAGCATATCAAAGTTTCACCACCCTTTGCTCCTCGAGCAATTACGCCAGAGCAAGCGGTTATGCTACCAAGCCAGGTTTCTCATCCATCACAGCCAATTGCTGCCGCCCATGTACGACAAAGTAATATCAACAGATTGATGAATCCAGTTTTACCTCAGGAAACCCAACCACAACCCCAAAAGTTTGAGTCAAGACAAATATCTCCTCCTGTAATTCTACCAACTGCAAATAAATCTGAATCACCACCTTCTAATTTACCCAAACAGGGCAGCTTCACGCCGACCCATGAAAGGTCTCGATCTACACCTGATATCAACATGAATAAAAGACAGCGTGTTTCACCGAAATTATCAACTCAATTTGTTAGAGGAATCGATCTAAAAACAGGGGAAAGAGATAGTAATAATGCCCGAATTGCCGCAGCTGCCTTGACTGCTGCTGCGGATATACCGTTGCCTTTAAAACATGTTGAACATTCGAATCAGCAACAACAGCAATTGCAGCAGGACAACCACCATCATGTACATCACCAAGTGCAAGAGTTACCACAACCACGAAAACTGCCACTGCCACTACCACTCTTGGTTAAAGAGAATGCTACAGTTGTTAAATTTGAGTTAGGAAAGCCTAAAAAGGAAAAGGAAGAAGATCATTCAACAGAACCAGAGATTGACGATAAGACCGATGAAGAGAAAACTGAAGATGAGGCTGTAAAGATTCCGAAGGAAACAAAACCATCACGTCGTCGTACACCTCAACAACCTAAACAAAAACTACCACAACAACAACAACAACAACAACAACAAACACAAGAGCATGTACAAGAAGTTCAGCAACCGAAATTTATCGCTCCTCCTTTGTCTTCATATGAAGTAGATCCAGATTCTGGTTTAATCGGATGCATATGTGGAATTGACGATGATGACGGGTTTACAATTCAGTGTGATGTATGCTACAGATGGCAGCATTGTTTGTGTATGGGTTTCCAATCGAATGAAGAAGTTCCAGAAGATGAATATAAGTGTTATTATTGTGATGTATCCAAATGGGGTAAGTTTGATTCTGATGTATGTCGTCGTGATACATTGTTGAGATTGGAAAGTGATCGTACTTCTAGTGCTCCTGATGCCCCATCGCTACAGGGAAGAATCGAAAACCAGGAGATGGAGAATGAAGCTCCGAAAGGGTTGCCACCTCTTGAAGAACAACCACAGCAGAATCAAATGCCACCTAATAAGAGAAAACAGTCAAATTCGGAAAAAGCTGAAAAGAAGAGGAAAGTGGAAGAAAAGAAGGAATCGAGACCTAATTCACCGTCAGCGCAATCTATGCCTACTGAACAACATCTTCCGTATAAAGATGATTCAATTCCTAACAAAGATAATGAATTATTAGAAGATGGAGTCACTGCAGAAGCTTACCAGTCAGTATATTACAAGTTGACACTGAATGATTATAAAAGGCAAACCGTTAAGCAATTTGTAAGCAATCTTGGTGAAGAATTCTATGACGCATTCCAAAGATTGCCAAAAATAGATCAACAAAAGCGCCTGTTTAAGAATGTTGAAATTATGACAATGAATCAATTTAAAGCAATTAAGATGAGTAAAATTCATTTGCCTAATCACCAAAAATATTTGCAGGATCAACATAAATTGCAAAGAAAGAAAAATCATAATAAAACACTCATTCAAGTCAAGTCATATTCCGAAAACCAAAAACAAAAATTTAATGGGATTTCAAGGTTGTCATTATTTATCAGTAGTCTCAATGGGGATTCATTAACAATCCCTGAAAACATCCCAATCATTGAATATTTGGGTGAAGTTGACGTGTTTAGTAATTACTGTCTTGATAGGGTCAACCAATATCCGCAATGGGGAACAACGAAACCAAAAGTGTTGAAAACCTCCATTCCAGGTGCTGGTGAAGATGATGATAAGGTTGATATAGTTCTAGATTCTCGATTTGTTGGTAATGAAAGTAGATTCATTCGTAACTCCTGTCCAATTACTGCGAATTGTCGGATTCAACCTATTTATATTCCAGAGAAGAACATGTTTAGATTTGTTGTCATGACTTCAAAACCAATTACCCTCAAATCGGAGTCGCATGATGAGGAATTACGCTTACCTTGGGAATGGGATCCAGCTCATCCAATCTTGAGACTTTATGAGAATAAATGTACTGAAAAATTCGAAAATTTAACGAATGTGGAAAAATCTGCTTTGATTACATATGTTGATAATATTCTTCACTTTGCAGAATGTGGTTGCTCAACCAGTTCATATGCCACATGTGCAATCTTTAAGATCAAGAAGGCAACTTCATATTTATTAAGATCAACCAGAAAAGCCAGCTCGTTGAGTAATGTCAATTTAACCAAATCGAAAGAAGATTTGATTATGCCTAGACCCAATAAAGAATACATATCGTGGGATGAACGAATGATTCAGCGTGATGATGCGTTGAAAGCAAAGTTACTTCGTGCGACAGATATCACCACTGAAATCGTGGAGGGTGGGAAGGATGAAGAAAATGTGCATAATGATAAACCTTCGATTTTGTTTAAAGTACCGTTCAGAAAACAATTAATTAGTGGAATTTACGTTGAATCGTTCCCACTACAACAAAATGTTACCACGGATGAGCAAGAAGAACAAGATGAAGACATGAGTGAGCCATCGAATGAGATTCCCATACCTGTAATTCCTGATTTAGTCTTAAGTATTGATAGAACCATTGATGAAAAATTGAAACCAAAGGTTAAAGAAGTTGAAGCTAAGGTAGAAAGAGTATTGATCACATCTGATTTGAAATTGGATAAGGAAAACGAACAAAATGGAGATGGAAATATTCCCAAGATTATTGAAGCCGTTGTTTCTCCCACAGTTGCAAGTATAGTTGAATTAAAGGAGGAGGACGCTCAATTAAGGGCCGCAGCTGCATCAGCCGTAGCGGCAGCTGGTTCTCCGAAGGTTGTTAAAAAGTTGTCGTTTGCTGACTATAAGAAGAAAATGATGTAATGAAAGGTGGAGGAGGGAAGTTCATATTCTATTTTGTCCTTAAAAAGTCTGTATTATAATGAATTTTTTATAGTTAATATTTGAAGGTTACAATTAATTTTTCTTTTTGACTTCTTTGTATCATTCATCTAGTGGAAGAAAAGTCGAAGACCGTCTAATAATGCTACTCGGACTTCTTGGCCCTCAGCCAAATATCCCGTTTAGCGGTCAAATACACCGTTTAACGGTTAACTAAATCGCGTCACCCTAAGAGTAATTATCCGACGTATACCCGATTTGCTAATTCTTGTGCTTGATCAATTACAGCCAAGAAAAATATTGATATCTCTTTTTCTCAAAGAACAATTGCTTTTTACCGATGCCAATGCCAAGACTGTTTTCTTTGAAATTGTCCATTATTCGGTTGAATTTAGTATGCTAGCGGAAACAGTAATTCTTGGATACATCTGTGGAGGATGGTCTATTGCTGGGATGGGATGCACAGAGGGAGGCTAATTTAAAAAAAATAGTTTAAAGGAAGAAATCTTGTTCTGATATGTAACATCTCTTCTAAATTCTGTACAATTCACGTACGCTAATTCAAGAGATTTTAGCGTGAACTCGCCTGAATTGGAGTTCTTAGTAGTAGTTCAATTTTCTCGCTTTGTCTCCTAGTTTAGTCAAATTAAACTTTACATCCATTGTCAAAACAAAAATTCCCAATTTCCTGAATCCGGATTTCAGGTTTCCAAGAATTATGGAATCTAATTGGCCAGAACCGTACATTTCCGTTCTGGTTTTGGGGTTCGGGTGTTTTCAGCCTTATGGTTAGAAATTAAAGCCCCATCATCAGAAAAAATATTCTAAGTTACAGGTTATGCAAGTTGAAGCGTAGTGATTGGACGATTTAAACGATTTACAGGTTTCTATTTCAAGACACAAAGTACAGGAAGTTATCTTTTTCATCTTCAGTCAAAGAATATATACAAAAATGCATTTAGAGTAGAAGTTGAATAATTGACAACCATAATCCTTTATTAAAGCCACTGTGTCTATCCAGGTGGATGGTGCCAAGAAAGTATTGAAGTTTCCTCATTTTTCAGGGATTCAAAGGTCAGAAAAACTTCGTAATTATTGCTTGTTAAAAAATATTGAATTATTTTTTGAAGTGAAAATTTTTTTTTCCCATCAGATAAAATTGATCAACAAAGATAAAACTCTGTTTGCAGTTTACAGGTTTCATAAAGCCTCCCTCAATGCATTTAAATACTCCTTGAAAATCCCATAATCTTTAAGCCACCTGGTTTCCTTGTATGATTTTCCCTTTTTTTTTTGCCTTTCTCTCTTTAGATCTTTAAATTATCTCATTTGGTATAATAGTACGATCAGGGCTTATACGTAAGTTGTGATTATATTTCATTTTTGTATTAAATAATTCCCCCAAAAACAACGACTACGACAAAGATTTAAATATAGGAAAAACAATTTCAACAAACCAAAGCCACTTCTTCATAAAAAAATATTAATTGGAAAACAAAATGGCTAATGTATTCAACGTTCAAGTCTTCTTCATTGTTTTCAGAGAATCCTTAGAAGCGATTATTATCGTTTCTGTCTTGTTGGCATTCTTAAAACAAGGTTTAGGTGGTGCTACCCAAGACCCGGTAGTTTACAAAAAATTGGTCCGTCAAGTTTGGCTTGGTGCTGGTATCGGTGTCTTAGTTTGTCTTATTCTCGGTGGTGCTTTCATTGGTGCTTTCTATGGTTTAGGTAAAGATATCTGGGGTAAATCGGAATCCCTTTGGGAAGGTATTTTCTGTTTGATTGCTTGTGTCATTATTTCTTTAATGGGTATTCCTATGTTGAGAATTAACAAGATGAAGGAAAAATGGAGAATTAAGTTAGCCCAAGCTTTAGTTAAGAATCCAAAAAATAAGAGAGACAGATTCAAGATTGGTCACATTACCAAGAAGTACGCTTTATTCATCTTGCCTTTCATCACTACTTTAAGAGAAGGTTTGGAAGCTGTTGTTTTCGTTGGTGGTGTTGGTTTGGATCAACCAGCATCTTCTTTCCCACTCCCAGTTGTCTGTGGTTTAATCGCAGGTATTGCTGTTGGTGGTCTTTTATACTACTTTGGTTCTTCTGTTTCCATGCAAATTTTCTTGATTATCTCCACTTGTATCCTTTACTTAATTGCCGCTGGTTTAATGTCTAGAGGTGTTTGGTTTATTGAAGCTCATCAATATAATATCGCGACTGGTGGTGATGCTGCAGAAAATGGTGCAGGTCCAGGTACTTACGACATTGCTAAATCCGTCTGGCACGTTAACTGTTGTAACCCATTAATGGATCATGGTTGGGATATCTTTAATGCTTTATTAGGTTGGCAAAATTCTGCTACCTATGGTTCTGTTATTTCCTACAATGTCTACTGGATTGTTGTTATTTCTGTTATCTTATTGATGCTTTACGAAGAAAGAACTGGCCATTTACCATTCTGCAAGAACTTAACTTTACGTCAATTGAACCCAATGTATCATATTAAAGGTAAGAAGAAGCAAGAATTATCTGAAGTCGAAAAGCAAGAGTTATACGCTCAAGTTAAGCAACAGAGCTTTAATAATAGACCTTCCGAAGATGAAGATCATCTTATTGAAACTAAGTAACTCGGTTAATATTTTTGTTGTTGAACATTGATACTTCTTGAATATTAATGGTACTCACGCACACACATATATATCCATTAATATCCAAATAATCAAAGTTCAAATCGAATTTCAAATCCGTGTTATTGGTCTATTTTCCTAATTTTTTTTCCAAGTCGAGTCATTTCTAGGGTATTTTTTATCTCTTGAGGAGTTAATTCTTCCTATTTGATGAAGTACTATAAATTACATCTTTTTATTGAGTTTCTATATATATTATATAATTACTATGGGGGTAATTATGAGGGTATTTTTTTTGTATATTTTAATCAACAATTTTTAACGGGGTTAAATTAGTTTTCGCAATTTCAGTTGTAAAATGTTGCAACCATTTTTTTAACAAAATAGAACCGCTACATACTGTAATATATCAATGGAAAACAATAGAACAAAAATTGAATAGATGCACTTTCTGCATAGAAAGATTGATTTCCCTCGTTGGACTGGTTTACTCTCAAGAGGTATTTGGATTTTCGGAAACTACAGATTCAACAAGAAAACTGGTGGTGGTGTGTCCGAAAATGGTTCAGGACCAGGTAATTATGACATAGCCAACTCCGTTTGTCATGTTAACCGCTGCAATCCAGAAAGAGACCACAGCTGGGATATCTTCAATTCCTTATTAGGTTGGCAAAACTCCGCTACTTATGGCTCTGTTATCTCTTACAATATTTATTCTATTGTCATTATGACTGTCATTTTGTTGATGCTTTTTGAAGAAAACAGAGGGCACCTCCCTTTCTGCAAGAACTTAACATTAAAGGAATTAAACCCATTGCATCACATCAAGGGTAAGAAGAAGTTAGAATTAAGTGAAGTTGAAAAAGAAGAATTGATCGATCAAGTTAAGCAATAAAAATGTTTGAAGACGATAACTCAAATGAAGATCAAAATGGTCTTATTGAAGCCAAGTAAACTCATTTATTAATTCAAGTTTCAAATATTGATTATTACCAATTTTCCCACGCAAACATTTAACAATTGGTCTTATGATTATTATTATCATTGAAGCTTTAAGATGTGTTTCGGTTTCGGTGAAACTTGACGTTTCTTTTAAGGACGTCTCTTCGTTCAAAGTCGAGTCATTATATTATCTACTTTTTTATTTGTGGGAGTTTCTACATTCATATATTCATTTTGGGGAGCGTATATTTATGAGGGTATTTTTATTTTTATATGTTTTAATACACATTTTTTTACGGGGTAAAACAAAGTCAGTAAATCATCGGAAATTACCTGCCATAGCCTATATAGACTTCGCTTATGATATGTCAAGGAATGATAAAATTTTGCAGCCTTTGTATATTGTGCAAAATTGCTTGGCAAACTAAAAGGTCAGAATTGTTGCAAAAAAAAAAGGATCAGACATTTTGCGGGACCCCATTTTCCTTCTATGTTGGAACAAAAGATTCGTTCATCAAACCCTCTTTCATTGAAAATTCATTGGACTTCGTAAGTGGTATTACTTGAAGTCATATTTCACTGTTTTTACGTTCCTCAAAAATGGGAAGAGCTTTTCGAATTTTTAATGTTGCTTACCAATCATTATCATTGTTTGCCAGGTATCTTGCGTTCATCTCTTGCTTTAGATCAAGCGAAAGACTCTATTTATATCTTAGCATCGACACATAGAGAATTCAGCAGAGGAATGAATTTCCGATGCCTTTGTTGATAGTCTTTTCTCGAGCGATTAATTCCTGATTGAATGTCAACTTGAACACCATTGTTGTGACATTGCAACGCTTATGGGCTCATTATACAACATCCTCAATTATTTGGCATTTGATTGATTAGCTATTGCACAATTTTGTTTGAACTAAGATTCCTCGTCGTGTAAATTAGCATAATATTTTTGAGTTCAACAAGAGTTGCCCATACGTGATTGGCTGTTTGTAAATCAGGCTTACAACGGGGCTTCTGAATATGGCTTATTAACTGGCTTAGCTTGTTTTACAGTTTACGTTACAACAATAGGTGCAACAATTATCTCATCCATCTGTAGTTATTTGGCCGAAAGGAGAACCGATTCTTCAATTCTGCATTCTGAAAGGCTTAGAAAGGCAAAAGGTAGCATTAGCTTACTTCTTCATCACCTCATTAGAAATGAAATTGAAAATTACCACCACAAACCAATGATATTTTTTGGGTCAAAAAAATATTTTTTATGTAGATGGAAATTATTTCATCAGATAATTTTGATGTTAAAAAATAATTGCACCAACTACGAACACAACCAATCCATTCATCTCTCATGTTTTAGTCCCATTCTTGGTTTTCAAAAGGGTTTAAATAGTCCCTTAATTCCCTTCGTTTTGAAGTAGCTCCATCTATATTTTTCTTGTTTTTCTTTCTTTCTTTCTTTCCTTTCTTCTTTAGATCACACAGCTCAGAAATATTAGTTCAACTTATCTTTCCGTTTTGATCGTCTCTTTGTTTCTACTCCCCATACCCCCCTCCCTGACGACTCAAGAGATAGAAGAAATAAAAGGATTAATTCATATTACTAACAAGTATAAACTACATATTCTTTTAAACAAAAACAAGAAAAATGGCCAACGTCTTCAACGTTCAAGTCTTCTTTATTGTTTTTAGAGAATCTTTAGAAGCAGTTATCATTGTTTCTGTCTTGTTGGCCTTCTTGAAACAAGGTTTAGGTGGTGCCACTCAAGACCCAAAAATTTACAAAAAATTACTTCGCCAGGTCTGGCTTGGTGCTGCGTTAGGTATTGTTATCTGTCTTATTATTGGTGGTGCTTTCATTGGTGCTTTCTATGGTTTAGGTAAAGATATCTGGAGTAAATCTGAGGATTTATGGGAAGGTATATTCTGCATTATTGCTGCTGTTTTGATTTCATTGATGGGTATTCCTATGTTGAGAATTAATAAGATGAAGGAAAAATGGAGAATTAAGTTAGCCCAAGCTTTAGTTAAGAATCCAGAAAACAAGAAGGATAGATTCAAGATTGGTCACCTTACCAAGAAGTACGCTTTATTCATCTTACCTTTTATTACCACGTTAAGAGAAGGTTTAGAGGCTGTTGTTTTCGTCGGTGGTGTTGGTTTGGATCAACCAGCATCTTCTTTCCCACTCGCAGTTGTTGTAGGTCTTATCTGTGGTATCGGTGTTGGTGGTCTTTTGTATTACTTCGGTTCTAACTTATCCATGCAAATCTTCTTGATTATTTCTACCTGTATCCTTTACTTGATTTCCGCTGGTTTATTTTCCAGGGGGATTTGGTCTTTTCAAAACTACCGATTCAACCAAAAGAGTGGTGGTGATGCTTCTGAAAACGGTTCCGGTCCCGGTAGTTACGATATTGCCAACTCCGTTTGGCATGTTAACTGCTGTAACCCAGAAATTGATCATGGTTGGGATATCTTTAATGCTTTATTAGGTTGGCAAAATTCTGCCACCTATGGTTCTGTTATCTCTTACAACGTTTACTGGATTGCCATTATTACCATCATTTTAGTGATGCTTTTCGAAGAAAAGAGGGGTCACTTACCATTCTGCAAGAACTTAAAATTACGTCAATTGAACCCAATGTACCACATCAAGGGTAAGAAGAAGTTCGAATTAAGTGAAGCTGAAAAGGAAGAATTATTTGAAAAAGTTAGACACCAAAAATTTGATAACGTTACCGTCAATCAAACCGAAGATCAAGATGGTCTCATTGAAACCAAGTAAAATGCGTTCATGAATTTCTCCTGGTTTTATAAAATGCTTTCTGCTAATTTCGCACACACACAATTATAATATTAGTGGAAGCTTTTATCTACCGGACAGATGTTTCGAACGCATTTACTTTTCCATGGGGCTTGATGTGTCCTTTAGTTGTTTCTATTCTTTTACAGTCGAGTCATTTCTATACCTCTAACTTGAAGTTAGTACTTCTAGTCATTGGGATTTTTTTTATTATGGGAGTTTCTTTTTTTATACATTTTACTTGGGGATTTTTTTTACTAATTATGAGGTTTCTTTAATGTTTATATATTTTAATACACATTTTTTACGGGGTAAATGAATAAGTAAATAGTAGAGTCTCGCAACTGGTGGCTTATATAGTTTTGTTTAGAAAGAATAGATTTTAACGATATCTATTTTTTTGCAGCCATTGTATATTGTGTTCCCAAAACTCGTATTTCTTGGCAACCTAAGATGTTCACCAATCTTCTCAATGGCTGCAAAACAAATAGGATGTTTATTTTAGCAAGGATTCATCCTTAAAATTTTAACGTAAGTAATGCAAGGATTGGACTTCATTACTTGCAATATGGGTTGGATCTCTCCATTTGCAATGTTTTAAACATTGGGTTCAATATCTACCGTTCAACCCATTAAACTACCAAACTTTTCTCGCTCCCTAGTGACGAGTGTCGATCGTTCACCGATAATTGATTCTACATGTTGGTGTACCTTACTTGTATTCTGTGTCCCCTTTTGAACCAAGAGTTCCTGTTTATGTGTTTCCATCCAATTACAATTTGATGGTTGGCATTAGCCACGCATAAGTAGAAGCGAGTATTTTCTGTTTACAATTCCTCTAAAAAATATTTGCAATGCATAAAACCGCCTAAGCAAGCATCAGTGAAAAAAAAACACACACACAGAACAAAATCAGACCATCTCCATTTTTTCAAACCCCCTGAAAGTTCCTGTTATAAATTTGCATATTTTCAGTGCTATTAACTATTTTGAAAACACCTATTTTAACCAAAAGATGGCTAACGTTTTCAACGTACAAGTTTTCTTCATCGTCTTCAGAGAGGCCTTAGAAGCTGTGATTGTCATTTCCGTTTTATTGGCGTTCATAAAGCAAGGTCTCGGAGGTGCATCCAAAGACCCACAATTATCTAAACGTTTGATCCGCCAAGTTTGGATGGGTGCTACTTCGGGTCTTTTTATTTGTCTCATCATCGGTGGTGCCTTCATTGGTGCATTTTATGGATTGGGAAAAGATATTTGGGGAAAGTCTGAAGATTTATGGGAGGGTATCTTCTGTTTGATTGCGTCCGTAATCATCACTTTAATGGGTATTCCAATGTTGAGAATTAATAAAATGAAGGAAAAATGGAGAGTCAAATTGGCTCAAGCTTTAGTGAAAACTCCAGCCAACAAGAAAGATAGGTTCAAGTTGGGACATATTACAAAGAAATACGCTTTATTCATATTGCCATTTATCACCACATTAAGAGAAGGTTTAGAAGCAGTCGTTTTTGTTGGAGGGGTAGGAATTAACGAACCAGCTACTGCATTCCCACTTCCCGTTGTGGTCGGGTTGTTGGCCGGAGGAGCAGTTGGTGCTATTTTATATTTCTTTGGATCCAGTGTCTCCATGCAAATTTTCTTAATCATCTCTACCTGCATTCTTTATTTAATTGCTGCAGGTTTATTTTCCAGAGGTGTTTGGTTCCTCGAAGCAAATACCTTTAACAGAGCTACTGGGGGCGATGCCGCTGAAAATGGGTCAGGGCCCGGTACCTATGATATTAATAAATCAGTATGGCACGTCAATTGCTGCAACCCTCTACTTGACAACGGTTGGGACATTTTCAATGCCTTATTGGGTTGGCAAAATTCTGCTACGTATGGTTCAGTCATTTCATATAATGTGTATTGGATCGTTGTCATTTCTGTGATATTGATTATGCTCTACGAAGAGAAGACCGGGCATTTACCATTTGCCAAAAAGTTAACCATGAAGGAATTGAATCCGATGTATCATATTAAAGGTAAGAAAAAGCTAGAATTATCCGAGGCCGAGAAGGAAGAATTGTTTACGAAGGTGAAAGAGCAGCAATTTGAATATCCAAAGGAAGAAATCTCGTCTGTAGTAGTAAGGGAAAATTAATGTTTAAACACTTTATAAGTTGAATGTATATAGTTTATCATACTTTCTATTTGAAAAACACGTAAAATGTCAATTAAGCAAATCTACATTTATATCTGAAGTTCGATACAAAACGAAATTCTTTTACAAAACACTAAAACTACATAATACAAACATTTATGAAGTTTTAAGCCAGTATTGGCTCTGAAGGTATACTGGAGGTAACAACAGGTTCATCGATCTCAATCTCTGTTGGTTCTTGTTGAGGATCTTCTGGGTCTTCACCGATTTCTTGAGTTGTACTTGGTTCCAAGGTGCTATTTCGTTGTTGCTCCATTTCATTCCACCTTTCCTTCAACTTTGCCTGGTGTTCGTCTAATTGGCTTATTATTCTCGTAAAGACACTTCCCAACTTTTCCGAGTTCAATTTCAATCTCTTATATAAGTCTTCAGATACCATCAGCAAATTGATTAATGATACCAATTTGAGGGTATACAAAGATATACTCTTTTCATAACTCCAGATCTTTTCTTCATCCTTTGAGTTCAGTATCTCTATACTTTCCGAATCGGCCGTTTGTTGTTCATCTTCATCAATATCATCATCGAACATGCTCTTCTCGACTCGTGAGGATTCATTAACTTCTAGATAATCGTCATAATTAACATCTTCCTCGTCACCCCTATCCAAATCGACCTTCAATTCGTTTGCAAGTCTAACTTCTTTAATCAAAAACAATTCAAGAAGTTGTGATTGTAATTCAGGAGAAATTGTCCATACTTGAGGATGTAAGCTAAAGAATGATTCAAATTCATTAAATTCGTTTTTACCATCAAACCTAACATAAAAAATCTTAAATGAAACTAGGAAATCAATGTACTTCTCAGAAAGTAAGGTTTTGAAATCGACCAATTTGTCATTTTTGTCACATTGACGTATCAATCTAGTAATCTGGTTAATCACATCTACCATTTCTTCAAATTCGCTAGTTATAGATACGTGGAACTGAGTTGTTGGTGGTAGCAATATTAATCGTTCACATTTCCATGAAAGAACATTTAATATTAAATCTAACACGACTCCAATATTTTGTGTAAACCTAGGTAACTGCAGTAGAAAGTTAAATCTTAAACTCTTCATAATTATCGGGAACAGTACTATTCCCAAAGCTTTGGAAACCAAGGCTTCGATCAAATCAGAAATATTTGATAGTTGGGCAATGTTAACATGGGAACCTAATTGACCAACCTTGAATAAAACAGGTGATATTATATTCAACTTTCCAAGTAGATCATTTTGCTTTTTGACATCGCGAGTATCATAAGTATCTCCATCAGGCAATTCAAACACTTCGATATCGGCAAATTCTGCTTCATCTTCAGTAGACTCATTGAGCGAATTCGTAACTTCCACCACTAGCTCCTGTAGCAAGTTCTGCAAATGAATCTTAATAGGGGATGTCAAACCTTGAGAGTCAAATAACTTATTAAAGAATTCATCAAAGAGCTTTTCATCCAGTAAATCTTCTTTGTAGTGGTTAAGCAATTTCATGGTAATTTCGTTGTACTCTTCTTCTCTATCAGACTTATTAAACAATTTAATCAAATTCATGGTATCATTGGATTCACCAATTAAGCTTGACCAGATAGATAAGAAAACTGGAAACAATTGAGGGGATTTAATCAGTTGGGACTGTAAATTTGGTAAGTAATCCACCAATTGAATTAACTTATTGGAGGCTTCTTCCTGATCTTTTGATGTTCTGGCGGCTTTAGCTAAATGGTTCAAGGACCCCGCAATGAACTTAAACAAGATAGCTTTATCTGCATCATTCAATTCAATCAAATCTCGGAATGCTTGGGTTTCCTCATTGTCAACAACTTCTGAGCTTTCTTCATCTTTGGTATTTTCAGTAAATTCAAGCAGTGAAATATCTGCAAGGAAATATCTAATTAAGAATTCCCAGTTGGATTCATATTGGGTCGAGATTTCACATAATGAACTATAAGTTTCTTCAATATTCCCTTCTGCAGTTTTCAAAATCTTAATTAAATTTTTAATTTTCAAACAGTCTACCAAATCACTATTGAATTGACTCAATTTATAATTCTCTAAGAATAACTTATGCTTCCCTTTCAAGATATCAATTTCATATTCGTTGATACCATTAATGAACCTTGAAAATTCCTGCTGGAGTCTAGTTAAGTTTGTCTTTGCTAAGTTATTCAAAGGATAATTATTAATAACATATTCAGTGTCTGAATCATCTAAGAATCCCAAACGAAATAATTCGCTACATATTGCGAGACTGTTGATTCGAACTTGAGGATCAGAGTCAATTCTAGACATTTTCAAATAGTTTTGCTTAAATCTCTCTGTGAATTGTCGGAAAATAGCGGTACAAGTAGACTCTGTCAAGGATTTATATAACTTTAATAATACCTTTGTGTCCTCCACCCTCACCGTTGCAGTGGGGTCAGATAATAACCATCCAAAATATCTAATGTATGTATCCTTACAGAAATATTCTGGGTACGAAATAATGGCATCACTCAAATATTTTAAGCATAATAGTCTAATTTGAGGATCAATGTCTCTGTATCTATGATTTATGACAATCTGACCAATATCATCAAAATATTCGTGTAATGTGGATTGTTGATTCTGGTAATTCTCAATTGTTGAACTAACAGTTTTGTATCTTGACGTATTCGATTTCTTAATTTTAGCTAAGTTCTTCTGTGCCTTTTCAAGACTGGATACAACTGTTTTAATAGTATTACATAATTCTTTTTGAATAACCAAAATTATCTCAGTTGATATAATTCTTAAGGGTCTGATTTGAGTTGTTGTTAAAGAAGTCAACCAAGTTAAAATGTAAGTCATTAATGGGGAAGCAAGAGACTCTTCATCATCTTCTTCGTATTTATATAATAAACCTTTTTCATGGGAAATTTCAACAATCAGCTCAAAGAATTGAACGACGTTCTTTTTGAAAATAGGCAAGGCTTTATAAGGAAATTTATGAAGAGACTGTTTCCCAAAAGCAATTGTGATTTCTGCAACTGTTTCTGCTGATGACTCTAACTCCGATAAGTCATGAGATTGAAATAAATATAATGATCCACAACTTCTTAAAATAAGATTAACTAACATTGTTATCGCGCCATAATTACCTTCGGTTTGATCTTCTTGATATGATTCGATCCAATCTAAAGCAATTTCTGAAACATCAACTTCAGTATGTGCTAATGCTTGATATAAGTAATTTTCTTCGAGTTCCTCTTCTTGTTCTTCAAAAGATTTCTTCTGTTTACGTTGTCTCTTGGTTGATGATTTATTTGTTGTTGATTTAGTTCTCTTTTTCGTCACTTCTTCCACCTCATAATCGCTTTCTTCGTTATTTGATTCTTCAGAATCACTTACATCTTTGTAAGATGATGGATTCTCTCTAGTACGTGTCAGTCTTCTAACCATCTCTTGATTAACTTAACGGGAGAAGGATAATAGTGGTTGGTGGTTGGTTGTAAAAAAAAGTCAATGTTTTGAAAATAAAAATAAAAATAAAAACGACGCGTCTGGTAAATGTCGCAAACTATCCATAATGTCGTAAAGTAGTGTACCAATACACTTTTGAGTTTCGCACGTAAAAAAACTTTTTTCGAAAAAAAAAGCGCCTGAAAAAAAAACACCCACAAGATTTCAAATTTACTCAAGTTTTCAATTATTGTTAGTGTCATAGCTTATTGGTAGTTTGATCAACTAAACCATCCAGATGTCTTCAATCGAACCAGATACGCCCTTGGTAGAATCACCAAGACCAACTACAACTGAATCAACTCCTGTGGTTGAAGCAAATACGCCAGCAGTCACCGATGCACAAGAACAACAACCTCTACTACCATCTGAACAACAACAACAACAACAAGGGACTGAAGAGGTTCCAGAAGCAGATGTTGAGAAATTAAAACTAGAATTCCAAGAGAAAGCCAGAATCTATTTGGCTGAACAAACCGCGCATGTAGTCATGCCATCATTCGCTAAGTGGTTTAATCTTGATGAGATTCATTCAATTGAAAAGAAAACTTTCCCTGATTTCTTTGCTGATCCAACCAATACTTATAAAAATCCACAATCATATAAATATATTCGAGATTTCCTTGTCAATACATTTAGATTGAATCCTAAAGAGTATTTAACAGTGACAGCTGTTCGTAGAAATTTATCTGGTAATGTGACAACTATAATAAGAATACATCAATTCTTGGAGAAATGGGGAATAATCAATTATCAAATAGATCCAAGAACAAAACCAAGTCTTGTTGGACCTCAATATACTGGCCATTTCCAAATTACTTTAGATACTCCAGAAGGTTTAGTACCATTTGTCCCTCCAAATGCTCAAATAGTTAAGAAAGAAACATCTCAACAAGAACCCACACCATCGTTACCTTCACCTGCACCAGAAATCAAATCAGAACAACAAGAACCATTATCCTTTAACTTGGAGATTAGACGTGATATTTATTCTACTGGAGATAAAAAATCTAATTACAAATCAAACAACCTTGTTCAATACGCTTGTAGCATCTGTGGCAAGGATGCTACCGAGATAAGATATCACAATTTAAAAATAAAATCATATACTTATAATCCATCCTCGACTATAAACAATGCTAGTATTTTGTGTTCCCTTTGTTTTGATCAAGGTCTCTTCCCACTGAACTTCACATCCTCAGATTTCATTCAATTACAAAAGAATGAAAAATCTGCGGAATGGACTGAGCAAGAAATCTTATTATTATTAGAAGGAATTGAAATGTTCGCCACTTATGAAGTCCCTAATGCAAACAGTAGTATTGCATCAAATTCCAACTCTCAATGGGAAAAAATCAGTGAACACGTAGGAACTAAAACTAGAGAACAATGTATTATTAAATTTATTCAATTGCCTATTGAAGATAAATTCTTAACAAAATTAATTCAAGATGATGAAGAATCAAGCAAAGCTGATTCAAAAGTTAATGAAAACTTGGTGCAAGAGGTTGTCAAGAAATTAATTGAAACTAAACAAGGTCAAGATTTACTTCAAGATAATTCTATTAAAAACTTACAAGAATCTATTTTGGAAGAATCAAATTTAATAAATCAAGTTATTGAATTAACTTTGGAAAAATTCAACCTTAAAGTTGAAAAATTAGAATCATTACAAGAAAATCTCATTAAGATTGAAGAACAATTAAATTTGGAAAGAAAGCAAGTGTTAATTGAAAGATGGGTTCAATTTGAGAAGATTCAAAAATTAAAGCAACAAAGACCAGAATTAACTGATATCTTGGATGATTTAATCCAACCTGTAAGAGTAACTGAAATTAATAAATCCCTTAATCCTACCAGAAAAGTTGATAATGAAGATAAGATGGAAGTAGACGAAATAAAGGGTGATGAAATAGATTCAGAAAAATTACCAATTAGTATCAGTCAACCAAAAACTTATCAATATTGGTCTGGTTAGAGATCTGACTATATCGTTTTGTTCTTTTTTTGTACATTAATGTAAAATCTTATATAACACAATAAATAAATACAATTCATAAAACAGCTATATACATTTCATGACCGATCTGAATCTCTCCTCTTCCCCCTCCTTGAATTCAGCGGAGATATCTTCAAACTCTCCATTTTTTCATGCAACGATTGCGTTCGTTTGACCGGATTTTTATACTCATTAATCTGCAGACCCGAAGAATGAGACGTTATAATCATAGGGACAGAAGGATGTGGTGAGGGACTCAAGGTTGGAAATTGTTCTTGACTTGAACTTATAGTTTGAGCCTTTTGATTAGGGATAAGGTTCAAAGTAATATCACTATCATTTCTCAGGGCATAAAACGGAGTCTCTACCGTCATTTCCATATCTGCATTAGAAAAGAGGGCATGGCTGCTAGATGAACGTGTAGTATTTCTAATGTTCATCATAGAGCTTGAAGAAAGAACTCTTGGGATTGCATTGGAAGCATTGGTAGCGATTCCATTCATGGCAGATGAAATTGAACCAGAGGCTGAGTTAATGACAGAAGTGGGGATTCGCATACTGGATGACAATCTCTTTTTGATGCTATTGTTCCGCTCACTTGCACTTGGTGATATACTTCTGCCCCTATTAGACATCTTCTTTTTAGGTATTTCCTTGAATGAAGCTAAACGCGATGGCAATATTGGAAGTTCACATGTTGTAGCTAGCTTGCTTTCCATTTTTGATTTACAATGTTTGTAGAATGCAACGAACCTTTTTCTATGAACATGCGCCGAATCTTGTCGGAAAACTCTAATTAAGCCATATTGATCCGTTGTCACAATGATATGTCCTTCTTGTAACTCTTCTTGGATTTTATACTTGTCAGCATCTTTACTGAATTCACATTTAGACATATCAAAAGCTGCTAGTTCACCTCGCTTTTGTAAATCAAAGATTATATCGTCAGATAATTGAAGTAGCTTTTTGGTGGCGTCTGGGGCAAATAAGGCGGCATTACATCTTGAATGATGTGCGTGGAAACAAGAATAGGTATTATTCTCAGTAGCAACATACTCATACGCGGTTGGCTTGTGTCCATCATCTAAGAATTTTTTAATCAATTTGTCAGCTTTGAAGAATTTCGTATATTTCTGGCCCGTTTTATTCAACTGATCCTTCTGCTCAATAACTAAATCCTTGATTGATTGTTTCAATTTGTTATTTACAATGGCGCTATTATTTTCCCACACATAACACCAATGATCTTCTGATCCCGACACGATATACCTATTGTCATCAGAATGACATGCGACAATAGAAGATGAATTATTTGTTAACCCCTTAAATCTTGTAATCAATTTTTTCAGAGTTGTTGTTGACAATCTTATTTTGGAATCATTTGTTGTTATCAATACTGCCCATTTATCTAATGGAGATCCAACAGATTTTGGGTCAAACAATGGATTCTCAAATACTTTAATTCCGGTAATTTTATTCCCATTCTTATTGCCAAAGTTGACAATTGACCTCTCCATTATTTCAAATCTCTGAATAACAAACAACCCTTTTGTCTCCATAATGAATACTGATCCATTAAACCCTCCAACAATACAATGAGTTCCATCAGGTGTAAATGAAAGTGCTGTAATTAATATATCTTCTCCTAATCCTTTCATATATGATATGGATTTTTCTAAGATTGACCATAGTCTAACATGATTATCCAATGAACCACTTAGGAAGAACCTATCATCAAGAGGATGGAATTTGACCGCTGTTACGAAATCTTCGTGGTGGAAGGTTTGTAAACATTCATCTCTCTCCACATGCCATAACTTGACTGTTTTGTCCATACTTCCTGAAATTAAAAAGTTATTCTTACTCCACGCCAATGACAATATACTTTGGGTATGACCTTTATAGACCTTTGTTGGCTCCCTATGGAAAACAGGTGCTGAGTCGAAAATTGGATCACGTTTGTTACTTCGTGGAGGTTTACCATTCTCTCTTTCTCGATTGTTATACTCTAACCTTCCTAAAGGTGAGGAAATAACCTTCCATATCCTAATTATCGCATCTCTTCCTGCAGCAGCGAGGTATTTACCATCTTTGCTAAATTCCATTGTTAAAATCTCATTACTTCTATTTCCTAAGATGGCTTCTTGTTGCTCAATGTCAAAAGCTGACTCATTGTGTTCCCCATCACTGTCTTCAGTTGATGCGCTATCAGTATGTTTATCATCCTTCTTCTGATTGTCGTTGATATTCAACTCTTGAGCAAGAAATAGGTTATTCAATACTTTAGGACTCTTTTTGTGTCGTTTTGATACTTTCACATACTTCGGGGTTAAGAATGATTCATACGTCAATCCACTCCATGGTGGTTCCTCATCAGCTCTTAAATCTCCATTAACTACCTCAGTGTCAATAGTTGGGAATTCCACTTTTTCCGAAAGGGAATAATGTCGATAATTGCCAGAACTTATCAAGTCATCGAACGATTCAGCCAAGGATGGCTCTGATTCATTGAGTGTGAGATCGCCTTCTTCTTCATCTTCATCTGCATTATATAAACTCACATCTGCGTAATCAACAACAGTACTGTGGTTATTATTTTCACTTGTCCTTCCTGCACTCCGGACACTCCCTCTCAGGACGGAACTCCGTCGTTCCCGAACTTTGGGCAGCTTTGCTCTGTGTGACGAAGGTGTCACTTCCCTTGTACTCTGTTGTGATTGAGTGGAATCATATTTCCTCTTTATTAATTTGTTAAAGAAATTTCGTTTTGGAGCTGTGTTTGTTGTTGGTGGGGAGCCAGTTGAAGGTGGTGGTGTTGCAACTTGAGTAGCCGCCATTTCTGGTTGTTTAACAAAAGGCAATTACCGATGAGATAAATGTGTATAACAAACCTTGTGCTAGCACCTCTTACTTAAACTTTTGACAAGTATGATAGCAGACCCTATATATGGTTTGTTGTCCTATAAATGTTAAGGTTAAAATTGGAAAAGTAAGTAAAAGTTATTCAAAATTTGGGGTCAGTCAATCAAACAATCAATCGGTCAGTACGCTTATAATATTTTTATTTTTATTTTTATTCTTTTTTTGCTCTCACTGTTAATTAAGCAACGAAAAATTACGCCAAAAGGTGAAAGGGAATATTGCTGGTCACTACAGCGAAAGTTAAAATCTATGACATATTATTATACAGTCAATATGAAATCGATGGTGTATATATACATTCTATATATATAACTATTACTAAAATACACAATTAAAGATGAACCCATTTATGTTGGCTTCTTCTTTTTTGACCATTCCAAACGTAAAATCAAGTTATGGTAACCCTTACCATCAAGTAAGTCCAATGCTTTTTGAGCAGCTTCTTCAGTATGGAAACTAACATATGCAAGTCCTCTAGATTCACCAGTTTCTCTATTTCTAACCACATTGACTCTGTCTAATGGACCAAATCTGGCAAATAATTCATTTCTCAACATACTTTCATCAACAAATGAGTTCAATTGAGAAACCTTCAAAGTACAAGAATCATCTCTAGCTTCTCTAGTTGGAACATTACCACTTGAATCTGGTCTCAAATGTCTTGGAACATATTTACCACCAGTAGCAGAGGCACCTTCGGCAGTTTCTGCTGGAGGAGTAGAAGTAGCTGAAGAAGCACCAGCACCCAAAGTATCTCTGAAAGGACATTTTGAAGTATAATGATCACCACCACATGTTCTACATTTAATAGTTTGCACAACATTGGCAACTCTGTTTTGAGCCTTTTCTTCTTCTTCAGCTTTTTCAGTTTGTTTCCATGAAGTACCTAATTTCAATTCAACTTTTTCACCAAGTTGGGTAGTACTGGTATCTGGACCTGGTGGAGAGTTCTTTTCCTTACCATATTTCTTCCAGTTCTTACGTTGAGCAATTAAAGGATGTACCTTTTCTTGTACTTTAACTTCTTTTATCCTTTGGGTGATTTTAACTTTTTTACCTTGTTGATTAGTTCTAAATGTAATGACAGTCTTAGTTCCATCTGGGTTAACTATAATTTCCGGTGGAGCAGAGAATTCATCACCTGCATCTGCCCATGATTCTAATACAGCAGACATTACTAGGTATATTCTATAGTATTAGTAGTGTAATATGTTGTAAAAGTCTATGCAAATACAACACTCATCCATTTCAAATCCATCCAGTCTATGCAATAGAAAAAAATCAGAATGAGTGAAGAAGAAGAAAAAAAATTTTAACAGTAGACGTAATTCACCAAATTACACGACCGTCCTCTTAACTAAGTAATTGTACAACAACTCGGCCATGTGACCTTTATATACTTGTTCATGTTTACCAAAGTTATCAAATCTTGCTATAACAGGTTGTTTTTTACCTTCTAATAGCCATTTAACAAATAGCTGACTTTGTTTAGTTGATAACAATTCATCTTGCAATGAATGTAACACAATAAATTTGGTATTCTTGTTAACCAAGCGAAACGGGAAACTACTAATAGGAGGATTCCCAAGATGAATTGACTCATTTGCGCTTAGTTCAGTTACATGAGCATTCTTCACAAATGAAGCGTAGCTAGGGTATTCTTTTAATAAATTCTTCATGTCATAAATCCCATCAAGAAACACGAGATTATTGACTGTGAATTTTCCTTCTAAATCATTTCCAAAAGCTTCCAGAGCAACTTCTTCCTCTTTTCTATTTTCATCAGTTAAGCTTGAAAACATGTTAAACCAACCTGCATGAATTACCTCCTTATAGTTAAGTAATTGGAGCATTAAAGTTGCCCCAACAGAATGTCCTACAATCAGCGCCTCGTGAATTTCAAACTTCTTGACCAAAAATGTGATTGCTGAAGCAACATCAATTAGATGGAACGGATAAAGGATCTCAGGAGATAAACGATAATTAATACCAAAAAGGTTCACTCCTCTGTTCTTGTGCTTTTCAGCTACTTCTGCAAAATCATCATAGGTATTATTTGGATCACGCCAGGCCCCACCATGAATGTAGATAAATGTTTGTGAATTTTCTTTAGCATATTGGAAAATCTTAATTTTTTGAAGTGGATGAGAGCCATATGACACTATTATATCTTCCAAAGTCATTTTATAACGAAAGGCAGAAATCGGCTCTCTTAAATCAGGTCTATCCTACAACCATCTCGTCAGTATTTCGAAATAAGTTATATACAGGAATATGAAAATCCAACTGGAATATCTTTACGGTACCTATATTCTGCAAATGGAAAATCTGGATGGTTTAACAATTGCAACAAATTCTATTCTAAGCGTATACTATCGAGATTCCAACAAGTGGTCCTACTTGCTAATTATCATGAAATACCCAAGCTACATTATTTTTGATGAGCAAAAATCTTGCTACCAACCCGTGATACTCATTGGAGCTTTACAACTACAACTATAAAAACTATAAATAAAAAAATAGAACAGTAATTGCCACCTCGGCCAACATCAATAGATCGTTCCGACGATAATTTATCTTGGATCAAGAATTCTTTATTGACAAGAGTCGAGAATGATTCAACCGAGCACACATCTGTATATAATAATTGCGATAGAATTATTTGACTACTTGGTTTGAATGCGTATAATGACAGAAAGCAGTCCAACAAGTAATCCAAATCAAACAAGTTGCGTGATAATCTCAAGTACCGTAGATTATAACATTCATTCAATCTGACACAAGTACCTTTTTTTTGGTCGAAACGCTCTAAGTAACAATATTTCACCAGTGCAGGAACTTTCAATTCCTCAAATTCAAATGTGCGCCCACAAAGTTGAAGTATTTCAAGATGCCTCAAGTGATTGATATTACCATTAACATCCCCTGCTCGCAAGTATGCAACTTTTAAGGTTTTTGGCAAGAATGACAAATTAATTCTTGTCGCAGCGCTCATCTCAAGGTGCTGCAAGTTTGCTGCTACTATATGCGGCATTCTTATGTTATAGATGTCTTCTATATTCACGGAAATCTTCAAGCACCTCAAACTGTATGGAAATTTGACCTTTAAGTGTCTACTTTCTTCATTAGAGATCACCTCTATGTTCAAGAATTCAAGTTCCGCTGGCAATTTTTTCATGAAATCTGGATCATACATAGTGTGAAAGCAGCAGGAAACATACAATTCCTTCAAGTTGGGCGGAAATGTGAAGGGTGGACCAAAAAAGAGGGTCTCATGGGATCGAATAGATAAAGTTTCACAACTTTCCGGAATATCGAAATCTTTTCCACATAATATTGTCAGAAGATAATTGTAATCCAAGTTTAATTCAAGCAAGTCTGGGCAAGGGATCCGTGAGATGTTGGATAATACATTTTTCTCTAGCCTTAGCACTTTCAAACCTGCTGGAAGCTCCCGGGTTAATTCGTCCCCCGACTCTAATCTACTAAAACTTAAATCGAGAACCTTTAAATGACGCAACAAGTTTAGGTTACTACCAACAAGTGTCGTAAGGTCGGAAGATCTAAGATCTAATGAAAACAAATTAATAGGTAATGTTAATCGGATGATCGACAAAATCTTCAACTCGGCTGAGTTTAGACATTGAAGGTTTTTTCTAGGATCTAAGTATTCACCGAATGTTGACTCGTGGTACAAATCACATATACTTCCCACAATCGTCAAATGCTCTAGTTTTGGTAATTCATTCTTGGCAAGGATGGCAAAAATTGTCGCAGAGCCGTTCAAACTTGATCCATGGACTTGACCTCTACTCTTTAGTTTGAGCAGTTTGAGACTACGAGGTAGTCTGTATCGAGTAATAGTATCAATTGTCCAGTCATTAAACGAAAGGCAAAGCAGAATTTTTTCTAATTGTGGACAAAACCCTGTTGCTTCAAATGAATCAATGTAATTGCATGTAATATTCAATTCTTTTATTCTAGTGGGCAATATAATATGGTCAAACGGTATCGTACCATCTTCCTCGTATGCTTCAAAACAAATTAGATTTCTTGCCAGGGTAATATCAATTTTGGGAAATCTGTGTGAACGTTTCGTATATCCGATATATAGATGGTTCAAATTGGTTGGAAGATGTAATTCGGTTCGCAGATATAAAGTATTTTCCCATTGAGGAACTGACAAAGAATCGATCAAAGTTAATGAAGATAAGCTTGGAGGCAAATGTTTAAAGTCTCTTTCAAATGTGGCCCCAGCAAAAATGCTTAACTTCCTGCAATTTTTCAACTGGTCTACACATCTAGATATACTGGCAATGTAGGTGTGATTGAATACAATTTCTTCAAGTAACTTCATCCAATCACTTACAGGTACAGTTGTATATTCTTGTATTCCTACGAGCTCAACTTTCATACGTAAGTGCTTGATTTCCAATAAATTCCGTAGACGATGGATATTTTTCTCAACTGCTGCATATGTTACAGAAATTCCTAGTTGTTTGGTACCTAATAGCAAACGAGGACACATGTCATACACCACTGCAGCATCACGGATCGATTCAAACCATAGAATCCGAGGTCTGAAATTAGGATTTTGATAACAGAATTCAAGAAACTCGCTTACACCATAAAATTTCCGACTATCATCATGTATGTTTTCTTCATATACTTTCCGACTTTGATCTACGGGATCGCCATTTCTTTGATCAGGTATTGTATCAGAGGTAACTAGAAGCTCGGAATTCTCCCAATCTTTTCGGTATACATCATTTGTTCCAATTAGCCTCTCGGGAAGATAGGTGTGTCCCCTCGGGAAGATAGGTGTGTCCCCTTGCGGCCTCACCTAAGACACGTATATTTCTATAAGATGAATTGAAGCCAAACACTCCAATTTGTTCAATGTTTCTATATTCCCAAGCATACTCACTGGGAATTAAGTCAAATATTACTTGTAATACTTCAGGAGGAAGTGATAAAATCGATAACATAATACTTGGTATTTGATTCTCTTAATAATCTGAATACGATGGCTCATACACTTTTGATTGGTTTTAGTTTTTTCTCAGTTGACTTATTATTGTTGAGAGGAAAAAGTTAATCCAAGAGCTTTTAAATGTAGGAACATGGGTGTTAACTAGGTGTGGAAAACCAACAACAATACTGAGGAAAATGATATTTGAGAGTGGTAACGTCCACTGAATTAAGCATAAAATGTTTTATAGGAACTAACGCAAGATTTATGTGAATAAGTCAAGCACAATACCGTAAGCAATAACTTACACTTTTTAGTTGAATATACGTGTTTACGTGAGTTCACGTGAACATTAATTCATTGCTGTCTCTAGAGGGAAAATCCCTCACAACACTGGTCACACAGATAACGCGAGTAGACCGCCAAGGGAAACTAGAAGCCTTAATCAGCACCATTAATGATAAACGGCAATGGCGCCAAATATGGAGTAAACGTAAACTTAATGAAAATTATATACAAGTGTCTGATTCTCCCTGATGGTTTAACCAATCTAATGGCTAAAACTTATGATTTACCATATCTTCTCGTAGATAAAATGAGATTTCTAACTCTCCTTCAGATCAAAATTCAAGCACATTACTCTTAATTATGCAAATAAGAAAATACATCAAAAGCAATCTGTTCCTTATGTATAGAAATCCTAGCTAACAAATAACAACGCAATCTTTCATTATAAATCATATTGCGATAGCAATGTCAAGTTATCACGTAAGTCAAAGGAGAGAATACCAATCCAAGAAGCTCTAGGTAGCGACATTCATGTCGCGTGTCGCAAGCTCAGATACATACCCAACACGAAATATAGCTCTCATGTTTACCCTCAGGAAAATTCCTTACTCCATACAAATGTCTGATATTCATCTATATCGATAGTTTAGACATTGGGATCGACATCAGAGGAAACGGAAGTTCACATTGGTCCCAATTCTTACTATATACATCATTTGTTCCAATCAACCTCTCAGTCACGCAGGTATGACTGGCACCCACATACCGCGCGTGTACTTTTATCAACTGACTCCAATGCAAACTCTCCAATTAGCTTGAGATTTTCTGGGGGAGATGACAAATTCATAGCATGATAATTGGTATTTGATTTTCTCGAGAATACCTCTTGTATTAACGTCGATTGTTTGTAGGAGAGCAATTTGATTCATCTTTCCGGTCATTCGCAAATGAGAGTCTGTGAATTTCCTTGATTCAAAGAGCCTATAGATCTGATCAAATTGTGGGCTTGATTAGAAATGAGGCAACCCGGAGAGGGCTCAATACTCAATAAACCTGTAGTTTCGGGATAGCATCCACTTGTTTATGCAGCAGAGCTCAACTTATAGTTCGAGTGTATGTTTGGATTGAAAGATCCATCTAATGAAAGCAGATAAGCGCTGGAAGCTATCACCAGATTTTCCAATTTTTTCACAAAATAGAATTGGATAGAACACAACCAGATCCTTGATAAGTTATACGACTTGTGATAATTTTGTTTCTAAGGCTTTGCCATGATTTGATTTATTCAATTTGTTGCAGCTCGAAATCGGAAATCAGCATCCGTTGTCCCTCTAATAACCAAGGTCTTAGACAGCCCAGAAAACAGATATTGATCTACTATTTCCAACAAAACAAACTGAATATGAAATCTTGGCACAGCTCTTCGGTCGAAATCACAACTAAGTGGGTTAAAAACCATTTATCCCTTACTTCAACTGTATTTTTGAGATGATAATTACTCCAGAACAACCAAATGTCTGCTCCGTAATCACAATTGATCCCATACATCATAAAAATATTCGTGATCATAAAATTTCACTTTGAAAAGTTACATAAAACAAATCAAACAAATCTTGGAAATCTCCTTTCAAAACATCAGGATCAATTGATAATTATAAAATATATAATCATTCAATCTGGTCTCAAAAGGTGAAGTAAAATAGTTCAAATACAAACGTGAAAATCCATCCTTGGAAAAATCAGGATCAATCAATAATCAATAAAACAAATTAGAATTGAAAACATACAACAATAAGGTGAAATCAAAGACACAAGTTCATCACTTTTTCCTTTCTTTTTCTCTTTCTCTTTTCTGGGTAAAACATCTGACATCCACTTCAATAAACTAATTTTTACATAATACACAATACTTTCCTTTCAAAATAAAAACAATACACTTTAAAAATATCTAACACATAAAACTGTAAGATTCAGCCAGGGGGGAGGATCATAACAAACTTGTTGTCAGATCGTTTAAAAACGAGTTGGGGATCTTTCACGAACATAAGAATCTCTATCATCTCTTTGATAATCACCACGATCATAACCTCTATCATATCCACCACGGCCGCCTCTGAATCCACCACGGCCGCCTCTGAATCCACCACGATCGAAACCTCTGTCATATCCACCACGGCCACCTCTGAAGCCACCACCACGACCACCTCTGAATCCACCACGATCAAAACCTCTATCATAACCACCACGACCACCTCTGAATCCACCACGGTCGAAACCTCTGTCGAATCCACCACGACCACCTCTGAAACCACCACGACCACCTCTGAACCCTCTTGGTGGAGGTGGGATGAATGGGGAAGTATCTTCTTCAGCTCCAACGATAATACCTCTAAATTCGGCTTTATCTAACAATGGAATAGCCTTTTCTAATTCTTCAGCAGATCCAAATTCTAAATTACCAACAACTTCATTAGTATCGTAGTTTCTGAAGACCTTAACGTAGGTTGGTTCTGATTCAGTTCTATCTCTAACGAAATCCTTGATATCTTGCCAAGCGGTACCATCTTCCAAATTGGTCAACTTGACACGGTATTTTCCTCTAGTATCTTCTTTTCTTTCTTTAGCAAATTCAACAAGGAGTCTTTGACCGTTGAAATCACTATCGTTTAAGGTTTCAACAGCACGAATAGCATCATCTTCATTATCAAAGCTGACAAAGGCAAATCCTCTCATTAATTGAACATCAGCAACTTGACCAGCTGGAGCAAAATGATCTTCCAACTGTTCACGGGTGACTTCAAAATCTATTGGTCTGACAAATAATTGCTTGGATGGTATTGGGGCTTCTCCTTCCATGATTGATTATATATATATCTAATGTATTATAACTTTTGCTAAAAAGAAGAAGTACAAGAAAGTTTATCTTTGCTCTTCGCAAAACGCAAATTTTTATGTTTGTTTCTTTTACACTTTATTGAACAGTGGTACACGACCAAATCAAAAATTCACCCATCACGTGGAAAGAGGGCTACCAATCTACAATCACTTTCCAATCCACAATGGCTTGCAACCATGTAGAGGGTCTAATTAATATCAATAAACTAATTGTCAATGTTATTAAGAAAGTAGTAAACAATCACGTAAGTCCAGAAACGCATGATACACACACATAAATATTCAAACATTAATATTAAAAAAATTATAAAAACACGATCACTTAAAACCCACGATAAAACAACATCATGGTTACATTAAAAAATAAAACAGTTACAAGGAATTAAACTGAACAACAAGACCAGTCTAAAAAATTATGGTATAGTGGCGAGGAACAAATTGGTAAAAACAAGCATCTGTGGGGATGGATGAACGGATGGATGGATGGTGATACAAAGCAATACCCTTTGATTAAATATCTTTAATTAAGATAATAATCCGTCTAAGAAAAGATCTTCTTCAAGAACTTTCTAAATCCACCCTTCTTCTTCTCTTCTGTCTTCTTACCAGTGTCAACAGCTGTCTTCTTTGCAGTAGCAGTCTTTGCTTTTACGGTTTCAGTCACAGCCGCTGGAACAGCTTCAGCAGCAGCTTCTGCAGAGGTGCCATCTACAGTCTCATCAATCTTTTGCTTCATTGCTTCCTTTCCAACCACAGCAGGTTCGGCATCAACAGTATTATTCACAAGAGCCTCAAGTTCATCTTTAGTACCTTCAACAACAAGAATCTCTTTGTCTGCTTCTGGTTTAGTTTCCTTTACAATTGGAGAAGCGTCTACTTCGGCGGCACCAGCGGCAGCTTTTGGATCTAAAGTCTTTGGTTCTTCAACTACTGGGGCAGCTTGTTCAATTACGGGGGCAATTTCTTCAACTGGAACCTCGGTTTGCACAGAAGGGACATCTTTAGGTCCTTCAACTGCAACTTCTTCAACAGCTGCTGGAACTTCGGTGTGAACAGGTTCTACATCTTTTGGTTGTTCGAGTGTTGGTTCAGGCACGATTTCCTTGGTTTCAGAAATTGGAGGAGCTATTTGTTCAGCAGCAGCTGCGGAAGCAGCCGCAGCAGCGATAGATTCATGTGCTGCTTGAGCATCGGCTTCTCTCTTCTTTTCAGCTTCCGAGTTTTCGATGGCGGTTGCAGCAGCTGCAGCGGCAATGGCCTCATCTTCCTTGTCTGCTACTGCATCTTTTTCTTCATCATCAGAAGAAGAGCTGGAAGGAGAAGAGGAACTTAATGAAGAAGGAGATCCGGCACCCGTTGCAGCTGCAGCAGCGGCTTCAGCTGCCTTCTTCTTCTTCTTAGCCTTGTATTGAGTTCTCTTTACTTTCTTTTTGAGTTTCTTCTTTTCTTCTGTAGTTAAATTGGAAGTATCAATTCCAGGAACTGGGGTTCCAGAAGCTGGGGTCAATGGGGCTGATATTTGTTGTTCAACTTCTTCTTCAGGCTCATTTAAAGTTTTTGGGTCAACATCTCTGACTTCAGTGAAAGCTGCTAAAGCTTCTGGTTCAGTTGGGATAAAAATTCCAGGTTCACCAGCAACTGAAGGTTGTTTAAGATCTTCCTTTGGCATAACGGTAGTCTTTAATTCATTAGTTGCTGCTGCTAATCCAGATTCTGGAATGATTGTAGTTGGACGAGTTTGTAAACTTTTAATATCTTCAACTTCTAAAACATTGTTGTCAATTCCCCCGTCATCTTTGGTAATTTTTTCTGCTTCGTTGACTCTCCACTCTCCGTCAACAACATATTTATAAAGAATTCTTTCATGAGTTGGTGGTAATGGAACTTCTAAAGCGAAAGAATCGTTTGCTTGTTTCACTAAAGGTAAAGATTGAGACCAATTGTCAAAGTTACCAGTAACAACTACTTCTTTAGGGCCGGCTGGCCTATAATTATGATTAGTTAGTACATTTAAGTTCACTCGTGCAATCTTTAGAACAATTCTTGTCCTGCATTCCGTGTTTCCATGCGAAAACATATCGTTTCTTGAGAGGGGTAATTGTATTCCTTATAGCAATCGCGTCACAAGACATTCTACACAATAGTCATGCCAAAAGTGAAAACTGTGAACGCCAATTGACACATGTGATAGGAGTATATAATGAAAGATCTTCATATAAATCACTATCAACATATATTCCCTCGCTGTATTGCTGTATAAATGTATGCATGAACTCTTGCCCCATCCCTTTGGGAACCTTGGAAAAAAATGAATGACATTTGACAGATGACAGATGACAAATAACAAATGAATGGAAGAGAATACAAGACAATTGAGGATATCTCCTTCATAAAACCTGTAATATCAATAGTTAGGTGTATCTACATACCAATTGAATGTATAATTAGCAGACATGATATATGTATGTATAAACGTCTAGTGGTTATCTATGAAAGAAGGAGTAAGAAGAGAGAAAAGGAAGAGATAAAAAAATTCGATAAATTAAAAATTAAAAATTAAAAATTAAACAAAAATTAACAAAAAAAATGAAAATAAAAAAAAAAATTGAAAAAAAAATTATGAATAAAAAAAAAGTTTAGATTTGCTAAATAGAAAGCTTCCTCGCTGGCTTACTCTTTCTAGCTTATGTTAAGATTACACAACCAGCAGCAAAAAAAGATTATGTCAAAGTAACCAAGGGAACCTCCCTCTCTTGTTCTTTTAAATAGAGGTGATAATTCATCCCTTGATGGTTGCCACATTCGTTGATGATTGATACTGTGGATATCCACATTCAATCTTACTTGCTACAATTTTTCTTAGGATGATTTAATAAATGAGGGGCTATGTACAGTACATGGATATTTTGTGAATGAAAAGGATTAAAATCAAATTGCCCTGTCGGTTATTTGAAGCCAATTCTTTCTTAAGATGCTCATCATGGGCCATGCCTTTTAAATTACTTTGATTTTGTACCTTGTTTTTATAATTACGTTATATTAGACGGGTATAGACGAGTAGATGTAAGATTTGTTTATGTTTCGTATTATAATATAAACAAAAGTTGAATATACGAGACACTACAAACTCAATTGGGCAAGTTATATTTGCTTGATATCTTGGTATGTTCCAAAATAATCAAATCCGTCACAAGAGGTTATTGCTCATCACACTAACTGGCAATTTACTATCTTTTGGCAATCACCACGATTAGATTATAAATAGGGGATGTCTGTTTTATGACTCTCCTCATTCCGATGAAAGGAAATGATCATTAAAGTTGGCAATGTAAAGATTGGAGAGATGTTTCATCTCTGTACAATATTGCCCTGCGCCAAATCTTACCGTGATTTATTATACATAGTATACTGAAATGCAATCTGTCGCCACTTTTTTTGCAGTCATAAGAAAGCGAAATATCTCTTGTGCATTAGCGTTATATACTATAAACTATCATTAATAAACTTTTACGTGAGTAATCCATCTATTTAATAGCATAATGACCATCACTACTCTTCTTTCCACTTCCCCTAAGATCTATCACTGGCATAATTATCAAGATAAGAATCGTCTTGTTGTATATTGTAATTCGCACACAATTGGTTCTCGTCAGTAATTTCATAATCTGGTTTATAATCACATCCAAAATAACTCAATAATACAGGTAAAATACATAACGCATGTATAGCTGCAATTATAATCAATGAAAACCACATTCTGAAATAATAAACTTCAAAGATCTTCGATCTCGTAAATGCCAATACAGAAATCCCAATAAATTTAGTTAATGTAATTCCACCAATAATTGATCCACCGACAGTGCTCAAGGCACCATATGCCCTCAAATTACGATGACGACTAGGTAATTCTTCCAAAGTAGTTATGGCCAAGAAGCTAGTATACAACGAATCTTCATTCTCATTTTCAAACAACGATACTGGACTATTAACATATGCCCTAGTTAAATGTATCGTAAATTCAACAGCTAAGCCTGCACTGATAATCAAATTCACCAATGTTACCGCATTCAAAGAAATTCCCCAAATAGCCAATACACCACCAATATTAATCAAGATCGAGATTACTGTCACCGTCATCACAGCAGCTGATTTCACTGAACCTAATAACAAACTAGAAACTACCCAAATTATAAGCATTGCAGCCCCTAATAACTCAAATGTCAATTCAACAATAGTATGATACTGGACAAAATAGATATAGAAAGGCGACCAAGTGAATATGTCCAAATCTGTAATAAACAGTTTAATCTCATCAATTATTCTCATCGATGCCCTATAAGCATTTATAAAATCATCTTGTGACCGAAGTGGAACATGCGCTGTTCGGAAGTAACTTGCAAGTATATCCTTATTCGTTCTGGCAATGGAATTTCCATAAGGTGCTTTCCCACCCAAAGGACAAGGATCACTTGGTTCTTGGATCCATTGGTTGAAATAAAACATAAAGTCGTGTCCCTCGGGGAAGGCCTTCATGCTGGAATCATATGGTGGGTCATGGTTAAGGTAACAGGTTTGACATTGTCTTTCGGGGGCATAAGGAGAACAAAACTCGGGTGGCGATGTTGGTTCAAAAGTAGAAAAATCTTTCAAAGAACTCTTTTTGAATCGACAACACTGGTCCAAATCTGGGTTTAACCAGGACAAAAAATCATCTAACCAATTCGAAGTTGGCTCTGCAATCATTGACTTCTTTGATCTCTTGAATTCTTGTTCTAGGATATTTGCCAATGAGTATTTATTACAGGCTGAAAATCTGCCACATATCTTTTGTTGATTCTCTCTTGTCCTGATATCCAAATCTTTCACAACAAAGAATGTGGGCGGTCCAGCATTGAAATAATCATATACGGAATTAAAATAATTGATGAGGTATGAATCATTAGGTATGGCAATTCGTTGATCTAAACCAAACTTAATTCCTGGGAATAAACTTAATGATAGTCCTAGCCACAAAACAAATACTGTGATGATCTTTGGTTTCATCGTTTTCTTTAGTATAACAGGTGCATAATACATACTTACCCAATGTGAAAAGTTGTACTCAAGATGCTTAACCCCTGTCTCATCCACATCGGAATCTTCAACATCTCCACTACTTTCTAATCTGATTGGAGCAATCTGGAACCAAGGGAAACAATCTACTCGATTATCCTCCAATCTCCTTTGATCTAACGCTAATAATCCAACAAAACAAGTCATCTGTAATATGAAATTAATCGCCACTGCACCAGCACTATAGAAAGCAAAATTCTTCACCGCGGGCATATCAACAAATGTAGCTAAAAGGAACATTGAGACTTGTAGAATTGCACTTAAGAAACATGAAGGTCCAATACACCCTAAACTTTGCGAGATACGGATTTCCAATGGCGTATCTGGAAAATGCTCCGTTGTTAAATGTAATTCGTGAACAATTAGGAAGATATTATCTACCCCGATCGCCAATACTAGGAATGGAATCACTTCGGCGATGATTAGGGTTGATTTCAACCCGATTAATGAAAAGAATCCCACTGATGCCGTGACTGACAATAATATAATTAATATGCCGCATAATCCTAATATGAATCTGGTCTTGACAATCAGATGCCAGTTCCTTTTAGGTAATTTCCCTCCTAATGCTAAAGAAGCATATATGAGCATTAATACATATGAAATTACGATAATCCTAATATCGTTATTTGTTGATTTGTTCAATTCCTCAGTTAAGGAAACTTCTGTACTGTATGCAATATTCAATCCTGGATGGTCTTGTTCTAAATCTTGCGCCCATTTTTGGAACAGATGCTCATATTCTATAGCCTTGCTTGTAAATTCCGCATCAGTAGATCGACTTCTGACTAATAAGGTGACTGTAAACGCCCTGGCTTGAGAAATATCATCATTATCGAATAATAAATGTGGTTTTAACGGTTGTTGGAACGATGGTAGACAATTCACAGGTGAGTCTACACAGTTCTGTAATTTCTCATTCCAATTATCTTCATTAATAGCTGTAATATCACCTAAGAAATATTGTGTAAATGATTCAATTGCACATGTTTCCTCGAGTGGTTTGAAACAAATATCAGAAAGAGTAACATTATCATTCAATTCATATAATTCGGCTTCTTTATCAAACCACCATTTCACAGTTTCCCAATTCAATACGGGTTCACTCTCATTTTTGGAACTGACAATGACTTGTTCAATTCTATACCATTCCCCAAAACTAGATTCGAAAAATTGTTGATTCTGATATGCAGGTTCTCGTGGACTAACCCAAAGTTTGACAGGATTGGTTTCCAATTGCAATTTACCCAACCCAGTGGATAACATAAGCGACAACAATAGACTAGTACCGATAGTCAATCCCGGATATTTTGCACAGAAACGTCCCAAGTTTTGGAAAATTGTCGTAATTTGATGATTTAATCTATTCAGCAATGCCTTCATACCTGGTTTTCTTACAGTTACATAACTCATAGGGTTCATAATATTATCCATATCATCTTCATCGTCAAAATTTAACCCACTAATGGAAATATGGCGACCATTTTTCGATTGTTTTAAATACACATGATAAGCACCTAGTAACACAATCATAGTAACCCAAATCACAACAATTGCAAATGAAAAACAAGGCAAAAAACCCACCATACATTTCTTATCCAATTTTCTTGCATGGGGTAGTTTTGGACATGATTTTTCACAGTCGGTACAAGCACATTTATATTCTGCATCGTAGCAATTGTGTAATTGATCATTTCTTAACGAAATTCCGGCATTGGTTTCTTCCCTATTGACTTCATAAACAAAATTGATCTGATACGGAGATCCTCCTAATAATGGCTTCTCATCCCCTAAAAATTTAAGAAATCCTTGATAATCTTTGGCACCGCCACCAATCAAATCCATTGCATATCCATTGGTAGCGGAGAATTTCATATTTTTGCACGAATCAAAAAAACGTTTTGCCATTTCTGGGTTAACATATTGATCAATCTCAGTGACGATAGTCTTTCCTGTATCCCTGGCAATTGCCGTTTTGGTTATATTAACAAATGTTGATTCATTAGGTGAACAAGTAAATTTACAAAAGAAATCGTAAAAGTTTTGGCGACATGCTGGACAAGTTGAGATTATGGGGTCAACTCGTTTAAGATTGGATTCAAGGGCATCAATTTGGTCTGGTGAACAACATATATAATCGAAATCTTCTCCGCAAATCAGTTTCAATCGTTGTTGGCTTTCGGAGTCTGGTTTTAGGGCGGGAACAAAATTGGCACATGGGAGTTGTGCTCCAAAAACGGATTTCTTGCCACAAGTGCCATATGTATTACAATATCCTGTTTTATGTTGTTGATCTTGATTATTTGATTGAACAAGATGTATATCAAATAGTAGTAATAGTAGAACTAATATAACATGCATTTTTGTGTAAAGTTAGGAATTTACTTTGGAAACCGTCTGTATGGAATGAAAGTAAGTAATTTGTAAAGCCTATAGATATAATAGGGTTTTATGAATAAGCAATTACTTGAATATTTGTTGTAAAATGCTTGATTTTAAGGATAGTATAAAAGGTTATGAAATTAATATTATATTTCAATCATTCATTCAATCATCCATTCGTTCCCTAGCAGTAATAAAATTCCCCTTATTTTATTTTCCTGTTGCCTTAATAGAAATTATTGGTAGCGCAAAGACCCGTATTGCCAAGACCCATTTCACAACTTGACATTGTGTGGATAGAACTATATTGTATTCATGAACCAAATGTATTGTTCTTATTGGTTTAAATATATGCAGAAGGGGTTAGTAATTCATGTAGAATTCCTCACATCGTACGATCTTTCCTTTGGTTATTGCTAAAATGTAAATCAGTCTTCCGTGAACTCATTTTGCAGCACTTCCTTCGCCGAACAATATATGTCAAGGGTCGGATTGTTAAAACGTATTTCGGTAACCAAATCTTTCATAATAATCCCATATCATATCAATGAAAGCGAGAAGGAGACCTGTCAGACGAGTAACACCTTTTCATGATTTCTTCGTTCCTTAGATGATTCGGATTCGGTAACGACTCGCACAACCTGAACTTTTAATCTCCAATTAGAATTGAAATACCCGAACATCCCATTACTGAAACGAAATCCAAACCATTGGTTCTAAATTTGTCTGCATGCGCGCATTGATGTTCTCTATTATGTCGTAGTAGTAGTATTGAACCAGTCTGCCATCTTGTAACCCTCTTAATAAACATGGCCAATTTTGCAACGCGTCTTATTGTTAGTGCGAATTTTTTTTGGCTTCACAAATTTCTAATGAACAATTTAGCTTTGATTTAAAGTATGAAAATTCTTCCTACTTAACTCCTTCTTGGGTTCTATTCGCTAACTAAATAACTTACAGTCCTTTTACATTTCAACCAACATGTTAATTGGTATTTCCGGTACATTAAGTTCTGGAAAAACAGAAGTTGCACGCTATTTAACATTTCAAGGGTTTAACTTAATTGCATTTCAAGCGTCAGCACCTAATGAATATGACGATTCTGGATCGTCAGATGAAGCTACTCCAATTCCTGAATCCCATGAATTTGAAGAAAAATGCAATATCATTGAACAAATAGTTCTGCCATCCAAGGTATCTGCTTATTATTCCAAAATGGAAATCCATCAAACATTTTATGATTTAGATTCATTATTAGATTTCGTTACTGTTAATTGGAGACAAAATTATGTGATTTCTCACATTAATGATATGACTATGTTGAAAGCATTACATAAGAGACCCTTCTTTTTGCATATTTCTATAGACGCTCCTTTGAATTTAAGATTTCAACGGTATACAATTAAACCTGCCAAAAACCGGCTTTCATTGGAACAATTTATTCACAAGAATGATGAATTATTATTCAATGTTGAAAATCCATTAATTGAAATAAACAATCAAGCTCAAGTCAAGGTTATTAATACTTCTACATCCATCAAAGATTTATATATAAAATTACTGGAATTGAATTTATTAGATTCAAGTAGATTACGACCTACCTGGGATTCTTATTTTATGAGATTGGCTGATTTAGCAGCATTGCGATCAAATTGTATGAAAAGAAGAGTTGGTTGTGTTATCGTTCGAGATTGTCGCGTTGTTGCTACCGGTTATAACGGTACTCCTCGTCATTTGACTAATTGTAATGAAGGTGGTTGTTCACGTTGTAATAAAGGACACGGAAGCGGTGCATCATTAGCCACTTGTCTTTGTTTACATGCGGAAGAAAATGCATTATTGGAAGCTGGAAGAGATAGAATAAGAGGCGATAGTATCTTATATTGTAATACTTGTCCTTGTTTGACTTGTTCAATTAAGATTGTTCAATGTGGAATTAAAGAGGTTGTTTATGCCCAAAGCTATTCCATGGATACTCAGAGTCATAAAGTTATGAGTGATGCTAATATCATATTGAGGCAATTTCAACCACCAATGGATGGTATATTTATATAATTAATACGACCTTTTATAAATAAGAATGTTTGTTAATAGATGATTAGATGTAATTCTACTTTTTGTTTAAATTTCCTTATATTCATAAGGACCAGGCTTTTGTTCAGCATCCAAAGTAATTTCAGCAAGAACTTCATCACCAACTTTAAGAGATGCTTCAATCTTATCACCGGCAACAATTGCACCAACACCCTTTGGAGTACCAGTTAAAATCAAATCACCCTTTTCTAAAGTCATAATAGAACTCATATGACTCAAGATCTTATGAATTGGGAAAAGCATCAAATTAGTCATATCTTGTTGTTTGACTTCACCATTAATCTTTAAAGTTAATTCAACATTATAAGGATCTGGGATCTTTTCCTTTGGAATGAAATTAGAAACTGGTAAAAAGGTATCAAAACCCTTCCCAATTGACCATGGTAATCCCTTCTTCTTAGCTTCGTCTTGAACATTACGTGCGGTCATATCAATGGTTAATGCATAACCTTCAATACATTCCAAAGCTTCTTGAGCACTGAAAGTGTCTGGTAAGTTCTTCAAGTCTCTATTTAAAGTAAATGCTAACTCAACTTCATGGTGAACAACAACACCCTTTGGAACCAAAAATGGACCATCATTTGGTTTTAAGATTGAAGAAGATGGCTTCAAGAAGAAAAATGGTTGTTGTGGAGTAGCGTTATTTAATTCTTTAATGTGGGCAGCATAATTACGGCCGATACATAAGATCTTTCTAGCGGTATCAAGGTATTTCAATGACATGGTTAAGCTATAGTTAAGGAAGAAAACAGTTAAGTGCTGAATAAAAAGAATGGAGAATTCAAAAAATTTTCAAAATCTCTTTACTTGAATTCCGTTTTGATGGAGGGAACTTCGGAAAAAAACATTTCCGATCGGAAATAATCTAATCTCCCCCACACAAACTTTAGTGAATACATTGCTAATTATGACTGATCCTTACTTACTGTAACGATGAGAACTCTGTTGTATTTCGATTCCAACAAATAGGTTGGAAATACATTGGCCATGTATTTCGTTATGGGTATTAGGTTAGAAATGTTTGTTGTGGTTCTTCTCTTAATAAATTGTGTGTTGGGAATCACATAAAAGTTTTGTGTCAAAACATCAAAAAATGAATTTAAATCAACAATTCCCTAGCAATTACAAATTTCCATTTCATTCTGAAGAAGTTCTGGCCTAGCTGTCTCTTATTCTCTAGGGAAAGACATATAATGCTTCAGGGGTTTAAAACTTGAAAAAAGTTCTTGTAAGGCATTCTTTAGAATGAACAATGGAACGTTTGTTCCAACCAAGCATCCAACAATAAGCAATTATAACTATTAACTTAGCTCTTCATACTTACTTCTCTTACAACTTATACTTACAAGGTTGAATGGTTGGTTAGTTTTGGATAGACGGTGTCGGAGTAAGCTCGCATGGCTAGTTTTGATGCCCTATCAACTATTGATGAGCTCCCCTTGGAATGGAAAACATTTTAATGGTGTTACGTAGTAATTTTTATTAACCGTTATTACCTTGAACCCTTTTTGCACACAAAAATGTTCTGATGAGAAATTTGAAAGTTCACGCTAAAATTGTTAGTCACCACCATCAAACCATAAATATTTAATGATAATAACAAGAAGAACTCGACGTAGGAGTCTTAATCTACTAAGAGTATATTGTAACTTTAGTCTGATTTCCCAACGATATCTTTCAACTCATTCTACTCCATCTCCATACTATCCAAAACAAAAAGCATATCCCCAACGAGATGAGCGAATCAACCCAGTAAATCCCGAGGAATATACTCAAGAAGAACCAAATACAAACGATCAAATCATCGTAGCGATGAGTTCAGGAGTGGATT
Source organism: Hemisphaericaspora xylofermentans (assembly GCA_002105455.1). Classification (NCBI taxonomy): domain Eukaryota; kingdom Fungi; phylum Ascomycota; class Pichiomycetes; order Serinales; family Debaryomycetaceae; genus Hemisphaericaspora; species Hemisphaericaspora xylofermentans. The sequence continues at coordinate 283,562 of NDXA01000003.1, read as the reverse complement.
CATCAGTTTGTGCAGCGTTGTATGCTAAGAAATATAAAAATGTTAAAGGGATCTACATGGCAAATTGGTCTCAAACAGCTACATGTACAGAACGAGATTGGAAAGACGTTCAGAAGATATGTGGACAGTTAAGCATTCCTTGCGAGAGAGTTAATTTCGAAAAGGAGTATTGGCAGGAAGTCTTTCAACCTATGATTCAAAAATATAGTGATGGTTTAACTCCAAATCCAGATACTGGGTGCAATAAGTATGTTAAATTTGGAAAATTATTTGATTATTTGAATGATAAATATAAAGACCAAAATTGGTGGTTGGTCACTGGTCATTATTCCAGAATAATGAAACATACACCAACGGGAGAGCATCATCTATTACGAGGACTTTCAAAAAACAAAGACCAATCATACTATCTCTCCTCAATCCCACCCGCAACAATGTCCAAGATTCTCCTACCTATAGGCCACTACATCAAGCCCCAAGTCCGCGAGCTCGCCAAAAAGTTTGATCTTCACGTAGCTCAAAAACCCGATTCTCAAGGATTATGTTTCGTGAGTCCCGACCAAAACAATTTCTTTGATTTTTTAAGCGAGTACATCCCTTCCAATCCAGGTGATATAGTCACTGAAGATGGGAAAGTATGGGGACAACATGAGGGTCTATGGACAGCAACAATTGGTCAAAGGGCAAGAGTAACTATGCCTCAGGGAGATCCCAAATATCAAGGTACTTGGTTCATTGGTGCTAAAGACCCGGTAAAGAATCAATTAATTATCGTGAAAGGAAGTAACAATCCGAAATTGTTTAAATCTGGAGTGATTTTAGATAATATGGAATGGACCTACCCTTTAGAAAAAGTGTTGAAGATACCTGTTGACCAAATTCAATTTCAATATCAATCGTTGGCAGAATCTGTTGGTATTAAAGTATTGGGTGAACCGAATGAGAATGGTTTGATTACGATTAAATTAAACCATTCTGTTAGAGCTATGGCACCTGGCCAAATTGGGTGCTTATATAGAGGAAATCAAGTATTGGGTGCAGGTATGATTTCAACAACCTTAGAATAGAAAATAGACATGTATATAGTTTGGGTTACTGTACATAATCAAGTTGTGGTTACATTGGGTTCCCTGTGTTTTGGCATCTGCAACAGTTTGTTTCTGATCCCTTGACAAAAGCATTACGGTTTGTATACTCTGTTCCAGCATTGTTCTGTACGTCTTGGCAACGAAATATCGCAATGCTTGTGTCTAAGGGTTCAAAGTATCATAACCTAAACTACGCGTATTAATGAAAATCATTTTCGATGATTAATTTTATACATTGATAATAAAACATATATAAACCTAAAATATATGAAATCAAAGCAGACTGAATAAAAAAGTATCAACCTTCACAAATAAAACGTTGAACTAAAGAATACAAATACAGAATATAAAAACATTAAAAAACCAAACCAATATTAAAACACAAGCAAAAATAAAATAGTATTGTAACAACATAATAATTCACAACATAAGAAACTCAATCAAAAAGCAGAAATGGTGGGGTATAACTTGTTACCTTCGTTATTTATTTTCCTTTCCTGATCTTTTTGCTTGTTTTGTTCTTGTTCTCTAATTTGAATTCTTAAATAAGCAACAACCGCCTTGATCATTTCTCTATGTCTAGCAACATCCTTCAAACTGAACCCATTAACAACAAAATCTTCTTCCTCGTCTTGCTCTTCCTCTTCTTCGCTGGTTTCTTCCACTTCTTCTTCTTCTTCTCCATCGCCCTTAAGTGTCAACCTATCAAACAATTCATCGATTTCATCTTCATCTTCCTCAGAATCAAATTCAGATGAGCTATAGTCATCTTCTTCAAGTTCAGGATATAATGGTTGTCCAGATTTTTGATAAGTGGAAACTCCGCTGAATTCCAATGCAGCTGGATGTTGTTGAACGCCACCAACTTGTACGCCGTTGTAAGGCATACCAGCAGTATATCCCATAGTTCTATTGATTTGAGGGTATGAAGGTAAGAAACTAGAGCGGTTATTAACTGGCGCATCCTTGTTAGGGATTGTAGGTAAAGCAGGATATAACCCTTGTTGTGGTTGTGATTGAGGTTGTTGTGGTATAGGCTGTTGTGGTTGGGCTTGTTGTTGATATTGTGAGGACATGGATTGGTATTGCATATCGATTGAATTCGATAATTGATTAAAGAACTTTTCAGCTTCATAAATGTTTCCATTAGGAACAGCAGGATTGGCACCGTTGGCAACAGGAGCAACCCCATTTGCATATCCAGTACTGCAACCACTATAGGAGGAATGATGCGGTTGCTGTTGTTGTGGTTGGGCTTGATAATATTCGTCAACATGATTCAACTTGTTGAACATTTCGAGGTTATATTGAGCATCTGGTTTCATTCTCTTAGTAGGGTAATCGCCATTAACAACTTGCTGTTGATATTGTGGTTGCTGTTGTTGGAATTGTGGTTGTTGTGGTTGAGTCATATTCTGCATGTTGAAGTCATTCAAGAGAGTGTTTACGACATACATATTTTGTTGGGCTTTGTTCTCGTATCTCCTCTTTCTATTACCATCATCAAACGACATTGGATTTTCTTGAGCACCACCATAGTAGTTAAAGTTTGGTTGCTGATCCATATCAGCACCCAAGTTCTTATTTGCCATTTTGGCTCTTTGTTTAGCTTCCTTTTGTTGCTGCTTGAATAATAATCTTTGGGCCTTCTTCAATTTCTTTGGATGGTCATCAGCATGAATCTTTGAATGTTTCTTCAAATCTTGAGGTCTCTTGAAAGATTTAGGACATAAATCACAATGGAAAGGTTTCAAAGGAACGTGAACTCTCAAATGGGAAGTAATATGATCTCTCTTGACAGTTTTAATACCACAGTTTTCCCAATGACAGGTCAATGATAAATTATTGGAAGATTTTCTACCGACGTGATCATCACATAAATGATCATAAAGCAATTCTGGAGTTTCAAATATTACTGCACATCCACCCCAAAGACATTTGAACGGTCCTCTTAAATCTGCTTCGGTAATCTTTTTATAAGTCTTCTTTGGAGGTTTCATGCCATCAATAGTATTGCCCATTGGTACGCTTGGTTTTCTTTTATAAGTCAAATCATTAATTGAGGGTATGTTTGCTGCATTTGGATAGTATGAGACTAAAGGTGGTTCTGCTGGTTGTAATTGTTGATCCTGTTGCTGCTGTACATCTGCACTCATTTGATTCTGCGTATAGAGGTATGGTTGAGGATAGTATTGGTTATTATATGGGGCGTTAAGGTTTGGATGTAATTGGGTTGGCTGTTGTGGTGGTAAGGTTGCTTGAACAAAGGTTCCGGATGGTGCCATCATACTATTTTGTTGAGAAAAGGCTGATTGTTGGGGGGGAGCAACAAGAGGCATTGGTTGGACTCTGGCTGGTTGAGCTTCTGGTTGTGAAACAGGAGGTGGGAGAGATGGTTGCTGTTGTTGTGTTTGTTGTGGGGGTGGTGGTTGAAGTCTTTGTTTATGCTGTTTTCCATCTGTTCCTGGTGAGTTTGCTGTTGATTGTGATGTGAACGATGAATGAGGACTTCCATGATGTGAAGATGTAGCTGATGATGGCGATGTTACATTGTCCATGTCCATATCCATTGTTTCTGATCCATTACTTGGACGTTTGCTATTGTTGCTATTGGTTGAAGAATTTGATGCTAATGTTGGAGCCCCAGAAGCACCAACTACTCCTGCTCCTTGCTGTTGTGGAGCGTCACTTGGGGGTAAGTTTGGTGTGCTGTTGGCACTTGTTTGGTTGTTTGCATTCAAATAAGTAAGTGGATGAATGTTATAGTTCATTGTAGCTGTCTGTCTGTCTGTGTATCTTTATACGCTGGGATAATCTAGGTGTCTGTTTGGCTGTGTTTGTATGATTGTCTGTTGATTAGTTTTTAATAATAAATAAAATCCTTCGATTTATTAAATGAATAAATATTAAAATTAAAATTACCTGATTGTAATAAAGGAATTAAAATTAAAACAGGGGAGTCAGACAATTTTGCTTAAATATTTAACGACAGTTCAAAAAAAAAAACTTTAAATAAAAAAAATTGAGGATAACTTTATATATTTAAATTCACTTCAAAAATCCAGAAGTCCGCTTAAAAGATCCCGTTCCCATTCATTCCACCACCACCACCACCCCCCTTCATTAATTCCAAACCTCTCAGAAACAATTTATTAGTTAGAAAATATATACATAAAAAATAAATGTACACAGGTTATGCCAAGAAATCATGGTTTAACAATTTTTCTTGAATTTCTTTTTCTAAAATGCAGGTAAAACTTCAAGTAGTTAAAAAAAATGTCTCCTTTTGCAATTGCAGACATAATTTACTAATCAAGTAGCAATGCCAAGTTGGTTGCCAAGAAACTAAAGGTGTATGTTTCTACCTAAAAACTTTATACAGGACATGTTGATTCATGAAATGATAAATGAAAAACACAAAAATATTTAGGACTTGTGTTCGGAGATAAGGTTTCCTTTTCCTGATCGTAGTGATCAATCATTCGTTTGTTGGGGGTTCCTTTAGAGGTTTCTAGACAAGTCTGATTGAGTGCGATTTTCGCAACTAATTTTTTGCAGTCAATGGAAGCAGAAGCGAAGTTGAAATAAAACCGTAGATTTGAAGGCAGTGTATAAGTAAAAAATAATATATTATTTCAAATGTTTATCACAATATCGTAAAATTCTATATGCAGTCTAATTCCGGAAGTTTAAAAATTTTATTTTTTATTCGTTTTTTCTTGTAACATTTTCCAATAAATAAAGAAAACCCATTTGATAATTCGCAAATCGATTAACAGATTGTGAGTTGAATCTCATGATTATTGTGTGAAGCATTTGGGCACCCTATAATATTGGGTGTATGAAAAGTAATGAGTGTTCAACTTCCGATTTCTGGGATTATTCAAATTGTTCATGGATCAAAACAATACCCCTACTACAAGTTGAATTCTTTTTATTATGGAAAACCCCGATTCATCTTACCATGTGTAGATGTTAGTCCAAGTCAGATCCCCTTAGTTTCTCGTATTTGTGAATTTGTAAGCATCATTACCACAACAAAAATGAATGATATCATTTGTCTTGCAGCATCATTGTGCCTATACTCGCATCACGTTACATCGACCATAATCAATTTCTGGGTTATTCGAGGTAATCTCTCCTCTTTACCACGAAAGTTAAATTGACTAAAAATAAAAATTGAGAGAGCACAAAAAAACCGTCACCTTATTTTCGCGTACGTTGTAAGCGAGACTATTATTTACCCTTTTAACTCAATTTTACAATTGATTAGGTTCCCAATGGAGACAAACAAGCATTTTTTTATTTTGACTACAATTGGAGAAGTAACCTTTGACACAACGGTTATCTGTTATTGTATTTTTTGACTTATCAATGTTAGTATCAATTTGGGGTAATTTCAACAAAGCCAAGAAAGGTTCAACGGATTGTTTTCTTGGTTTCGGACTTAACAAAACATAGTCAACATCTTCAATTGATCCCAACTGTTCTGTCCCATCTCAAAAAATACTTAAAGCTGGTTGACTTTGGTCAATGCAGTTTGGATGCATGAAGATATCACCGTACCTCTAAATCACGAAATCAGCTATTCAACATAAGTTGAATGTTACATCATTTAGCTATTGTCTTCTACCGTGATACCTACCGAAGGATTTTCAACTTCTCCACATTTTCAGCCAACAGAAATGTACTTGAAAATCTTGCATGTGGAGGTGGAGAATAATGACATACTTTGAATGCATTCTCCAAATCTAACGCCATTTCTAAAGTTTCCGATTGTCGATCTAACTTAAGATCCGGGGTGTGAACTGGACTTGTCTAAGATGTTGTCTGAACTTATGGCTTGTTTACATTTTTTGCATATCCTTGCAGATGTGGTGTCCAGATGTCGCATTTCCTTTTAGTGAGAATTTTCTTGTCCTTGGGAATCCAATTACTCATAAGCCAACAATTTGGTATCGATAACCCCCTCGAAAAGCGCAATGTGATAAAATCCCTCGACGACATCCAAGAAATGTTTTATATCACTTGGCTTATTCTGATACTAAGGATCTTCTTTCGGAAGTTTCCTTATCCGTGCAGAGGCTTGTTGTTCTGTGGAAGGTGGATCGGGAAGAACCTGAACAGTCAAGAAATAGCCAAACCTATAATTCGATAATTGCAACTCGACAAATCGTATGGTGCAAAAGCTTTGTTCATCGATGACCTCTAAGAATTGCTTCATGATCCTATTCCTGTGAATCGTTTTTCTTGAAATACATTTCGGCCCCTATGCATCCATCATTTGAGTCATTGGCTTAACCACCTTCTAGGTATTTTTTCTGGTAAAAAACCCTTGATGAAACGGTACCCCAGACCCCAGGTGGAACTGATCAGTACTAGGACGACGTATTGCATGGGGTACTTTCAAAACACGAACTGGGAAAACTCTCTGATGTTATTGTGGATTTAGTCGACCCCTCTCGTTCAATTTGTTATCAGAGAAGTGAAATGTATAGATAAGAGCGATTTATCGGAAATGCAATAATGCAACCCCCAATTTACCAACCACTCTTGCGGGATTTTTTGAAAGCGCAATAGCGAACGCAATATTTGGTTTAGAAGGTTGGTCAATGGCACTACGCGTTCTGCTTTATTTTTGCACGGTAATTTCATTTCTCAGGTAATCATAAATTCGTTTAATCAGGTAGCTCGTATTTTTCTAGGATCTTATCAAAAAATCCCCAATTTTTTTTTGTTTTTTAAACGATTCTCTTTTAAAAGTTATAACAGAGAGCTATTTAGAACTACTGATCAGGGGGAAAAACAGGATGAATCAGAGATAGAGTGATTCAATATTCAGATTTGATAGATCATTTTACCTTAACAACCTAGATTAGTTTTGGAAACAGTTGGATCGGCACAAAATATATTTTTGCAACCAATGTGAGCTACAGCGCAGAATGCATATAACCGAGATTCACCCATCATACAATAGAAGTAACTTTGAACACTTGGAAAGGTCATATTTTCTAGTATGTCCATACTTAAAAGATATTCACTAGATGCTTTTTTATGTTCCTTTGGGCTTCCATATAGTGATTTACATAGCTGTTTAATTTTCCGTGCACAACGGGTATATTTTTGCTTGGGATTTCGTTCAATAATGAAAGACATAATCAACCACTTGAGAATACTTTATATCCAACTTTGTAGCAAATGTACCGTCTTAAACGCGTCATACTAAATCTGTCCCCGTCTGGAGTAGTAGTACCTGTCTACAGGATTGAAGGTATGTGTCAATATTGATTTAGGAACACTCACCCACTAGAGTGTACACCAAGACGAACCAAACGCTTAGAGTACGATTTAATCATTTTCCCTTTAGCATAATTTTCAGGTATCCAAGTCTCTTTATATTAACTAATTCCGAAAATGTTTGTAATTAGTTCTTCTGAATTACATATTCAGCGCAAATTCTACGGCTCATTTTAGTATAATAACAGTCGTCAACCACATTCCATTGTGGAACCGAACAATACGATCAAATTTTGTGTGTTCAGTAAAAGTGTTTAGAGACAACGCATAGTGCATAAAACCTGGCACTTCCACCAATGTTGGGAAGCTTATATTAGGACATGATAGGTCTTATTGTGACTATTCAGTCTCGATATTATTATCAAATCATGTGACGCGTCAAGTAATGTTTCTAACCTTTTCTTATTGTTTCCTTGCTTGAACGTAATTACCGTAGTCAGGTACGAAAAACTTATATGCAGTATAACCGTACAATAACAAAAAAAAATTCTTAATCAAAGTAAAAAAGTGTCTCCACTTTCCTCAAATCTTATAAAACTACCTGTTCATTTCCCACCTCATCTTCTGCAATACAAAGCAATCAATTGAGTAGTCCCTTACATATAAAGCATAATAGCTAGATAATATCCAAATTATAGAGACAATATCATGGGGGATCCAGAAGATCTTGATCAACGATTAGCTGAGGAAGTAGGTCATTTATCAACTAAATTAGTAACAGCTGTCAATAAACAAGTTGAACTTGAAGAAACAATTCTATCGCTACGCAAGACAGTGAATAATTTAAAACAAGAAAATACCACATTAGTTGAAAATGATCGGAACTATAGAATAATGTTACCGAAGTATATGAAATTACAAGAGGACCATAAGGAATCTCAAGAATTACGTCATAAAGCAGAGACCGAGAATAGTAAATTATCTGCGGAGGTTGAAGAATTGACGGCCAGTTTGTTTGATGAAGCAAATACCATGGTTAGTAATGCCCTGAGAGAGACTCATAATTTTAAAATCAAGAATAGGAAGTTATACGAGGAGATCGAAGAGAAAGATCGAATTATTGAAGATTTACAAGAACAATTACGTGATTTAAAAGATATGTTTGTCAAGATTGAAAACCAACAAAGACATTCAACAGCTAATACACCAAAGATTGAACCAACTCTGTTTAGTTTTGATCAAATATCTGCTACAATCACCACGGCTGTCACGAATGGAAATGACACCAGTAATATTATTAATAACGGAAATAGTAGCCACCTCAGCCCCAATGATGACAGCTTTTATCATTGGCAACAATTACAATCAGTTATTTATTCGCCTCATGTTAACGCTATACGATTTGATTTGAACAATTATAATCAAGATTTTAAACAATTCGTTTATACTTTGATCACTCCAAATTTCCAATGTGATTTAATTCATTTGAAAGCATTACCATTCTTCAAAAAGATTTGGTCTGATGAATTGGAGAATAGTTTACCTACAATCCCCGCATTACCAAATTCAAATGCATTATTAAATCGTTGGCAAAAAGGAAAAACTTTCTGGGGTTCAATGATCGATGGCCGTGTTTCCATCGAACCCGTCAAGGGCATAAATGAAAGTTTCAAAATAACGTATCGAGGTTCAGTCCATTCCAATTCTTCACCCGTGGCGATTCAAGATCCTTGCGCGTTTTGTGAGGAAGATAGGACTGATAGTTTAGAACATTGTCGTTTATATTGTTTGAAATTATATGAATCGCACAATAATGAAGATTTGATTGTCAGTTATCCATTATGTAATTACTGTGTTATTAAATTGCGGAATATTTGTGATTTCTTTGCGAAATTAAGGCTCATCAATTCGAATGTGTTCAAATTACACGTTGCAGAAACTAAACGCACTGCAACGGGTGGAGTCAATTCATATTCCACTGAATCGATTATTATTCCAAAAGTGTTGGAACCAGCCGAAGAATCGAAATTGATCAAGATTTATATCATGTTGATATTGATTAGGTTGAAGATCTTTTGGAGTAAGATTGGATTCTGGGACAATGTTAATCAAATTCATGAACTTAATCTCGACGAAATCAATCATGAGAGCTATGCATATTTAATCCCCAAGAGTCCGAATGGAGGTCGAAGTAGCGAAGGAAGTAATGATTCCATCAATCAAACGCCAATTCCACTTCAACCAACTGAAGAAGAACAACATGAACTTGAAGAGGAAGAAAAGCAGATTCTGGAACAATGGGAGAAGAATGGTACTGAAGAGCCACAAGAGCTTATTTTGGAACAAAACCAGGTGAATGGTGTTGAAGAAAAAGATTCAGTTCAAGATGATCAAGGGCAAGAGGTATGTGGAAATAATGAATATGTCAGTTCGGGTGAACAGTTTGATGGGGACCTTCAAAACAAGCAAGAAAACAATTTAGATAATAATGATCAATCCCAGGAACAATCAGAGAAATCCAGTTCAAAATCGAAAGAATTTAGAGAAAAGATGGATAATGAATTAGACAAGACTCTTGAAATGCTTGCTGAAAATCTTGAACATGTTTGATCTGATGGATTTTTATGTAGTAACGTTTTTTATGAATGTTAGAAAGTTTAACAATAAAGTAAATTATTTTGATGTGGTGTACTCTTGTTGAGATGTGCGATAAATCTTCGGTAGGATGGTGGGTGCTTATTCCTGAATGCCAGTATCTTTATTTGTAATACGCTTGAGTGTTTGGCTTGTTCTAGAACAAAATGTACCAATTACAACTTTGGTGGTAACGCCTTTAAAACTTTGTTTTGCCGGATACGATTTGTTTCGAAAGGAATCACAAAAGGACTCCGATCTGAGATTAACCGGAGATTGTGAGATAAATTGAAATTTCATAGATTCATCTCATCTCGTCTTGCATTGGTCTTATTATTATTGAAATACCTAGAATGAATTAACCGTATCTCTCTAGATATCGTGGAATGATAAAATGTTAGGCTACAAACTTCAGTCGATGGCACTGAAATATTTGCGAGCACACGAAATTTGATTATAAATCAAAAACCTTGCACAACAGAACGTTATTACTGGTATTGAGTTAAATTTAGATTTATTGACGCGTGTTATTGATGTATCTTTTGATATTCTATACCTTTGACATCTACATAATTATCCATTTTACAATTTCACTCCTCATTTGTCCTGGCTACGTGATTTCCACTTTTCGTAGACAAGCTTTTTTATTTTCAACAATTAGTGTAAAATATGGCAATATATGGCAATCACTATGTTTTTGACTATTAAAAACTTATAATCTAGAGCACTATCGCTTCTTACTTCTACCCTCTTCTCTGCTCTGTTCGTTTGCATTTGGATTGTTCGGTCCGGCTATTAATAAGTGAAATCTAAAGGGGAAAAAAAATAAATCGTTCTATAATTATGCAACCGAGAACGTCTCCACTTGATCAAAGAGTTAGCAAAACTAGTACTTTCTATTGGTCAAGCAGCTTGGTACAGTATGGGCATATCGTAGCACAGTAAAATGGAGGACAAGGACATATTAATGTATATTAATGGTAACATAGACCACACACATAAAGGTTTAAAGATGAAAGCCGTTAAACCAACACACGTCCCCCCTTGTACTTATGTTGATATCAAACACACACAAAACCCGACTGGAAAAACCTAACTAAAATAACCGATAATCAGTAATTACAATGTCAACAATTGTGATCAGTTAAGCTTCTTAGTTTGGCTGATATATTTCTCTATATAGATTAAAGGAGTTTTCAATTTAGCGTAGTAGATTTATTTACAGATTCATACTTTTGACTTTATTCAATTCAGATTTGACAGGAATAAATATTTTTCCACTCTAGCAAGGATTAATTTTTGATTTAGACTTACCACGACATTCAAACTTTCACCCCTTTGTTGCTTTTCTTCCTCCTCTTAGTTCCCTCCCAACAGAATTTTTTTTTTTTTAGTGCAAACGATTCGAATTGTGTTTGCTAGCATTTTTTTTTACAACCGCCCTACACATAACCAGCAACCAACTAAATAGCCAACCAATCAACTAAATAACCAACCAATCAATAACTAATCAACTAGCTGTTTCAATATATCATTGAATTTAGTCAAGCGACATACCACCACCTTAATTGAAATTATTTATATTATTCATTTCAACGACTTTTATTTCTTCTTTGTCAAATTTGTACTGGTAATATTTATTTTCGGAATACCATACATTCTTGATTTAGGCAACATTTTAATCATACCCATTTATACATAATTATAGAATATCATGAGAAGGAAACCAGTGGTGGATACATCCCTGGTGTCATTTCTGCTGCCAGGTAATGATGAATTAAATCAATCTCCCACATCCAAGTCCGCTACCAATCCCAACACGACCTCTCGTCTTCAGCAAAATCCACACCGAATATCGTCAAGCTCCATCTTCAGTGTAAAGAGAAGAGATCGAGCCACAAATGAAAGTCAGTCCGATTTATCATCTAGTGATAATGCAAGTATAGTTTCAGGTGGTACTCAGCATTCGAATCGTCTAACCAAATCGTTAACAAATAGATCTTCATCCTCCATCATTCCAAATATAAATATAGTACCCAATCAACAGATAACACAATCGACCCATAATCGCCACGCATCAACATTTAGCATATCAACAACAGCTTCCAATGATACTATCACAAGTAAAAAGCAGTTAAGTAGAAAACCAACAACCACATCAATAATTTCCATGCCAATAAGTGCAGATGCCTCATTGCTATCAAACGATTTTAAATTGGATCGTCCAGAATCAATATATGACATTGATCGCATGTTTAAGGATTTGTTGGAAAAGCGAGATTTCAGATCTTTACCACCTCAAGCTAAACAAACCATGCTAAACTACCTCCCAGACAAGAAATGGATGTTAATTTGTCAGGATAGAATGGCAGACCGTAATCGTCACGACCGTATGATTTCAAGTAGGGATGATACAGGTGTAGCAAATACTCCCGAATGGTATTCAAAGAAATTATTGTCAAAAACGATTCTGGCTGAACAATTAAGAAATCTTTGGGTATCTTTGCGAACCGAACCTATTGATTGGGTAAAGACTTTTATTAATGATTGCCAAGGTGATGCGTCATTGTCGGCTTATTTAATCAAAGTTCAAGAAGAAATTGCTAGCACGGAGCACAATGATATTAATGCGGAAATATTTGATCGTGAATTTAATACCCTTAAAGCATTAAAATGTTTAATGAATCAAAAATTAGGAGCAGAAAGAGTGAGAAATGATGTTGATTTGTATGTCACTGCAATTTCTGGATCATTATTGTCTCCTAGAATTGTTACAAGGAAAATTGCAGCTGAATCACTAACATTTATGATTGCATACTATGGAACTAATCTCAATAGCAACAATGGGGACCATGGAAAATATCACAAAATATTGAGAGCATTAGATTCCATACCTAACAAACCTCATTTTGAATTCGAGAGCAAACCGGGCGACTCTTTGAAGAATCCAAGACGATTAGTGAGAAAGCCACCAGTTCCAGAACAGTACAAAAGATTTGAGCTTTGGTTGCAACTAGTGAGCAAAACCATTGACGGGAGGGGAAAGTATATGAATTCACTAGTTGGTGCTAGCGAAGATTTTAAATCAGCCCACACAGGATCATCTACAACTAGTCTGGAAAATCATTTGATTGAATATTGCTTAGGTACTATGTTATTAATTAATACTATTGTTGAATACGGGGCGGATTATAGAATTAGAATACATTTGCGTGCACAATTCAATGCTGCTGGATTAGGTCAATTGCTTGTGAAATTTGACGAGTTAGGATATGATAGTTTGAATCAGCAATCTCATAAATATCTCCGCATGGCACAAGAAGATGAAGATGAATTGAAGAGCCGAGAAGAAATCGATGAAAATTTAGATTTTAACAATCCAGTTGAGTTAATTCAATCCATCTGGCAAAGTGTTCAAAATTCACAAGCACAAGGATATTTCTTAAGTGCAATTCAACATCTATATTTAACTCAGCATGAAAAGCATCATGATTTGGAAGAACTCACAAGAAGCTTACGGCTTTTAGATGGATTGATTCAAAATGTGACATTGGCGCAAACGTCAAATGAAGACTCTGCAATGGGTATTGCAATTCATCAACTATATTCCAGGATGACAACGGACGATATGTATCAAAGAGCTTTAAAAGAAGCAAAGAATTATAAACGAATAGCCGAAGAAGCTATATCGGAACGTGATGACATGCAAAGACAATTATCTATGGGTGCCGAAGGTTTAATTACTAATATGTCCAATGAATTGAGAGAACAAGAAAGCGTTTTATTACGATCAAGAAGAATGGTAGAAGAATTAACTGTTGAGTTGGACGAGTTGAAACAAAAACACTTGAAAGAAAAACAAGAACAAGAATTGGAAATGAGAGAATTATTGATCATGTTGAATACTGCAGAAAATGCCCAAATTGAAACCAAACGTGCAGAAGGAAAAACTTTAGTTTCTTTAAAGACAAACAATGAAGAATTAGCCAATAAATTGAAGAAGCAAATATATAGAAGGCGAACAGAATACAAGTTAGACAATCGAAAGTTTGGTACTCAAGTTGAACCTCTGAAACGTTTACAAGCATTAAGAGATCAAATGGGTGATATCGAGAATATGGCTCGAGAATTGGAAATGACTGAATTTGAAGTGTACTCTGATCCTACAACTCCTCCTCAAATCTCCGAGATTGAAGAATCGGAAGCGGAATCCGAAAGTGATGAGTTTGCATCTAGCTCTGAATCTGAATTAGAACATGAAGTTGAACAAGAACCGCTTTTCCCGTCTGAATCAAAGCGTGCAGCTAGAAGTGATGACTTGGCCAAGTTAGATCAGTTACGAAAGAAATTGGCTAGCCTACAGAGTGAATCTAATGATATCATGAAATATAATAATAGTTCAATGTATGCTCGTCAAAAGTATTTAGCAATGGAAAGGTTGCGCGAATTAGAAAACAATTTCAAAAATTTCAATATTGATTTTTCATTTGGGGAAGAGAATGGTAGTACTGCGAATGGATCAATAACCCTGTTTAACAATGATCCTGATATAGATTCGTCCCTCAGAGATAAAATTAAAGAAGAATGGGAAGAAGTGTCGAGATTGAATCGTGAACTTAAGAAGAAGTTGGAAGAAGTAGATTCTGAGAAGAAGAACAAGGTTAGGCGGAGCAAATCAATCAAGAGAAAGTCGTCGATTATGCATACAATTGAAGATAAGTATCTCAGAGGAAAGGTTGTATGTGCGGGCAATGAAACAGTTGCATCAACACCAGCATCAACTGAACGCAAGAAAATCAATAGAATGACCAACATCGGAACCATGGATCCTAAGTTCTTACAAGAACTAACTAGTAAAGTGGCGATGGCTCCACCTATATCTATAGGCACAGGGGTAGAAACAGTGGTACATGAGGAAGAAGCAAAGAGTCATGAAACAACAGCGCCAATCTCCAATCCAGTTCCTCTCACAGCAACAGCATCCCCTGATTCTAAACGTGAAGAAGAATCTATTGTATCACCGCAACCACTTCAATCACTGGAGCGAACATCATTGTCAACTGAACCTAAATCCCTTCCAGTTTCTCCTCCGGCTCCAACTCTAGATGAATCCGCTGCTATTACTCATATCCCCCCGCCACCCCCACCTCCATTACCCCCAATGCTTCCCGAATCAGCATCTATCACTCCACCCCCACCTCCACCTCCTCCTCCACTTCCACTTCCACCGATATTTGCTGGTACTGGCATTCCACCTCAACCACCGGCACCACCAATTCTTAGTGGGTCAACTATTCCACCACCACCACCTCCTCCTCCCCCACCATTACCCTCAATGCTTAGTAGATCAGGTACTCCTCCCCCACCACCGCCACCTCCTCCCCCACCTGGCTTGTTGAATGGAGGAACGATTCCACCTCCACCACCTTTACCTACTTTCGGTGCCAAAGCTTCACCAATAATTGTTCAATCGCAAAGATCTTCAACTCACTTTGATCATATTCCAAGACCAAAAAAGAAATTGAAACAATTGCATTGGGAAAAGCTTGATCAGAATCAAGCTGAAAATTCTTTCTGGAAGAATCCAAATACACGCTCAATTGCAAATGAATTGATGTCCAATGGTATTTTTGATGAAATTGAATTGATATTTTCGGCTAAAGAAATCAAGAAGTTGGCTGGTAAGAAGAAAGAAGAAGCTGATAGAATAAGTTTCTTATCCCGTGATATGACTCAACAGTTCAGTATCAACTTGCATGCATTTAGCTCCTTAACTGACGAAGAGTTGGTGTTTAAGATTTTGAGATGTGATAGAGACGTTTTAAAAAATACTGCTATATTGGAATTCCTTAGCAAAGAAGAAGTTGTTGAAGTATCCAATACGTTGGCGAGAAACTTGGAACCATATTCTACTGATTACAAAACCGACGACGAACCATCTAAACCCGATAAGGATCCTAATGAATTACAAAGAGCCGATAGAATTTTCTTGGAATTGATATATAATTTGCAACATTATTGGAAATCAAGAGTTAGAGCATTGTTGGTCATTGTCAATTATGAGAAGGATTATGAAGATTTAATCTCGAAATTGAGATCAATTGATGAAGCAGTTGAGGGAATCAAACAATCCAAGCATTTGAAGACTGTATTTGAAGTTATTTTGACCGTTGGTAACTACATGAATGATAGTACCAAGCAGGCACATGGGTTTAAGTTAAGTTCCTTACAAAGATTGAGTTTCATGAAAGATGATAAAAACAGTATGACATTCTTGCATTATGTTGAAAAGATTATTCGTACACAGTATCCAGAATTATTGGAGTTCATGGATGAATTGGGCAAGTGTCAAGAAATTTCCAAGTATTCAATTGAAAATATTAAGAATGATTGTCGTGACTACGCTGCATCCATTAAAAACGTTCAAAGTTCACTCGATATTGGTAATTTAAGCGATATCTCCAAGTTCCATCCTCAGGATAGAGTCTTGAAAGTCATTATACCGGTCTTACCAAGAGCGAAGAGAAAAGCGGAATTGCTAACTGATCAATCAAAGTATACAATGAAAGAATTTGATGATTTAATGATTTACTTCGGTGAAGACCCGAACGATCAATTTGTGAAGAATTCATTCATTTCGAAATTTGCGAACTTCATAGCTGATTTTAAACGTGTACAGAAAGAAAACTTGAAACGGGAGGAAGAGATTAGAATCTACGAACAGAGAAAGAAACTACTTGAAACACCGCAAAGGCCTAAGGTTAATGGCAGCGACGATAATTCGGGCGAAGAAAATGAGCATAACGTTATGGATTCTTTATTGGAAAAATTGAAGGCTGTTGGCAATAAAGGAGATGTACCATCAGCTCGAAAGCGGGCGTTGATTAGAAAGAAATTAATTGAGAATCAAAGAAAGCAACCATCACCGCTGAACAAGGGTAGCGACGACGAAGCTGATGATACTTTATCTAGAGTAAGCACTGTAGACCAGGAGGAAAGTCGCAACAAGTCACATGAAGGAAATACTGATTTTGCAACTGCGGAGAACAATGGTGCACAGGTGAATTCAAGAGCCAGAAACCTATTACAGGAGTTACGAGGAAGTAATGACGAGACACAAAGTGACGACAAGCTTTCTTCCGCTCAAAAGTATAGACAAGAAAGATTAAGGAAAAGGATAGCCAGCTCAGCAGGAGGTGATATCGATGCAGAGGAGGCAAATGAAACTAAACAGGAGAATCCCGCAGCATGCTGATTTTATTTATTATTTAGATACATGTAAATTCATTTCTTTATAGGTAATATTATAAACTTATTTTCGATATACAAGTTGTTGCAAATTCATCTAAATCATAATCAAGAAGTCTTTCTCTGTTTTCACAGTAGTTAAATACTGGCTTATTCAACGATAACAAACCTGTTCCACCAACTTTGTTGGCAAAGGGTCTATCTAATTTCCTGAGAATGTTCTCCTCTGGTCTCCGTTTATGGTCATGCAAACTTGAGGAAGAATACTCCAATTCAACTTCATCATCCCTCACAGCTCTAAAGCTGACAAGCTCACCATTTATACCGGCAGATAGAACTGTTAAATCGTTCTTGTCTATCCAATTATTATTCAAATTTGCAAGATACACTCTTGGTATATGAGATAGCTTAAACCTCAATCTTGATGATGAATATTTGTTGTCCTCGACATCCATAATTGAAATTGATGAATGAGTTTTGTTGGTGGCAACTATCTGTGAATTATATTCCACATGATTTATAAAATTATTAGGTTCCAGGTCACTCGTTACATAATTAATGGGGAATCCAGTCTTCGGAACTTCAAACCTGTATATGGAGTCTAATCTTGTTGTAACTAATAGTACACTATCCGTGAGCACCATTGCAACAATAGGACTTGGAAGCGCATGTAAAAACTTGACAGGAGTCAACCTTTTTTCATGTTCGTCGTAGCTTGTATGATAGATACTTTTCCCAGACGCAAAAATAATGTTTTGATTCAGTTGCTGGATGCTTGTAATCGGGGTTTCTTGTTCAAATGACGTTAATTCCACTATATTTACTACTGTCAGTCCATCGGATGATCTCGTCTTTTTAACATCGAGCACTTTTACTGAACCTTGCTCGTCGCCAGCTTCAGAAACTATCGAACAACCGACCAACACTTTCTTTGTCGTCCTAAGATTACCCATTTCCACCTCCCAAATGCATGAACAAATTGGCTGTTCATTTTTACCAAAGATCAAATCGTCCACGTTCTTGTTCCTTAAGTTCGATTCTCTTGTCGTCAATAATTTCAATGACCTTCGGTCAACGCACTTCAACCTATTTTGCGGATTTTTGGACTTGCAGAGGATAAGAAAACCCTCAATTGTCAGAATATATCTTAATTTCTTGGCGCTCTCTGAGATTGAGATTTGTTTTACTGTGGATTTGGCAAATGTGGAAATATTAGCCACGACTAATCCATTCTCACGAATAACGGCAAGTTTCCTGTATTTGCTGCTAGGGTCGTCTGAACCCACCTCCACTGCACACCTCACCAATCTGGCGTAATTATCATCAAAAATAACTCTCGTAGGAAATGGTGATTCATAGTGATTAATTAACCACAAATATTTACACTCTATGAATATTAGATTTTGATCCCGCAGAGTGATTAAGCTCAATTCTCTCTCTCCTATACGTAAAAAATATTTACAAGAAAGGACACCCTCTTGTAGTTCAAGCAGGATGTAGAACCCTTCTTTGGTGCCGATATGGAGCACATTATTTGCATAAATGATTTCGTGTGCAATCACTAGATCCAAGCAAATTGTTTCACTAGTTCTATAGTGGCACAATTTACATAAGTCGTAATTTTGAACTTCTTGAATACATCCGTTATCAACTTTGAATAAACTTAGCTCCCCGTCAAATGTTCCTATGCTGGCATGTATTTGTCCCTGATACTCGAATACGCTCAAAGCAGATGGTTCGAACTCAATTGCAATGCTATTAACGGGCTCTAGGAATTCAGATTCAAATGTGCCATCTTCATTTTCAATGACCGAAACCTTCCAAATTCTCAAATTAATTATTCCTTCGGATTCGGTTAAGGCAATTAGAAAATCTAGTCGCTTATCACAAAATAAAATTGAAAGGTCTTTGAATTTCTTGGTTTCCTGAAAGTCAACTAAGTTAGACAACGTCATAGATGAAGGGCAAACTTGAAGGACTAGAGGTTCATCATTGGTCGTTATAGTGCTAATCAACACAGTGGGTTCTTCTATGACTAATTTGGGATTTGATATTTCTGCAAATGATTCTTGAGCACTTTCTTGACATTCCAATAAAACGGATTCAAAAGGTAATGAACATATCGCATATGGTATATCTTGATATTTTAAATAATGTATTTTCGAAGCTTTTCTAAGTTTATAATACGTATTCCCTTTTCGAATGGCAGGATAGCCATGTTTGAATTGATTTAATTTTGATTTCTTTCCGCATCCACTTATACCCCATACTTCTTGTCTGGCTGGTAAACTCGAGCGTTTTTGTCTATCGCATTCAACAATTTCTAGATCAACTAATGGAGCCCAATTTTTAAAATCCTGTACAAGTCTAGCATTGGAATACGGTAATTTGCTCAAATTGTCTAAGTCGCATGTATCCTCCTTGGTGTAAAGATTATAAAGCAAAAGATCTTTGCTGGATCCTGTGTCACTACTGTAAATGAATCTATATTTATCCTTTTGTTTCTCTAACGTGAATATGGAGATCTTGTCGTAAACTCTTAGGATGGGATCCTGTGAAACGACCTTATTGTTGGATATCACAATGGAATGAACAATTCCCGAATCGGTTGATATTAAAACTTGGTCTATTTTTCCCAAATCGATTGAAATTAGACTTTCGGTAGGTATATGGTAATTAGTGGGAAATGATGAACCCCAACGGCTCGAACTAGTAGTGAAATTGTATTGGGCTGATAATATCTGATGAAGTGATACTATTGTAAATTGAGAAGGTGTCACAAATAAGAAACTCCCGTTGTTTTTTAGTGGAACAACGAATACTGGGATCTCAAAAGCATTGGGTAAAGGTAGTACTGATCTCGAAAAGCTTTGCGACAATCCTTCAAAGTTATTCCAGGAAACCAACTCAATTCGTAATCGTCTATATTGGGTAAATACTAATGTCATAAACATGTCTGTCTGGGAGTTTGTATTGGGTTCTATGTAACATGCATCCAATAACTCACCATCTACTGATACATTGGTATGATTCTTTAACATAGCACCATTTTTCGAATGTTGGATCATGTATAATCGAAATGACCTAGATGCAGAACATGACACTGTTGATAAACCAGAACTTGATGCTCTTAAAAGGTGGCCCGATGACTCTAGAAACGGGCTCGGTATAGAACCTGATGTATTCCACCATTGTATCACAAATGGTTTGAAAATTGAATTTCCTTCGTGTATTATTCCTTTACTTGACTGATATTCATAATCTGAATCTTTAAAATACCTCGGCACATAAAATACCTTAAGAAGTAACAAGTAACCTGACTTTAATGAAATGAATAATCTATCTTCTTGTTGATTTGTATCATCTTTAATCCCGTTTATGACACACGATGATCGAATTTCGGATTTAGTCAAAAACTCTATTCCATCTATCAATAATGACAGATGTTTTACTAAAACTTGGATTTCTTTGATCATAGGATGTGCTTCGATTTCTGGGGATGTGATATTCTCATTAGCATCCATTAATAGGTCATCTTCGAAATCTTCATTGTCACTGAATGCATCCATTTGAGAGTCTTCTTCCTTCGGTATTAATGTCTGATATTCTTCATCATTAAATAACACACTTGAAACTCCTTTAAACGGTTTATTTATCTGAACCTTGAACTTGGGAATAATGTTATTGATAATAGATGATGGCAACAATGTTTGTTTAATAAATGTTTCATTTCTAGTGTTTAGTTTAGTCTCTTTATTTACGTAAAGACCCAATTCCAAATCATCAGAAGAGTCGACTTCCATTGTCCTTATGAAATGGTTGCAATCGATATTAAATCAGTTTCTAAGGTAGGGATCAGTCAATCTATAACACCAGTGAACTTTTTTAGTTGTGAGTGTGTGGGAGTGTCGTAAAATTTCTGGGGGAATCAAAGCAAAAGAAAAAAGGCAAATCTCAATTTGTATGCATGAAGAAACAAGTAAAAAAAAAAAGAAAACGTCTCAGCGGTTAACACTAAAATTAACCATTCAAAAGAATCAATCAGCTAAACGACAAACACCTACCAACAAAAGATCTCGGTAAATACACAATGGTTGGCAAGTTTTATAAATCTTATGCAATTGGAGTGGTTGTTGCAATCTATAGCTTTATTGCAGGAATGGAAATGCAATCGTTTTTAATCGTCAAAAATTCCCAATTATTTGCAGCCAACTACGGACAACCATCAAAGATTGAAAGTAATGTCCTAAATTCAAGCAATTCATTTGGAGCTATCTGTAAGTAAAACACTATTAATACCTTTTTTTTGCTTTGTTAAGAAAGAACAAAATTGTTGACATCTGTTAATTTATAGTTGGAAGTCTTATATGTGGTGCAATTTGTGAAAAGTTTGGTTTCTTAAAGGTTTTCCATTGTATTTCAGCTACTTGGATTATAGGTAATGTTATATCATTCTTTCTGAGTAATGTTTGGGTCTTGGTTGCAGCCAGGATTGTCAAAGGTATTTCAATTGGTTTCACATTTACAAGTATTCCAATTTATGGGTATGAAACAATCCCCAATAACAATCGAGGTGCAGTTCTTTCGCTTTTCCTATTTGCTTGTACTCTCGGAAATTTTACAACTTTTATAATATTTGTCATTTTGGATTGTTTCTCTTTGCCAGGAATCTGGATACGAATATATTGGAGTTGTGAAGTGATCCCAGGAATTGCGGCGTTGATCCTTACATTTTATATTCCTGAATCACCTAAATGGTTAGCCACGAATGCAGAATGGACATCAGCGGCAGATGTTTTACAAAGTATTCAAGTGAATAACACGCCTAATGAAGAAAAGAAAATGATAAATGAAAGATTGAAGTTAGGTGATAAACATTTTGTTATCAAGGAATATTCAGCCGGAATCTGTATCAAAAGTTGCAAACTTAATCGCTTATTTGGAAAGAAGTATATTAGAGAAATGGTCACTGGTATGTTGGTTCAGTTCTTTTTGGTATTAACAACTAGTACAAAGCTATCACAATCATTTGACATGTTATGTAATTTTTGCCTCCTCAATCAAAAAGAAGAGATAAAAATGGCTCATTGCTTTCTTCTTTCTATGAGAGTGTTATTTGCAGCAATACCAATACTAATCTCGGATGCAATAAGAAGAAAGGATACCATATTGTTTTCCATGGTTATCATAACTTGTATTATGATAACTTATTTTGTGATGTTTCAGTTCTTTTCAAGAAAAGTAACCACCGCTTATGATAATTTAGACTATATGATTCCAGTCATTTTCTATGAAGATAGAGCATCAATAATGATTGCGTTAACAGTTGTCGCGGACACCTTCTATCAAGCAACTTTACTCCCCATAAGTTGGCTACTTATAGTAGAAACATTCTCAAGCTCCTCTAGAATTCAAGGTTGGGTGGTTTCAACAAGCCTCTTTTGGTTCTTAGAGACAGTTACATCATTGGCCTTTCCATTCTTATTACAACATTTACGACAATGGTTATTTTTGATAATAGTTATAATTTGTCTTACTGGGATTATTTTTGCAACCAAATTGATAGAAACAAAAGGCAGATTCGAAATCGATCCAGATTATTTATTAGTAGATTCCAAGTTCCCAACGATCCACAATAAGAATAATATGGAAGATTCATCATCAAATATCAAACAAAAGGATTCCCAGGAAACGTCAGTCCTGACACCACCACGTCAGGGGAAGTTTGACAAAATGTATGGTATACCAAAAGTACAAGTATTTCATGCACTAAAACAGCACAATGCTCATAATCCAAATGGGAATGTTTGGGAGAATAATGAACCTCCACGAAATAGTTTCAAGGTTAATCCTACTGGCTTCAAGTCTTGAACACTTTGTATTTATGTAGTGGACAAAAATTGTGCGTGCGGGAAGTGCGGGTGACATTTGGCATTCAATTCAAAAATTAATAATTCAAAATGAACACGAACTACACTAAGAAGCCAAGAGTCATAACAAAAGAGGTAACTAAATTGTAAGATGTCGCAGTCATATTCCACAATTCCCGCTGACAGTGAAGTAAGTACCAATTCTTCCGTTTTTTTATCAATCAATTATTTGAAACATACTAACAATTTGCAATTTTACATAGGAAGATTTGTTTTCAAATGATTTCATTCAACCTGACTCCCCCGTAAATGCCGGACAAGTGCCTACCAAAAGTACGTTTACCAATGCCACTCCTAATGTTCCTAGTGGTCCATCCAGACCCACAGGTGCCACACCCAAAGATCCAACAGTGGGAAAATCACATATGTTTCAAATTAATTTTTATCGAGCATATTTTGATTTAGATAGTGACACATTTTTCCAAAAGATCCAAAAGGCTTTAAATCCATTTGCTAATAGTATTGACGGTCATTCTTATACGGAAGATGATCAAGATAGACCTACTGAATTATATGGCTTTGTTTGGATAACTGGTACCTTGATTTTTTTAATGTTTGTTAGTTCTACCGGTGCCAATTTAATTTCAGAATGGTTACATGGAAATGAAAAGAAGAAATATGAATATAGCTTTGATTTATTGACTAAAGCTTTCAGCTTATTTTATGGGTATAACTTACTTGCCCCTGCTATATTATGGCTCATTACATCTTACATTATCAAATTTCCTTATAGAATATCCTTAACTAGTACAATGTCGTTATATGGATATACCAATGTTCTTTGGTTCCCAATTACAATTATAAATGTTCTTATTGTTATATTTGTAAGTAATGAGAAACATCACTTAATGTTAAATATCCTTGAATGGATAATTGTGTTATTAAGTGGACTAGTAACTGGGTTGAGTAATTTTTCCAAGTTAAGTCCAATTTTAAAGAAGAATTGTTTAATTATTCATGAAGGTGATGATTCAGCTGTAAAGAGGTTGTTCTATACAATTGTTGCTTCATTAGCAATGGCTCATATGTTATTCACTGTGGTTGTTAAGATTAGTTTCTTTGGAATTAAAGTATAAGTAGTTCAGTAATTATAGCCCTAAAGTATAGATAAAAATAGTAGGTAGTGTAATTGGTTACAATTTCGCAGTCTCAGTTTTTTTTGGCTTTGCTGGAAGTTTATAAAAACAAGGAAGAACGAAGAATGGAAGAATTTTTCAGCTCATCTTGTTCTTTTTGGAGTTAACCTTTTCTCTCTTACTTTTGTTGAATTTAAAACTATTTACAAACATTCAAGTTATTAAAGCTTTGTGAATTCTAGTGAAAGAAGTTCATTCTATGAATATTGGACTAATCTCGTTAACTGGTATGTCTATATTTGTGGTTCCTTTTTTTAAGGGAATTAAGGTCAAAAGTGAATTGGCGGTGATTATTTGCATTTTACCAATTGTTCCAACTGAATGATCCGGGTTGACAATCGCATTTTCGTTAAGTTTCAGCCTTGTATGAGCCATTAACTATATTGACTTGATTTTTGTATGTCTATGTCATAAGAGTCAAAATATACTAACATCTCATTTTCAGGTATGTTTCCTATCAATTATCATTCTGCTACATTTTGAACAAAATCAATTGTGTTTAATTTTTAATGATGATAGCTGTCGACCGGGCGGACATAACCCACCTTTCTGGTCCCTCTCTTGTACAATTTGGAGAGGAGAGACATTTCTGTGTACAAAATTTTGAAATGTTGATTGGAAAGAGTTGATGACAGGTCGTTTTGCTGATTTTCTTTTTAAAGCAATTCTGTTCTATTGTGGAAAGCATCATCGCTGAGAGAAATTCATTTTTACTAACAAATATTTACAATAGCGACAGTTAGTAGAGTTGTTTGATAAGCTTACGATTGAATATTCTTTTATGAGATAGATGATTGGGTTTATAACTTATGTTTTATTTATTTCAACATTTTCCAAGTACTTTGTATTTTTATGATGATCTTTTTCAATATTCACACTGTACGAGAAGTTTCTGCTTCGTTGATTACAAAACCAAAAAAACTGATTTAATGACTCTGAGAAATACAAAACAACCGAAAATGATGAAATGAATGCAATGGAGAAGTTATAAATTGTCAGCATCATCATCTTTGTTACTATTCTTGACAAATCTTTTAACTCTCGCACTTTTCTAGGTAAAACTAGGCGAGACTAGTAGACTCACAGCGTATTGCTTAATTGGGTTTTTCATCTATCCTATAGTACTCTCTAGTTGTTTTCTACTTTTATGATCATCTCTTAACAGCTCATGTGTTTACTGCCTATTGGCAAAATGGAATAAACCGTAGTTCAAGCCTTCGTGTTTACAGCGGTTATTCGTTTATCTCTAAGAGACATACTTGCTTCCCTTGTCATAATCATGTTCATGGATGGGTATGTGATGTTGGATTTGTAAGAGTTGGATTATGAATCACGGAAACACGATATTCTATCGTTTTCCTTATTTGATTTGATTGAATAACAATACGTTACATCAAAGCCAGTGTTGCACTAAGGTTGACGGGATCTCCCATACCTCGTTCGTATTCACCGCCTAAAGTACGAGAAACGTTGCTTGGTTTTGGGAGTCCATCTCAATATGAACGTCAATCCGGTCGCGTTTGCTAGATAATTACAACTACTACAGCACGGATTGGATAGGAAAAACAAGAGAAGGATCACTGGTAAGGTTGGGTAAAATATCAGAATTCATCAATTTCTATCATACAGCTCTATTTGTATATAGGGTAGTCTTGTTTATTACCTTAAAGCTTGTAACTATATTTGGAATACATTTTGCAAATGCAATATTCTCTATAACTTTTGAGGATTATTTCTTACCAGCTTCTTGAAATTGAAAGTTTGCTGAAGTTTCAGTCAGTCCAAAAATTAAAGGTCCAACATAAGGTTGGATATTCCATTCAAGTTTAACAGTAGCATTTCTTCCTCTAAATGATTTCTCGACATCCCAAACTGCATATTTTCCTCTTTGATTTGTCAAATGAATTCTTGCATCCTCCTTTGATTGGATAATCTTATCCCAGTATGTTACCTTATTTGAAGAACCTTCACTTTTGCCAGGATATTCTGCTGTCAAATAAACAAACACTTGTTTTGTATTCCAATTGAATAATGGGGACAAATCAGCATCTAAATCAAATAGGATCTTGGAATTTTCTTTGGGTTTACGGTTAACTGCACCGTATTGGGATGAATATTTTATTGATGCACTAGGTTGAATATTGGTTATTGATGTAGTATTGATGTTCCATACATTGTTCTGTTGTAATTGGAATAAAGTGATGGAGATAATTGCCACAATCAAAACAATTGCTGATGTAACTGCTTGATTTCCAACTGTTTGAATCCTGGTTGCTAGATTGAACATCCTTCCTTTGCTATGATATAACGCGTGTTTGTAAAATGATACTAAAGTGATTGAAATTTAACACTTGTTTCTGGAAGTGAGTGCTGAAAAAAAAAATTAAATAAATCAAAGTGCTGTTATTTAAGTTTGTACGGGGATTTGCGCATAGTAACAACTCTAATTATGTCTTTTTCTAGTGTGCAATCTCACATACAATATTAGTTCACTGCCACTTAAACAAATAATATAATATTAAGTGCACCAGTGAGTGAAGAAAGAGAGAGCATGTGTTCTGCTGTATCGAGTAGCAACGGCAAATGCTTAAATCTCAAGAGAGGCTCCCTTTTGGAATGGTCATGAAATATCACAGTTTTCTCTCAAGTAAAAATATCCAATTTTGTTACTCCCGTCTACAAGATCTACTCTCCACTTAGGGACGTAATTCTACTCAACCTATGCAATTGTTGATGTTTCCTTGTGGTAGGTTTCAAGTCATTTTAGCTAAATGCAATTCAAGGGTGACGAAGAAACAGATGAAAGAACACCGAATGGGTAATCTTATTGTATTGTTGCAAAATGTTTATGTTAATGACGATAAAGGCTAAATGGGCTTTAATTGCTTTGTTTCAACCTGCGGATTTTAACATTTCCTGTTGGATCGAATATTGCTTGTACGTCGTGTTCGTGTTTTGTCTCTATTTTCCCCAAAATTTCAGTAATTCAGCATCATTGTCTAGCGTTTGAGAAACCAATATTTTGAAAGTATGAAGCTTAGTCCTAAACCAAAACTAGAAATCCACCCTCCCATTCTTACTTGTTGTCACCTTCTTCCTATTTGCCACAAATGAGAATATTTTATTATCTGTTTAAAATCTTCAATGCTTGATTCTCCAAGAAGAATCGAAGGAAGCTATTCTTACTTTTGGTTTCAGTTATAGGTATTGGGGTTTTCTTCATGGGAGCATAATGTTGATAAATGGACAACACAGATCGACAATACGTCCAAGATTTTCGCAATCAATAGGAAAGAACCTTCTCTAGCTCCAAGCCATTGGGTTTTGCAATTACTTTAGAAAACGGATTAAATTAAAGGAATAGTACGTAAGGACTATACCTTTTAGATCTTTGCATTATCTTTAGGTGAAGGTATTTGTTTGAACTATTGGTTATATAAAATTCGCAGTGGGCTGCATAAATCCGCAAAGAGATATTTTTTATCATGCTCATTAGCGGTTGTTCACAAAACATTTTAGCTTCTGTGCATGAACTAAATGCAACCGAAAACTCCTAAAACATAATTGAGATTTCTCGCATTATTTTGCAGCTGAAGAACCACGATTTGCGCTTTTGTAAGTTTGCCACAAATCTCTTTCGGTGATCAAGATTATGGCAATGAACGACATTTTTCCGATTGACCAGGAAGCGCTCGGTTCTAAGTGCGATTGAATAGATAATTCTTGAATTCGATATACCAAAATCACTCATTTTCGAATTATAGTTTCGACTTCACACCAAATTTGACAGAGGTAGAATAGATGGGTACAGATCTTCGGATTTTCCCAAATAGCATCATTACAAGTCTCACTGGAATTAACAAATGGATAACGGCACAGAGTTAGACCAAGGTTGTCTGGTCTATTTGAGCCATGAGTAATAACGTTGCATGTAAAGCAACAACCGAAGGAATGTACCATTAGTCGGTGCCAAACTAAATCATAAGAAGAAACCTTTATAAGGGTAAGTGTTCTAGTATGGGAGCTGATTGGCGAAGCATTTGGCCTTGAAAAGAGATCAAGATTGTTTGTTTTGATCAGAGATTTTTAGAGTGGAAATCACAAGTTTTGAAAAATTGGTTTATCATACGGTTAGCATTGAACAATCTGAACACAATGCCATCACATCATAGCGCAGAAAGCACTTAATGAATTCTGATCTACAGGATGTTTCTAAATTAATGGCAATATATTATGAATCTATGTACGCTATTTAAACTGCAATATAAAACTTTTAAGAACTTTGACACTTAGTTAAGTATTCTTGATAAAGCTTCTCTTGTTGTTGATATTGTTTAAGTAATTTCTTCTTCATACTCTTGGTAACTTCTTCGCCTTTAGAATCCTTCGTTGGTAAACCACTTTCATCCCATTCAGAATACAATTCCTTATACTGGAACAATTCAGATGGTTTAATCTTCATTTTAGCCAATCTTTCTTGTTCTTTTTTGGCATTGGCAGCAGCTTGTTCTTGCTTGCGTTTTTCCTTTTCAGCAACGGCTTTTAATTTAGCTTCTTGTTGAGCAATTAATTGTTCCTTTTCTTGGGCATTTAAAAACTTAACCAAAGCTGATCCGTCAGGTTTGTCATCTAAGGAAACACCCAAATCGATCAATTGTGATCTGATAGCATCTGAGGCTTTTAAGAATTCGGTCAATTCCGCCTTGTTGATGGCTAAATTACGAACAGAATCTCTAAATTGGGAAAGAGCCTTAACGTAAGGCAAGGCAATATCTTCAACACTTCCAGCTGAGTCTCCATTGCTCGAAACATCAATCCAACCTAATTTATCAGCTCTGGTTTCGAAACCTAAAATATCCAAGACTTTAACGATCCAATTGGTGATCAGTAATATCACTTCAATTCTTAATTCAGTAGTTCCATTGGCAGTGAGGGTGATGTAATTGTTTGATTTTGAAACGAGATCTTGAAGTGATCTTAAAGCTTGACTACTAGATAAATTATCATTGAATGCAACATCAACTTCATCTTGGGATTTCGCTAAATCATCGTATAATTGTCTTTCATAATCGGAAAGTTTTCTAGAAATAAATTGACTTGCATCGACTTTATGTTTATAATCGCTATTCAAGGCACGAACATTAGTGAAAAACTTAGAAAATGAAGATTCCATAGCATTGACTTCACTAATTAAAGAATCTTTAAAGTCAAGTGGTTTTTCCCATGGAGTCAAGGCAAACACAAATCTTAATTGTCTTGAAGAAAAATCTCTCAAAGCTTCATCAATAGTAATAAAATTCTTTAAAGATTTTGACATTTTTTGACCTTGAATATGTAAATGACCATTATGCATGAAATAATTCACCCATTGTTTATTGTCAAAATAAGCTTCTGATTGAGCTAATTCATTATCATGATGTGGGAAACATAAATCAATCCCACCAGAATGGATATCCATAGTTTCTCCTGTGATATCGGAAGCCATGACTGAACATTCAATATGCCAACCTGGTCTACCCTTACCCCATTTAGAATCCCAGGATGGTTCACCTGGTTTAGAAGCTTTCCAAAGAGCAAAATCGGCCGGATTTTTCTTAGTATGACCAGCACTCAATGACCCTTCACCATCATCAATCAAACTTAAATCTCCTTTATTCCAAGGCTGTAATTTTGCATATGCGTGATGTGAATTTTCATATTTCACAGTGTCGAAATAAACTGATCCATCTTCAGTTCTGTAAGCGTATCCATTACTGACAATCTTATCAACAAATTCTATGATTTCTGGAATATATTCAGATACTCTGGTGGTGATAGTTGGAGTTAATACGTTTAATCTTGCCATATCATCGTTATATCTCTTTTCCCAGTAAGCTGGTAATTTTCTGAAAATAGATGGGTCAGTAACGGTATCTCCAAATTGTTTATCTAAATGGGGCATGGCAACATCTTTAATGTTATCCAAGAATTGCTCCAAACTGATTTCTTTTGAGTTGTAAATTGATTCATGAGCTGTTCTAGCAGCCTTGAGGTACATTGAGAACTTTGGTTTTTCCTTGATAATCTCTTGGATATTGCTGCTTGAATT
Source organism: Hemisphaericaspora xylofermentans (assembly GCA_002105455.1). Classification (NCBI taxonomy): domain Eukaryota; kingdom Fungi; phylum Ascomycota; class Pichiomycetes; order Serinales; family Debaryomycetaceae; genus Hemisphaericaspora; species Hemisphaericaspora xylofermentans. The sequence goes on along the minus strand of NDXA01000003.1, from coordinate 253,201 downwards.
GATAGAGTCAACCCAATTGATGAATTTGGATTCAATTGAGGAATCAGTGAATTCTGGTAAATTCTTGGAAATGTAACTAGCTAAGTATTCCTTTGATTTCTTCAAAAGTTCTTCATTGATTTGATTATAAACATTGGTGACCTTTTGTTCAAATAAGTATTGCTGACGAGCAGAAATAATGATCTTATCATCAATATCAGTAACATTTTGAATAAACTTGATATTATAACCAAAATAATTTTGTAATATTCTTCTACAAATATCAGTTGAAACATAATTTCTAGCATGACCCATATGAGAATGGTCATAAACAGTTGGACCACAACTATACCAAGTGATGTGGCCTGGTTTAATTGAATGGAAATCATTCTTGGTACGAGTTAATGAATTATAAATTTGTAACACTGGTTTTTCATTTGATTTATTAGCAGGTGGGAACCATTCTGGTTGACGGACTGGTGATTTCTTAGAAGTAACAGCTGACATTGTAAAGAATCGTCTGATTGTTCTTTGCAAGTTCATAGAAAGACCCTTGAAGGGAGATTGATAATTATAAGGCAACACATAATGAATGCTAAAATTAGTCACCAGGCCACGGATTTGGATTTAATTTTTCGCACACCGAACAGTAGATCTTTACAGACGAGAGATGACTTATTATTGTATACTACAGATAAACAAACCTTCACCTCAGAGAATAATCTATTGAGGAGTGAGAGTACTTACAGATGACTTATGTTAATGACTTATTTCAAAGAACTTAATGTAAATTAATATCTATAAACTGAGAACTTGTATATATTCAAAAAGATGAACAGTATTTCTGAAGTGCATAGTTAGTAAATTGTCAAATCAAAAAGGAAAACAGGGCACTATTAAGAACTCGTCAACATTGGGGAATTGATCCATTGCTTGTTAAATCAGACAAAAGGTTGGTCGCATACTGCGTTATACCCTTAATGAAACTAGGCATGTTTCAGGTAAAATACTCTAGAACGCAAATTATAAGTCATCATTCAAACATTTCAAGGCATTTAAAACATTCTGTAAATAGTGATCTTAAAAGATCAATTGCTATAATACATACAGCTCCAGTTTAATGATTAACTAATCAGTCTGCTTGTGATCAAGTAAACCAATTGCTTTTTTCATTAGATGTTTAGATTCTCTTGGTTAGCATGATTTAAATAGTGGAGTGAAAAATACACGGTACAATTAATTCGATGAGTGAACGCAGATACCTCAGAAAATTTGTCCCAACATAATTAGGTCTGTAACCCTAACCTCCCTGTTATTGCACGTGATAATATATTTAAAATTTCTCAGGAAACCTTTTTTCTGATGAACCGTTACATACAAATTGATAAAATATACTGAAGAATGGATGCTATATCCTGCATGTTGCTGGTAAAAAAATGTTTCATTAGTTACCCTCCCTTAATGAGTTTTGTTTGGTACTGCAATCCGCACTCTGTAGCCTACTCTCTCACTCACTCACTCACTGAGCGGTCTCCCTCACTCTCTCTTACTCTCACACACTCACAGTGCAGTCGCACTTACTCTCACTAGCAAATTCAATCTAACAAAAGTGAAAAAGAAAAAATTTTGGCATTTTATATCAATTTTGCTTTGAAAAGTTAGATTCTTAGTAACCTCGATAGAATAAACAACAAAGATGTCTACTGTTAAAGCTTCCAACTGGAGATCCGTTGAATTAGGTCGTATTGTCTTAGTTGACAACAAGGAATTAGCCACCATCGTTGAAATTATTGACCACAAGAGAGTATGTAAATAATGGATATGAAAAATTCTCATATAAGTGGGATACTTTCATCAAGAAGATGAACAGATATAAGACGAGACTACTATTACAAAGAACTCGACGACAAATGATTTATTACAACTTATTACTACAATACAAGATACAGATCACAGATTACAACAATATGGAAAACTGTCATGAAAAACTTCAATCCGACCTTCTCAAACTATTTCAGTCAACTACAACATAAAACGCATATGTCAATAAAAAGTTTGCAACTATATATAACCACCTATCCTATTTCATAATTATGAAGAAGAAATCAAATCGTTCATTACTTGTCAAAAATCATAGTATCCCAGAATATATGTATATGATGCAAATTATGAACAATGAAATACTAACTTATTTTTTCTAGGTTTTAATTGATGGTCCAAAGATCCAAAGACAAGCTATCTCTTTAGCTAAGGTTGTTTTAACCCCAATTGTCTTAGCTAAGTTACCAAGAGGTGCTAGAACCGCCACTGTTGAAAAGAAGTGGGCTGCTTCTGATGTTGACTCTAAGTGGGCTGCTACTGCTTGGGCTAAGAAGTTAGCTTCTAAGGAAAGAAGAGCTCAATTATCTGATTTTGAAAGATTCCAAGTCTTAGTCTTAAAGAAGCAAAGAAGATACGCTACCAAGAAGGCTTTAGCTAAGGCTTAAATTTGTCGATAAAAAGGTTATAATTATAGTTTTCAATATTCCCTGTGTATTCTTAGTTGTTTTAGTTTGAAAGGGTATCATATTTAGGTTTTTAATGTTTACGTCTTTCCCCCATCAGCTTTACAAATCATCCACCATGATATTTCCCCATCTACGATGATGGAGATTGTCACCCCCAACCCCCCAATATAATATATAAATAAACGTTATTTAAATGTGACTGTAACCCCTCGTATACATCTCTGGACTACGCACTACTAGCCTTGATGGTCATTTCTGTATTTCAGTGACATGTTATCGTCATAACTTACCCACCCACAACTACTTCATTAAATGTCATTTCTAAGTTTCATTCTTCATATATACAAGAGTCTCAGATTCAAATTATATCAACAAGATCTATATACACTATTTACCTTTAGCCTTTTGAGCCTTTTGATATTCATCAATTAATTGTTTTTGTAATTGTGGAGCTGTTTGATCATACTTACAGAATTCCAAAGTGAATTCACCTTTACCTTGAGTACAAGCTCTTAAGGAAGTTGAGAATCCAAACATAGAATTCAAAGTACATTCAGCATGAATAGTGAATTCATCATCACCATTAACTGTATCATTAATAAGACCACCTAATTTAGTAACTAACCCAACAACAGAACCTTGGAATTCATTTGGAGCAGTGACTTCAACATTCATGATAGGTTCCAAGATAACTGGATTACATTTCATAAAAGCTTGTTTAAAAGCACCATGAGATGCGGTTCTAAATGACAATTCGGAGGAATCAACCATATGGGTTTGACCATCATTAACATGCATATGACAACCTAAAACCCTATGACCAATTAAAGGACCCTTTTCCAAACAATCTTCGAACCCCTTTTGAACAGCAAGTAAGAACTTTTCGGGAATCTTACCACCAACAATAGATTCAGTGAATTTGTTTTCCCCTTCTAATGGAGTCATTTCACCAACAACTCTACCATATTGACCAGAACCACCGGTTTGTTTCTTGTGAGTGTAATCAAATGCAGATGAAGATGTAATGGATTCACGATAGGCAACTTGTGGTCTACCAGTAGTACATTCAACACCATATTCACGCTTAATTCTTTCAACATAAATTTCTAAATGTAATTCACCCATACCGGAAATAATAGTTTCTTTAGATTCTTCATCATATTTGACTTTAAAAGTAGGATCTTCCTTCTGGAATCTTTGCATAGCTTTCGAGAAAGCACCACTGTCCTTTGATTTAGGAGCAATGGATAAAGAAATAACCGCTTCTGGAACAAACATAGAACTCATAGCAATTTGTTTATCGCTATTGTGTCCGATAAAGGTATCACCGGAAGCACAGTCAATACCAAATGTGGCACAAATTTCACCAGGACCAACTTCAGCAACATCTTCCATATCATTCGAATGCATTCTAACTAATCTAGCAACCTTGACTTTCTTACCGGATTTAATGTGGTTCATGTAAGCACCTTTCTTTAATTTACCTTGATAGACTCTGATATAAGTTAATTGACCATATGGACCTTCTTCTAGCTTGAAAGCTAAACCGACAAATGGAGCAGAAGAAGATGGGATTAAGTTAATTGGAGATTCGGTACCGTCGTTAGCGATTTCCAAACCAGTGTTTAAAATTTCATTTGGTTGTGGTAAATAATCAACAACAGAATCTAAAACTGGTTGAATACCTTTATTAGCTAAAGCTGAACCCATCAATACAGGAGTGAATTTTCTACCAATGGTAGCACGTCTAATGGCACCCTTAATTTGTTCGACAGTTGGTTCTTCACCTTCTAAGTAAATATCAGCCATTTCTTCATCGACGTCAGCTAAAGTTTCAATCAATAATGCTCTCTTTTCTTCAACTAATTCTTTTAATTCTTCAGGAACTTCGGCCTTTCTAATGGTTTCACCTTGAGAACCTTCATTATATAATGCAACACGATCAATAATATTAACAACACCTTGTAAGTTTTCTTCAGCACCAATTGGAACTTGAATTGCAGCAGCTGGGGTTCTTAATTTCTGATTAATTTGTTCAATAGCTCTAAATGGATTAGCACCCATACGATCCATCTTATTAATAAAAGTGATTCTTGGAACATTATAACGACGCATTTGTCTATCAACAGTAACAGTTTGAGATTGAACACCGGCAACGGCACATACAACTAAAACAGCACCATCCAAAACTCTTAAAGCTCTTTCAACTTCAATGGTGAAATCAATATGTCCTGGAGTATCAATCAAATTAAAGTGGTACTTTGTATCGTCTTTATTCCAAGAACAGTAGGTAGCGGCAGATTGGATAGTAATACCCTTTTCTCTTTCTAAATCCATATGATCCATCTTAGCACCAACAGCATCACGACCTCTAACTTCATGAATAGCCTTAATTCTACCAGTATAGAATAAAACACGTTCGGTGAAAGTAGTTTTACCAGAATCAATATGGGCAGAAATACCAATATTTCTCATTCTGGAAGCTACTTCTAAGTCATCAGCTGGTAATTTTGAATTAATCTCGTCGATTATAACTTTTTCTTCGTCATAAGTTTCGGGTTGTTTAACTTCTTCAAAAACTGTACGAGAAGTTTGAAAATTTCTGAAGGAGGTAGTCTTTGCAAATGATGAAGACGCCATTAATGGTGACATTCCGTTTGCTTTGACAAACCCACCTCTGAGAACTCCACGAAGAACACTGGTCATACTGTTGGGGGTGAATGTTACTTGGACACAAGAAGTAAACTTCCTTCTAAAAGCCGGAAATCTCGTTAATAAATTTCGAAAATTTTTCGAAATAATGTTAGTCGTGTGCAACACAATAAAACGATTAACCGATTGTTGGCAACAGCATTACTCTTCCCTACCTTCAGTGACTTTGATCTAACCGATTAACACGTATGAGATATCCTAAGCTTTATTGATCTCTATTTCTATCGTCTATATTTCTAGCTATGTACAAAATATGACAAAAAATTTGTCACTTCAAAATCAATAATTCAGAAGAAATATAAACAGTAAAGACTATACATCAGACAGATAAGGGGAGAATTGAAAAAGACTCTAAGTTTGTTTGTTTTAATCTCTTGGTTTAACTGGACCGATTCCATTAACATTTCTAAACATTAAAACGCCCTTTGCATCTTCCTTATCATCATCAACAAATTGACACATTCTAACACATTTCCATAAAGAAAACCACATGTTTTCACCTTCATATCTATAGTGTTCACCCATAACTTTCTTAATAGCGTCAGTTGCTTCTCTGGCGTTGTAGAATGGGATTCTGGAAACATAATGATGTAAAACATGAGTTTCAATAATATCATGGAAGATATGTTGACCAATGAATCCAAAGTTACGATCAATAGTAGCAGCAGCACCACGAGCAAAAGTCCATTCTGAAGCTTTGTAGTGAGGCATGGTTGGGTCAGTGTGTTGTAAGAAAGTGACAAAGACTAACCAATGGTTAACCCATAACCATGGAACAAACCAATAAACCATCATGTTGAATAAACCAAAGGTCTTGTACCATTGATAAACAACTGTAAATGTGGTGATGATACCGATATCGGATAAAACGATAAACCAATATTGATTTTTGTCAAAAACTGGGGAACTTGGAGCATAATGGGATCTAGCATACCATGAGACACCAGGATAAGTTTGACCAGTAGCATTATTGGCTAAATATAATTGTAAACCACCTAATTGTTGGAAGACCAAGACTAAGAATGAATAAATTGGAGATTCTTCCATTAATTCCGCAACTTTGGAAACACCTTTCATTTCCAAGTATTCTTCTTTGGTGTAAGGGATGAAAACCATATCCTTAGTTAAGTGACCAGTAGCTTTATGATGTTTGGCATGAGAGAATTTCCAAGAAAAATATGGAACAACTAAATAGGAATGTAAGACCCAACCGATAAAATCATTAATATTTTGGTAATCGGAAAAAGCACCGTGACCACACTCATGAGCTAAAATCCATAACCCGAAACCGAATAAACCAATTAAATAAGATTGGAACATCCATAAACCACCTCTGATATAAGTACTTAAAGTTGGATGTTCAGCAATTTCAACTAAAGGAATAACTTGCTTTGCAGTATAACCAATGATGGTCATCATAGTAATATCTCTAACGACATAACCTAAAGATCTGATCAAAGATCTTTCATAACAGTGCTTTGGAATAGCAGATAAGATATCTTTAATGGAGTAATCTGGGACTTTAAATACATTACCATTGGTGTCAATAGTAGTTAAATTACTACTAACGGTATTAGTTGCAAATGTAGAAACATTACCTTTTTGAACAATGGTTGGTTCTTGGGTATTATCCAAAGAATGACTGGTTTGGACACCAGATGCTATAGCACTCATGATAGGGGATGGGGGGTGTTGGTTTAAGTTTAGAGGGTGATTTAGGGGGTGGTGGGTTGAAGAAAGAAAGAAAGAAAGTAATTGTGTTATCAAAAATTTTCATAAATTTTGGTTGATAAAAAAAAACACCGATGAATATTTTACGAAACAAAAAAAAAATTTCTTTTTATGATTTGAAACAACAAACCGTTTTATTTTTATGACTTGAGTTGAGTTGGCTTGTGATAATTTTGTTAGTCAATCCATTGAGTTAAGAAAGACAATCAATCAATCTTCTCTCTATAGAGAATGGGAATAAGAAACAGCGATGAATTTATACAAAAAGATTTAATACTTTGAATGCATCTCTCTTAATCTACCCCGATTTAAATAAGTTTCTTCATTACCAATTAAGTTGATCTAACTGGTGGAATATCAGGTTAGGATGATCAAACGAAATCAAAGCACAACAAAAAAATATTAAAGATTTTCATGTCGTAGTAAATAATGTCGTACATCGATTTTGACGACTTTTTTGCAATCAATTATTTTTGTTTTGTTTATGATGAGCAACTTGTTCGCAGCAAATTGGATTGATTGGTGACAACCCATTTTAATACTTAAAACAAAGTTCTATTAATCATACTTATGCATGATACGAATGTGTATTTGAAAGTTAGGTCAATAAGATCTAGGATTGATTTATCAAGTATAATTTTAAATTTCAGAAACAGTAAAATTAACTCTTACTCTAATTTTGACCGAATTTTTACATAATATTTGGCAAAATGATTTTGAAATGTCACCAAAATGCTAAATGGGAAGTGATATCAATAATTAACTTTCCTAAATCGTCGATTTGGTTTCTTTTAGAAATACAAGAACAAAATATTCAATGATTCGTAAATGATATGACTAACTCTTGGTTATCAATCAGAAACAATCATATAAGTGGCAGAGAAAACCCGAAAGCAACAGTGATAAGAAAGTGCATTATGAATATTACCTTGTTTGCTATTTTTTAACTCTTTGTCTAAACAGTTTTTCCTTATTGAGCAAAATCAAATAAGGAAAATGGAGAAGTGACTAGCCATATTCTATTTCGTAATTTTTTTTCTCCTGGCTGTGGAGCAGAGTGGCTTTTTTTGACCATCAACAATCTCTATTGTATGTCGTAAGCATGATAATACTCAACTGTTTGGGTTTTGCCGTGTGGCGGTTCCTCTGTTGGTTATGTATGTTAGCTGACAAACGGCTTTTCTAGTAATACGTAAAAGTTTGTCGTCATTAGCAATAGTGGTTAGCCGAGACAGGTCTCAATGTTTAACGAGATGTATCTGACCCAACAAAAAGAAAAATTTTAACTTTTAGTCGTTCGTGTATAACTAATGATCGCTCCAAGATCACCTCATCATAGTTCGTTTTGTGTCCCCATTTTCGTTCTTCCCATTTAACAAAGGGAAAATAACGAATTGGAAAATATTAGCGAAAAAAGAAATTGATTGTTTTCATTTTTACTCAATTAAGGCAAACAACCTCAACTATTCATTTTAGCAACCAACTAAAAAAATAGATGGAAACTGCAACAAGAAAACCACAATTATCTTATCCACAGATCTGAATATGTATGTAAGGTTTTAAGCAAAAATGTGCACAATTCCCCGTCTCCCCCTTAAAACCCCTCTCTCATTCTGCTTTCCTTAAGATCTAAGGTCCTGTGAGATTTTTAGATTTTGTTTATGAATCTAGCATGAACAGAATAGCAAAAATGTAGAGAGATATTTCTAATTTGAGACCTCAATTAGGAGGGGGAAACTTGCACAAATTGGTTTGTAATTTAGATTATTATTATTGTTAACTCCCTAGAAATAGAAACCCAAGAAAAGCTATCAATTGGACAGTATTGTTTTTAAGGAGAGGAAAAGTTTACGATAACGGCAAACATAGGGTTTTTATTATTCTCTTAAATGAACAACAACACGACAGGGACAACTATTTGTACCGTTCTGGAAGTTTAATTAAATAATTGTGTAATCATGGGGGATGAATGTGTTTTCAAAAGTAGAAAAATCTTCAATACGAAGTAGTAGTGGAGGATAATTACAAAATTTTCCGAGATTTAAATTATAACTACTAGCTTTTTGAACAATTACTCAATCTAATATTAACGAGAAGAAATTTTACACCTGACATTTACATGAGTAATCCGATTCGGGAAGATCCCTGACTCATGAATGATTTGTCAAACAGTAGTTAACACCAACTTACCTTCATTAACAGTTGCAAAACGAATAAACCTAAAATAAACCCCAACATTCATTGAACAATGCATAGACGAAATTGTAAACTCTTCCTTTACCAAGCTTAACAAGTTCACTAAAATTCGAAACCCTTGAAAACTTGTACTCAAAATTTCGCAGCATGTTCCAGACTCTATGTGGCTTAAAATTGATCTTGGAAAATACCATAGATATGGAAGTATGTTGCTTACTTGCCCTTTTAGTAGTTTGGTTAGTATTAACTATTAGGGATATTCCAGTTAAGGTAATTATGCTATGCATCAAATCTTTCAAAACTATTACTCGCATTATTTGACAATTAATGTTCTTACACTATGTATGAATACAATTATTATTTTTTTTCCATTTTTTTTGCAACCTATTTCCTAATTAGGTAATTCGCAATATTCCCAATGTAGTAAACTGCAAATTTCTAAATATACGAACGAATAGTAATGAAAATCAACGGGGTTCTATTGACATGAAAGGATTCTTTCCTAACCAGGTTAAAGAGATCTATCCTTTGTATGATATTGTGAAACAAAATCTCCCTTTTCCATTCTATAGATTCCTTTTTTGAATGGTTATAAATATGAACCAGATTTCTTCTGTTTTTTATTTCCTTCTGTTCTATTTCATTAATCAATCACATTAGATTTCCAAACAATACAACACCAACAACATGAAGTTATCCAACGCCACTCTTTTTGCTATCTTAGCGTCATCTACTTTCGTTTCCGCTGCTCCAGTTAATGTACCAGTTGTTGGTTCAGAATTAATGGTCAAAAGAAGTGATGCAAATGAAGTTTTAGAACTCTTGAATGAATTACAATCTTTAAAGGTCAAGAGAGATTATATTGAATCCCCAGAAGATTTATTAGAATTACAAAAGAGAGAAGATACCGCTCTTGGTAATTTAATCACCGCATTAATCAACTCCGGTGTTATTGGTGATATTTTCAAGACCCTTACTACCAACCCAGAAATCAGTGCCGTTGTTAAGAGTATTATTCAAGATGCCATTAAGACCGCTGCTGTTCAAGGTCCAGCTTTGATTAAGGCTGTTTGGAACTCTGGTTTATTAAAGGATATCATTACCAAGCTTTTAAATGATACTGATTTAAGAAGTGCCCTCTTGGGTGTTGTTAAGTCCCTCTTTGGTACCGCTCTTAATTTGTTAAAGGCCTGGGCCACTTCTCACACTCAAACCTCAACCACTTCCACTTCTTCTTCCTCCGGTTCAGCTAAGAGAGAATTAGTTGTCCCATCCGCTGGCAGTATTAACATGGATGAATACTTGGACAAGAGAGGTGTTGCTGATTTAGTCATTTCTGCCGCCAAAGCCATCTACAGTTCCGGATTAGTTCAATCATTTGTTCAAAAGATTTTATCTAACCCAGAACAATCAATTTCTTTCTTAACCACCGCATTCAAGTCTGGTTTAGTTGTTGCTGAAGATGTTTACGGTTGGGCTAAACAATCCGGTCTTTGGGATAAGGCTCTTTCATATGTTGGAGCTAATGCAGGTACTTGGGCTTCCCGTCTTGCTGATATTATTGGTCCAATGATTTCTGGTGGTAAGGTTTCTTCTAGTGACATTGACAATGCTACTGTTCCAAAGAGTACCACCACTACTACCACTGCTACTACTACCAAGGCTGCTGCCGCTGCTTCTGGTTCTGGTTCTACTGCTGCTGCACTTGCATACGTGGACTCTCTTTCTTCTGGTTCTGCACAAAAGAGACACCTTTATTAGAGATTCAGAAATTTATTTATGAAATACTATAAACAATATAAAATGCCGCTGGATATTTCGTTGGTCGGTATTGGTTATTATCGTTTAAACTTTTATTATTGTTATTATTATCTCGACTGTTTTATTTCAATGAATTATTAATGGACTGCAGCTTCATGGTGTTTGTTTGAAATAGAAGGAGGGGGGTGTTAATTATATTTATTTCATCTTATTTGGTTTTGACCTATTTTGTTTTCGTTTGCACCACGCTAGAAAGTTGCAAAAATTGGATTCCTTGTGTTTGTTTGTTTGCTTGTTTTATTCTTCCCCCAAGTTTATAGTTTTATTCATAAACAATTCTTGTCATATAATTTATATTTACTTAATATACAAAATTATCAAAATTAGTGTGTTCCTTGTCCTATTGTAATAAACGTAAACTGTATTATTTGGTGTACAATGAAAAGATTTAGGTTTTCTTGAAAGGGTGTGGCAGGAAAATATCATGCACTTTATTTTACATCAGCAAGCACAACAATGCTGTCTTGCCAAAAAGTTGTTTTGTAGAGCCAGTAGTAAAATGTTTAGATCATAGACAGTATATTATGGATTCATTACTCGAGAAGTAGTTTGAAAGGATATAACATTGAGTAGAAGACGCTGGCCCTTATGTTTGGCTATCTCCTAACGATATAGTAATTGATAGCCAATTATTATCTAAACTATTGTTGTTGCAATTTCAAATATTTAGCCTATGTTATTGGTAGATCAGGTTGTCATAGAGATTTCAATGAATAGGCGCTGTTAAGAAACTATTCTGTACATTGCCGACGTTTCCGGTAATCACGTTATATTCTGGTTTGACAGATGAAGCGTGTTTTCTACAAAAGGGTTGATTGCAAGCTCCCTGTTAGAAAACTCAATAAAAATATATTAGGTAGGAACAGTGTCAACTAGTGCCTGAAATTGTCCTATTTCTACTACCCTTGCATCAGTGTGCACCCTATCAAAAATGCATTACATAGTGATGGTTTCAACAATGAGGCAAATTCCCAAGCTGAGATATTTTAAGAAACTCTTATTCTTGCAACTTTGAACTTGTCTAAAATATTTAGACCAATGGATAAGAATAGCTCTAATTGGTTAAAGTACTCATATTCTAATGTACATTGTTACTTGGATTAACAGTGATATACATCCGAAATCTTGCAAGAAATTGATTAACTACCATTGAAGTTAACTCCTTTCAACTTTTGTCGATTAGAAAAACAAAAATTACATCATCTTGAGTCTGTTCTATAAATACAACAATCCTCATAATTCAGGTAATAATATGAAATCATGGAACGAACTCCCGTGGAATCAAGGGTACTAAATTTAGTCAGGGCTGGTTGGATGACTCTTGTCCTACAAAAATAAGGGCGTCCAGCACACCCTTCTATTCCATTCAGGTTATCACACTAGGACGAAAACTAAGACTTCAAGAATGAATAATGGGGTCCCCTTTCATTTGGGCAAAGTACTTTATAGTGCTCGAAAGTACAGATACATCATATTTCCGTCAGAAAACAAAGTACTAAGCTGTTTAATAATATTCTGGAAAGTCTTGGTTCTATTATTCTTGGGTCCGCCTGTGCATTATCTGTGACAATGTAAAGTTGTTAACAAAAGTTGTGGTGAAGTATTTGACTACTAACAAAGAAAAGTTTAATTTCTTAAAACTTAAATGGAAGAAAATAACATTTAAAAAATAATCTTTAATTATTATGTAAGCCTCCGTATTTAAGCTACTTTTAGATAAAGCAAAATATACGATGAGTAAGCAATATATACCGAGACCACTCAACGTATAAGTATAAGAGGAATTGCCCCTAGTGTTTGAATTAAAAGAAAATTTTATCCATCCAACCAATACTACAACCAATCCTGTTAATTTGCAATGTCTACAGTAACATCAGAAGTACCATCATCCGATCATGTTAGCACATATTCATTAAGTTCCCTGGAAACATGTGTTGGTTCAAATATACCTATGTTAGTAAAAGGGAGAATAATAAACAGACCAATGTTAAAACGAAGTTGGAGGTTTCAAAAATATAGAGATATTTATTTGAAGCTGCGTGACTTTGAAGATACTGGTTACGAAAGTGATTCTACAATAAGGTGATAACTTTGGTTAATAGCAAAGTCGTCTCTTTTGCTGCTATTTACATTGCTGGACTTGTTGCAATTCACCCCATTCAGTTGCAATTGGTGCGAGGTATCACAAAGTTGGTTTATTGCTTATGATTTTTTTATGTTTTTTGTATGAGAAGTTATTTAACTAGTATTCTTTTCAATTTTGGAGGGAAAGGAACTTCAGAGAGATTATAGAGGTTGAGAAGTTTTTTGGTTTTTATTATTCACATATGTATGTATTTTTAGCTTTATCATATTGTGTATTTGTAAATATTATAAAAGGTTTTTCTATGAAGACATTGAGATATATCGAGGGCTTTTTCTATAATCCGTCAATCAAATGTTGGCTAAGTTCGTAAGTTGTATACTATTGCTTCCTTTCTGCCTGAAAAGGTTTATCAGTTTGTTATTTTCTTCTTTTGGAAGGCAATGATTCAAAACAATAGAGCTTAAACAATCCATCGTACACAATGCATTCACAATATTGTTCAAATTCTTCCCTTTTCGGAAACCATTGTTTGCAGTTAGATTCAGAACAATCGAAGTACCAACCATCAATTGGTCCGCCTAGCATTCCCTCCCTCCCATATTCCAGTAGACGAGACCACTTTGAAATGAGTTGAGTATCCAAATGTGAGTGTTTGTCTCCTAGGCAACTAAACGCTACAACGGTTATTACCAAATATTCCATTCATTGCAATTATTCATATTCTAACAGCAACTGGTTACTTTCAATGTTTCCAACGGATATATAACCATTTACTCAAAGGATCTTCATTCTCTCTCTTAAAAATATCAAATGTTATTGTTACTAATAAAATAAACAAAAAAATAAGTCTCTATCTAATAAAATATAAAACAGTAATATCCAATCACCTAAGCAATCAATCAATTCGAACTTGATGATGAGCCTTGTGAATATTCTTCTACCATTTCATTATTGGCAGGATTCCATGCAGCACTTGGAATACTTAAATTTTGTCCTCCTCCACCAATACCACCTGGTGCATTACTTAACAATTTCTGTTCATCATTTCTACGATCTCTTTCCCATTCTCTCCATCTCTTCATGACAATTCTGGTTGGATCGAATTTACCTTCAACATCACCATGGGATTCTCCCTTGGCTTCACCAACAACAGTACGAGTTTCACCCCAACTGAAATCATCAAATTTCCAATAAGCATAACTTGGTAATACGAAATTCCAAATTGGTAAGGCAAAGATATAAATCACGAAATAGACAAGATAACTCAAACTAGAAACCGTGATAACAATAAGACAACCAGGTAAACCGAAAATAACAGCTAATAAGACTAAAGACATAACTGGAGTGGGTTTGGAAACAATGGAAAAGATAATAACATAAATAGTAAACGAAATAGCAGCAGGTAAAACCATAGTACCAACCAATTCAATGAAAATAACAAATTGCATGGAGAAACAGAAAGTACCACATAAATCATTAACTAAAACCAATTCCATCAAATTATGAACAGTAGAATTAATCCATCTACGACGTTGTGACAATAAAACTGAAAATGTATCAGGAACGATAGTCTTACAAGCAGCCTTTGGAATAAAGATTTGTTTTCTCTTTGGGAAAGTTCTCAACATCAATGAAGACAAATATCTGTCTTCACCTAATAATAACAAGTTCTTCTTATGTAAAGTATCAACAACATTATCCGAATAACGTTCAACAATATCCGGATTAGCCAAGATTGGAACCCAATAACCATCAGAACCCTTTGGAGCTTTAATTCTATACATACAGAAACAACCAGGTAAACAAGTAACACCACCAAAAATAGATTCGAAAGCTTTAGCTTGATGATGGGAAATATAATATTCAAAAACTTGAATTGCTGTAACCCAAGTTTGTGCTTTATTAGAAATCTTCGTTTCACCACATAATCCCATAACCATAGGATCCTTAACCATTTCAGCAACCATATGAGTCAATGAATCAGGGAAAACCTTGGTATCAGCATCAACCATCAACACAATTTCATAAAATTCTGCCATTAATCCAGTAATTCTCCAAATCGAATTCAACATTTCATATTCTAAACTGGTCATTCTTTCATCAAAAACAACTTTTTGTAAAAAGGACATTAAAATAATTTGAGAATCACGCTTACCTCTATTACCTGGTTTTGGTAAACCAGCTTCTTCAGGAGTACCACATTTAACAATAGTAATCATTGGGACACGTTGTTGCTTTTCAGGTGGAACAGTTTCATCATCATAGTTATAGAAACCGGCATAAACTTTAGCCATATTATGACGTTTGGAACCTTGGGCAACAGCAACATAGGAATATGGCTTAACTTCTTCTCTTGGGATTGTGAAATCAGACATCATATCCAAGACAATGTCTGGAGTAGTTTCGTCATTTCCGGAACCTTTAATTAAACCATCACAAATAACAAGAATCAATTTATGGGAATTTGGGAAATCGGTAGTGGCAATAGAATCTAAAGTAGTTCGAATACCAGCTTCATCTTCAGAATAACAAGTGACTAAATTGATAGTATGAGCCAATGGATAACCAAATGGTTGATATTCAACTGGTGGTTGTGGCACAACATCGGGATGAATGATATCTGGAGATAATCCACTAACTACTAATGATTCATCAAACCCTTCAAATGGATTATAAGTAGTCATTGGACGGTTTAATAAATCAGAAGAAGAACCTTGATCAGTCAAATAAATGGCGGATTGTTGTCTTGTACGAGGGGGTTGTAAACCACCTATAGTGGATCCGTTTTTCTTAGAGTATCCATTACGACCTAATAAAGCAGCTTGAGTTGACATAGTAGTATACTTGAAAGTCTTTGAAAGGGCTTGAGGATTGTCGTAGTACTGTGATAAATCAGAAGTTGGAGCAAGGGATAACTTTTGGGAACGATTAAACACATTTTGTCTGTTTGTCTTCGAAGATTTATAATTAGCTCTTGCCTTTGGTGGGACAACCTTAATTCCGGAACCTAACGCGTCACCACTATCAACCCAATCTTCAATTTGTTTATTTCTACTTGCCATTGATTTGTTGTCGTATTCTGTAGCACCTTGTTTCTTGGAAGTAACCCATCTGAAGTAACAAGCCATAACGAACTTGGCGACAACAACGGATAAAATGAAAATCAAAGACACGTACAACACAATTTGGGATGCAATACAACCAATGGTATCGGAATCAATGACACCAACTTTCACAATTTCAGTTAAACATCTTGCAGCTCTACGTTCACCTGGATTAGTTAAGACTAAAGAAACATCTAATCCTCTATAAGTAGTGTCCAATCTTAATTTATCAAATAACTCGGGATATGTGACATCATCAGTTTGAATCCATCTAAGTAAATCTAAATCAAGGACATTTCCTGAATAAACAACTAAATTTCTTGAATTGTTTCTAATATCATCCCAGGTAAAATACACATCACCACCAACTTTCAAGTCATAATATGATTCTCTTGCGGTTTGAGTAGTGTGACAAGCCCAACCATCATAATACATAGTTGTCATATTTACTTCAGTACTTCCATCTGGGTTAAGTAATCTACAAGGCATATACCAGGCTAATTCGTTGTCGTCATTCTTTGGGATAGTACAGTTGTCTCTTGGCATGATTAAATCTTTACAATTACCATTAACATTTTGGAAAAGGAATGAAGCATCCAAACCACCAGCATTAACTGGAGGATATAAAACGTTAGAACCTGATGGGACACCTGCAGCTGGAGGATGTTGGGAACTGGTCAAGTCAAATGTTCTACCATTAATGATTAATGATCCTGAATTCACTTCATTGATTCTTGTTCTAACTCTATTCGTGCTACAAACAGTCTTGGTGAACCCGAAAGTTAAGTAAGCAACAAATGCACCAATATAAAGAATACAAGAAATCAACCCCATTTTTTCCCTCCAAGCAAATTGACGATCCTTAGTTTTTAAACCAAATAATCTTAATAATGGAGGAGGAGCCCAGAATGTTATTATATAACAATAAACCTTCCAAAAGTAAATATCATGTTTTGGTTTTTCTTCATCGGTTGCTAGTAATGGTTTTGAAGAAATGACTTTATTTTTGCGATCAACTTCATCATTTAAACCATAAATTTCACGACCCCCACCTGTTGATTCAAGAGGAAGTGGTGGTGGTGCCTGTTTTCCACCAGCACTCATATCAGCAGAATTGTCAATATCCATTAACGGAATGCCTTCATCCTCTGCTTCAACGACTTGATTGCGATGACTTCTTTGAGATCTTGATCTACTTATATCTATAATAGGATCTAAACCTGTTGAAGAAGGCTGCACTTTGATGTGATGAGATTCTTGATTTGCAACTTGAGCATAATGGAATCTTGGATTATTTCTATTCATTCTTGATCTTTCTGGTCTAACTAAAGACTTTTTTCTAGACATAGCAGAGCCATCTTGAGCTTCGGAATCAAATTCACGATAGCCTTGAAACCCTGAACCATCCTTATAAGACATTATGATGATATTGGTGTATTATAATGTGTATTGGGTATGTGAATGTGTATGTGTAGTGGATATGTATATGTGTTTTGAAGCTAGATAACTAGTATTAAGTCAAGGAAATTGTAAATATAGGATGATGATGATATATATAGGAAATTATAGCAAAGCACTAGTAGTAGTTTATGGAAATTTATAAGTGAATGGATTTTTTATTTTTATATTCAAAAAGAATGGAATGAACGTATAAACCGTAAATTTTAATAAATAAATTTATAAATTTGGTGAAGTTTACCTAAAATTAGAAAGTACGGTAATGATGATGATGATGGAAAAAAAAAACTTAACTTAACTATGTGAATTTTATTTAAATTTATTTCTCTGTGCGTGTGTGGTAATTGAATGTTAGAAGGAGTTTTCTTATTTTGATTTTGTAACCTCAAAACTGTTAATATTTATTTAAAAGGGGAAACAAATTTGATTAACGATTAATAAATAACTTGTGAACAATAGAAAAGGTAAAACTGTCCTCTTTGAACTTTATTTTTTATAAACGAGAGTCTATGATTGGTTAAATGTATGAACCAAGGAATTGATTGATTGATTGATTGATATCTGATCCTATTGGCTAGTAGTGAATGTTCAAGGGGGGATGATGATGTTACGGAAAGGATGAGTGGGTGTGTGGTAACTGAGTAAAGTTGGTTGTAAAATTAAAAATAAAAATAGAATAAATTTAACGTGTTTCAGAAAATAATAAAGAAAAATAAAAATAAAAAAAAATAAAAAAAAAATTTTTAAAGTGGTCGTGTGTCATTGATCAAGATTTTCATGGTTGTACAATATAAGTGAAACAGTTTTGCATTTTACCAATCATACTGCTAGCTAATGTAACACATAATTATCGCTTAAGGCCAAATAATGTCTATGTGCCACAACTATAGGTAGGATCTTGGTATAATTTCTTTTTAGGTTGATGTAAGAGAGATCTCACTCTCGTTGTAAATCTAACATAACACCATTCTAAGATCTGGTTCTAACCTAAAAACGCTTGCGCCATTAACTATTTTCTTGTTGTACATAGAAGATATAAGGACACCCATGGGTTCAGGCCCGATAGATAAGAAAAAACGATTTATCAATCCATCATTCATAAGCGTTCGCGGCTGTTCCTACAACACCCCATCTCACACCAATGTTCATCCCTATTCTCTTCTAACTCCCGTTTCTCTTAATTCTTATTATGTGATAGACGTGTCGCAAAAAGAAATTTTCCTTAATGGTTCATTTAAAGCCTTAAATTTAATTGTTTGATTCAATTGTTTCTAAAAATAGACTTTAATATCTGTAACCACCAAATAAATGAATAACTCCTTTCTCAAGCTATCTCCGACTACCAACAAGTATTTATTGTAGTGAGATGATATTTGCTCACTACATCTTCTAAAGATGCTTAATGCACCCCTTTTCTGGCTTAATTTTAGTTCATATTTAGCGAAATAATAATTTACTTTACATTCTAACGTCTATAGTGTATATATCTACATCAATCTATTTTCAATGAATAAAATCTTTCATCAATACTTGCGGTAACAAAGTATTGATTTCCGGAATTGCAGCCAATCTATCAACATATGGTATTAACTTAACAAGTAATCCATATATCTTCTTATAATTCTCTCTTGTGTTTGATTGGCCCTCTTTTCCTTTGTCATCGCCACCAGCATTGTCATTTTTGTCAGCAATACATATCTCCTTGATCCCATTCAATCCTTCTAAAAGAATCTTTAATTCTCGTTGTTGGATATGAGATATTGGACATTTGAATAATAATCTAATATCACTTATAAACCTTCTTAAACCAAAACAAATTCTTTTGATTAAATAACCTTGACTTATGCTTTGCAATTCACTATTTTCCAATTGAGCAAACTTAATTAATTCTTGTAAACAATGAATCCTCATTCTTAAATTAGGATACTTGACTAATGGCTTTGTATTTGCGAATGTTGCGTTAAAATCAAATTGGGCTAAGTTTTCAACTATTGATTCTTCCCCATCATCTTTAATCAATCGATTTTCAACGTCATTAAATTCATAGAAATAGCAATTCTCATATACACCCTCAATAAACTCATTAATCATCTCTCTCTGTTCACATTCAATTAATTTAGGTAAGATCAAATCTGTCAATTCATCATATTGTCTAATCTGAACATCTTGATCATCATCGTCCTTATTAGAATAATGTATCTTAATACTCTGGACAATTAATTTCCAAATCTCTTGATCTAGCAAATCAGTATTATTTAACAACTTTCGAATCAAATCTTTCAATAAATCATTTGCATCAATCCAAAGTGCCAGTTCTTTGGTAGATATTCCTTTTGATTTATTTTCAATCACTTCAATTAATGATTTAAGACATTTCATAATCCCGCGGTCTTTGATTAAGATTGTAAAATCAGATACTTTGTCTATTTTATCCTTCATAGATTCAAGACTTATATGACTAATCGCAACAAAACTGGTCAACTTTAGTTTATATTCAAAGCTTATCTGATTTAATTTCTGTTCAATTCTTGATCTAATTCCAAATGGATAAACTACCATGCTACTCAATTGCTGAATAACCAAAGACTGAATGTCATCATTATTATCTTGAATAAGATTCAAATTGTCCAATATCGTCAGTTGTAGTTTAGTTGGTTTATTGTTGTCCAGTTGATTATTTGGTAAAACGGGATATCTTGCACAAATGTTAAACAAATTAATCACAGTGTATGCTTCTTTGACTGTAAATCGAGGTTCGACAATCTTGTATAACGGTGGAAAACATTGCATTAATTGTACTAAAGAATCTTGATATTTCAGATTGATAACATTATACTCAATTGGAATATGACACCATAACTTAAATAACAAATTTCGAATTTCAACATTGTCAACAAACTTGAATGGAGTTAACAAATCTTGGAATGATTTAAATATACAAAGATTCAATTCAACCCATTGTAACTCAAGAAGTCGAGAATAATAATCAATTAAATCTTTCCATTTCGGTAATAATTCAATTTCATCTGATTTCATCATGAATTTAGTATATAATGAAACAAACCCAGTTAAGATTAAATTTACACTTTCAATCAATTCTTTCTCTTCTTTAGATGGAATTATCTCAAATAATTTGGAAAATACAATTGTGTATATTAAATCCCAGGATTTGTATAACAACCCACCATGAACATCAATGATTTGGAAAAATGTTTGTATTGCACTATCTCTAACTTGAATTCTATTCTGTTCCTGTTTGGATAATTTACATAAAATCAATAGTAAATAAATATCCAAATAGATATACATCATATATGATTCTTTCTTTTCACTGTTGATATATTCATATAAGTCTTGTTCCAGTTTCAAATCAGGTCCACCAATCTTATTCCTTTCACTATTAAATAATCCAAGTCTGGATTTGATACAATCGCTAATCATCCAGAAATAACTGACACTACTAAATGAAATATTCAAATCATATTTTTGTTCAACAAAATTCCCCAAAGTATCAGTTAATAACTTAATTTGGTCATATGACAAATTTAATAAAAATTCATCAAGAATTAATTTTAACGAATTAAAAGAAGTTTCAACTAGCAATCGATATTTTTCATCAATTGAAGTATTTTTGATTTCATTGTGTTGATTAATAATAATAAATGGTGTGTTTAAAATACCAAACACTTTGTTCCAACATCTTTGAAAATATGTATCATATTTATCAATTAATTCGTTTAATGTAGTTAACATTGATAACACTATTTCAATTTCACAATTAATTAATAATAATTCTTGAGCAGGGTCTAGCTTAAACAAAGCATTCAAAAATCCAGTGATTGCATCTAACGATTTGTTTGAAACAATGTCCACAAGTTTCTCATTGTCTTGTACTGCGGACAGGAACCCTTGAACAACAATAGATTTGATCAGTTTATCAAAAGTTTCAACAATAAAAATCCGAAGATTGTTGTTCAAATCACGGCGGGTGCCGAATTTGATAAAATAATCCACGATAAGATCCCATGATTTGTTGTTCTCATCAAGCAAAAATCTATTCGATTCGATTTCTGAAAGTTGATATACCTTCTTAATAAAGTATGCCTTGTTGTATGGACAAATTGGTAACGGCAATTTCAATTTCTCTTCACTTTCATCTTCATATACCGCCTCATTCAAACTGGTCAAAGAAGAAAATAATTCATAATGTGATTCAACTCGATATTCACCAATACTTTCAAACAACTTCTTGATTGAATTTTCAATATTTTGATAATCAGTATGAGTAAGGTTTGGTTTCATCAGATCAGGGAAATTAAATTTATTCTTAGTATATCCACTATATTCATCAGGTCCATTAATGAAATATCCACACCACAGAAGTGTTAGCCAAATTATACTCCAGGATGATTGTAATGTTGAACCTAAGCTGATTGCAAGGTTTGCAATTGCACGTACACAAACAACATGGCGAGAATTAAAATAGCGGGAACGTAATTCTGGTTGAGTCGGGGTGGGTGAAGTTGCAGATGTAGGAGTACTTGGTGGTAAGGGAAGAGATTCCTTTGTTTCACTTTCCGTGGTAGTTGCGTTGGGCGAAGGATTTGTGGTAGAATGAATTGTAGAACTTAATGACCCCACTATAGATCCACCTAATGTTAATAGATGCTTTCCTTGCTCTTGTAGAGTTGTGCTTTCTTCTTGATGGTGCTGTATTGCTTCTCTAATGCTTACATTGTTTATGATTGCTCGAGATATGATTAGTAACAATTCATCACGAATAGATTCTAATCCAAGCAACCCACTCGTATGAGTAAACTTTTGTAGTGATCGTATCAATAAATGGAAACTTTCATCATCCATGGCAGTATACAAAAAACGTTCATAAATCGTACTAACTTCACTTGAGCATTCTTCAATAAATGAATTGGCTAATTCGAGATTTCGTTCAATAGTTTCAACAGAAACGTCGGTCACTGTGTCATCGGATAAACTAGCAACAAAGCTAGCAATTCCATCAGAATATGACCAAAGAATATTTAAAATCAAATATATCGGATATGTAGGTGGGATATTTGTTGGTGGTTCCATTTTATCCAAATGGTCAATATAGGTAGTTTTCACTCCGGAATTGGATTTTGATAAAAATGCTTTTTGTTCAGGAATTCCAGATGAAGACGTTGTAGAATTCAGAGCACGAGCTGGAGGTAGGGATGAAGTTGATGGGTTAAGCCAAGACTTGGGTATTGGTTTCACTATATCATTTAACAATTGATTATTGTTTAATAGATAGGTCTTCAAAATTGTAAATAATTCTCGAATAACATTCTTCTTTTGAGGATTGTAGTCATATTTTTCGTGAATCAATTTTATAGTGGAGAAGTCTTTGAAAACCGCTTTGTACATTTCCAATACCAATATTCTTTCCCAATTACCATTTTCTTCCGGTGCGTCAAGAAGATTACTGCTTGAACCATCAAGGAGAATATGGTTGACAAATGATAGAACGAGCTCTATCTCAATCTCAAGATTTTCTAATTGCGTAGCAAGTAATTCATGAATAATTCTCATTGTACGAGTAATCAAAGGGAAATTCTTAGCTGGTGAATTTAAGATTCTAAGCATCGATGGTATGATTTTAGTTTGCAACAAGTGTGCTAACTCCTTGTGCGTCTTGAAAAGCCTGGCATGGCTATGTATTATACTTTCAATGATTTCTAATAGTGACAAGAGTTTAATCCTTATTGTTTCTTTAAGATAGGTAGGTTTCTCATTCTCTATGGCATGGCATAAATCTTGAAAAATCAAAAACCCTTCATATGCTAATGGATCTACCTTAATCACTTCTTCATTGTCAATAGTAATTTCCATAATTTTCTCATCCTCCGTTGTATCCTTAATCTTGTCATAAATGTTACTAAATAATTGTTGCAAAGTTGCCAGGGCAGTATTTATAACAACATTTGATTTATTGCTTGTAGTTAAACTTGAACAAATTTCCAATAGTTGTAATAAGATTTCTCCTGTAAATTGATTATTATAACTTTGCATAAATGAAGGTAAACATTGTAAAATTCTTAATTGGATATCTACTGCCAAATGTGACGCTTCTAACAAAGAAACTAATAATTCTGGCAAATGATCAACCAGAATTAATCGTGTCATAATCAATTTATGAATAGCAGGCAACGATATAGTAGTCAATTTCGCATTTCCGGATTTACATGCTAACATCAATGGTGTCAATATATCCTGTTTATGTTGTTCATTCTTAATTTCGGCAATTGGCATAATTGAAGAATACGTCTTCAAGTGAGTGATTGCCTTATCACAAGCATGTCGAGTTTCAGTAAACCTCCTTTTGGACTCAGAAGAAAGGTTAGACAAATCTATTATCAATTGGTTGACATTACTCATTTTGAATATAGATCTTGTCTATCGATCAATTAGGAACTCGGCAGCAATCGAATGTTACAACAACCAAACTTGACAGCACTCCCAAACAAAAAACTTTGAGATCCCCGTAATAGTGGAACTGTAACTTTAAATTTTCCAGTGACCGAAATTTACAAACAGCAACAATCGGTTAAGTGGCACGTGCATTGTTCTACTTCCGGCCAACCAACTAGCTAAAGGCCTACACATATGATCAATCAAAACGTTAAACACATTACATTACACATAAGACTAAAATACACCAAATAAATACTTCTATTTAAAATCAAGCAGTAGAAATCAATTACGGAACTCCACTTCTCTATCTTTCTATTTTTCTTTATCTCAACACCAAGTATTGAAAAAACGATAGTACCAAGGTTTAGACTTCCATCTAATTGCTTCTTCTTCCATTTCTTGCTTCATAAATTCAGTGTCAACACAATTTCTACCAGTTGTTAAATCCATATCTTCAGCCTTGATATAAAGTTTCCAATTCTTTGTCCAAATTTTATGTCCAAGATAACTTACCAAAACAATTGGAGCGGCAAGATAAGCTTGGAAAAAGTTGGTTGCGTTTAAGGGTTCACCTGAAATTGGATACAAAGCAACATAAAATTGAGCAACTAAAATCAAGACATTAAGAATCATGGAATAGTATGCACCATAGTCACCACCAATGGCTTTGAATGGAACGTTTTCTCTGGAAATTCCTTGCACTTTGCAGGCATAATTGACTCTGACTTGAGTTAAAGAAATTGAGAACCAAATGAACATACATGATAAACCACTGATAGCCATCAACCAAAGGAAGACAGTTTCTTGATTCTTTGATGCACCAATGAACCCAAGTAAACCAGATCCTAATGCAATTAAAATGGAAAAGATTGGTCTTCCCTTTTTATCGACGTAAGCCAAGAATTTAGGGCCATGGCCAGCTTCAGCGATTGCAACTAATGGTTTATATGTTGCAAATACTGATGCGTTAGCAACAGATACAACAGAAAGCAAAATAACAGCATTGAAAATAGATGGTAAAACTTTAATACCACCATTGGCAATAGCGACCACGAACGGAGAAGCAGAGGAGCCTGAGTTACCTAATAATCTTGGATCGTTGTATGGAACTAAGAAACAAATCAAAAGAACAGACAAAACGTAAAAGATACCAATTCTCCAAAAGACTTGTTTAATGGCCTTTTGCAAGGCACGGCGAGGATTAGGTGCTTCACCTGCAGCAATTGCAACTAATTCTGTACCAGCAAAACTAAAAGCAGCATTAACTAAAGTATTACAAGTACCTTTGAAGCCATTTGCAAATGGCTGTTGCCAGTTTTTTCCTCCAATGTAACCCTGTTCACCACCACCTGCTATAAGAATTACAGCAAGAATACAAAACCCGGCGATAGCAGTTACTTTCATAAGTGAGAAGAATGATTCACCATATCCGTAACCCTTGACACCAAAGATGTTGATAACGCAAATAGTAAAAAAGAAAATTGCAACCCAAACGGCAGCATTGATTTCAGTATTCCAGTATTCAATAGTCAAAGATGCAGAAACCAACGATAATGGGATAGTAACCATCCACTGTAAACAATAGTTCCAATTCATAGCAAAAGCCCAAGACTCATCAATAAATCTTGAAAAATAAATCAAAAAGTTCCCTCTAACTGGATATGCACTAGTCAATTCTCCCAAAGCTTGAGTGACGAAGAAAATTAAACTTGCAACAATTGAATAACCAATGATAGTACCTGCTGGACCTGCAGAAGATAAAACAGCGGCACTACTGATAAATAAACCAGAACCAATACATGACGCAATAGCAATCAATTTGACTTGATATTCTTTTAATGTATCCTCAGGAGTGACAACATCAGCACCTCCGATTTCTAGATCCTTTTCTAATTTGAAAGATTTGAAAAAATTTGTAACTGGAGATTTTGATTTGGATACCTCTGTTGTTGTGGTAGAATCAGGGGTTTTAGTTTCTTGGATTTGGAAACTTGATAAAGAGTAGGTCTCTTTTTCCTTTTTAGATTCTTCGTATGACATGATTTGCACCCTTGATAGTATATCAATTTGTGGAAAAGTTGCAAATTCACTTAGCTTTAAATGCTACCGATAAAGATAACTGGTAAAGTGTAGTCTCCTGCCATTAGGGGAAAACAATTAGTATTTGTAGTTATGCAAAATTTTCCTCTAAAGGCAAGTCCTACTAAAAATTTTCATTTTGAGAAGACATTAAGGCGATTGAGAGTGGTTTTATGGCAATGAGAACACCTTCCGATTTCCAAATTGGCACATATTAGCGAAAAATATATTGTAATGCCGCATCGACCGTTTGTTTTCGGAAAATTAAAAATTCGCAGCCTCTTATTTGACTTTTATTTGACTTCGGTTCTCTTTCTCCGTACCAAAAATTGGTCATGTGACGGGTGATAAAATGGCAAGTAACAGCGTTTTTTGCATTTATAAACAATTTATCTCCCCCACACTCTTCGGTATTTAACTTGAAACTCGATTGAGTTTATCGCAATATCTCTTTGTTCACCATAAGCAGTAATCGGTGAGACCTATTTTCACCCCTTTGCTTACTTTTTGTGACCAATGACTGTGGGAATGCTCTTTAATTCGAAACCTCTGGCAAATTGCGTTTTTGTTTTGTGCGACTCGGTTGCAGAAGGAAAACCACGGCGTCGGAATGCCGTGAGACTTCTACCTAATTGTAACATAACAATCTAAGATACCAAATAGATAGTTTGAACTTGCATCCTCCTTCCAAAGAGTCCGATGAAAGTCCGAGAGACAATCAATGTTTACGCTGTCAACGATCGAATCTTTTGTGCCGCGAACACATACACTGGCACTTTCCATTTATGGTTTTAATTTCACGGTGGGGTACAGATGGATTTCTCGAACAATATAGTCAAGTTTCTTTCAATCGATCTTACTCATTCTATTGCTAGCGCAATAAGGTTTCCTTTCATAAGGCGTGATTTTATAAACTTCCCCTTCTATGGATGGCTGTGCGGCCTGCCAACGGAAAAACCAGGGAATATTTTTTCGTTTTTCTGGTCACAGAAATAGGGCAATAGATAATCTAAGCATCTTCTAGAGCGGCAATTTTTTATTATTTTCGCAGCCATTTCTATATTAAGTTATAAGTCTATACAATAGTAGTCTTATATGTAAGATTGTTTATCAATTATGAGAGGAAATAAATATACTTTGTAGAATCAATTCAGTTTTGTTCCTTTGCTACCTGGTGAAACTATAGTTGCTGGGGTTGAACGAGTTTAAGGGAGGTCCTACGAGTGAGGACCAACACCTCTGGATTTACCATATTTATTGAATTGTTGATTAAAAGTATCTGAAAAGCACCAAAAATGGGATCACACCTTAGATCTTCGTTCTAAATCATTCTGTTCTGGCATCTTTTTTTAAAGTAGCCTTGGCCAAGATTTTTATTATGACGTATTTTCTGATCACACGACTTCAACCGTCCTCATCGCGACCCTTTGAGATGAGTCGAACACCAATTACATAGATCTAAAGTGTTATCACTACCCAACATATTGATCATATCCTAAAGATACGCCATGAAGTTTGTTGATAGTGATTAATGTTTCAACATAAAATGGTGCTAATCCAAATTCTCAAAACCTTCTCTGTGAAGGAATGAACGAGGGAGAAGTACGGAAGATCTAAGTTTTTTTTTTTCAAATTCTTCAAAGGATGCATCTAGAATGCAAAGCGACAACTTACAACATAGACCACAACCACAAGATGTCATTAGACTTAGATAATACTCCTCCTATGGATTTGGGCAACTTCAAGCATTCTTCAATTTCCAAAATTCAAGATAAATATTGGTTTTCTGAACTTTCTGAAACATCATTTCCTGGTCAATCATTTGGTTTAGAAATAAAGGAAATCTTATATCATACCGAGACTCCATACCAAGATATATTAATATTCAGATCAGCTACATTTGGAAATGTTCTTGTATTGAATGGTATTATTCAGTGTACTGAACGTGATGAATTTGCATATCAAGAGTTGATCACCCATTTACCTATAATGTCACATCCAAATCCTAGAAAAGTGCTAGTTATAGGAGGTGGTGATTGTGGTGTTATTAGAGAGTTAATTAAACATGTCGAAGATGAAACTATTGAAGAAATAACAATGGTTGAAATAGATGATATGGTTATCAAGTTACTGGCAAAATTCTTACCAGAAATGGCCAAGTATCATAACCACCCAAAATTAAATTTAATTATCGACGATGGTTTTAAATATCTAAACGAAACAAAGGAAAAATTTGATGTTATAATTACTGATTCTTCTGATCCTGAAGGACCAGCTGAAGAATTCTTTCAAATCAATTATTTTAATCTTTTAAGTAATACCTTGAATGAAAATGGGATTGTTATTATGCAATCGCTGGAAAATATATGGTTAAATTTACCCTATTTGAAGGATTTACTTTCAAAAGCTAAAACCGTTTTTAGAAATGTCAAATATAGTCAATGTTATATGCCAAGTTATACTTCTGGTCAATTGGGATTGGTAATTGCAACCATGAACAACGAAGTTGATTTAACAACCCCAGTTAGAAAATTTAACAAAGAAAAGGAGGCCAAATTGTTTAAGTACTATAATCAGCATGTTCATTCAAGCTCATTTGTAATACCAACTTGGGCTGATAATTTTTTGAATGAAGATTAGAAGAAGATAGATGGATATATAGATAATTCAAAAGTTTTGCATCAATTAGTTAGCGTATTAGTAATATGGATATGAAAATACCATGGTTTATCGGTCTCAGTCTAGCGTTTTGTAAGCGCATTCCCCGTTTTTATCGTAAATACATAGAATATAGGCTCTTCATCAATCATGAGGCTAAAATAAATTTCCTCCGGAAATAACTCCTTATGTCCATGTTCGAGTTTCTGACAAACTTTTCAACGGCATTTCCCAATTGGGAAACCTCCGAAATTTTGCAACTTTGGCTTTAATTACTAACCCACTTGAGAACAAATTTTGACTGCAAAAAATCAAAACGTTTTATAGCTAGAAATGCAGGTATATATAGATTCAAGGTTCTTGTTGTGGTTGGAATTCATTTTCTTCTCTTTCTATTCATTAACAATTCAAATCTTCTGATATCTACTACAACAATAAAAAATATAATGTCTTCCAAATCCGTTTTTATTTCCGGTGCTACTGGTTATATCGCTCAACACATAGTTAAAAAATTACTTGAACGTGGTTATAATGTGTTTGGTTCTGTAAGATCAGCTTCCAAAGGTGAATGGTTGAAATAGATGTCTAAATCAGATAAATTTTCTTACGAAGTTATTCCTGAACTTTCTTCTCCTGGTGCATTTGATCAAGCACTTAAGAGACATCCTGAAGTTACTGTGTTTTTACATACTGCTTCTCCGGTTTCATTTGCCGTTGAGAATATTGAAATGGATTTATTAAATCCTGCTATTGATGGTACTAAGAACGCTCTTAAAGCTATTGTTGAATATGCCCCACAAGTAGAAAAGGTTGTTCTTACCTCCTCTGGAGCTTGCTGTGTTTGGTTGGGGTAAGTATTTCTCTGCTGAAAAGGTTCACACTGAACAAGATTGGAATCCAATCACTTGGGAAGAAGGATTGCAAGATGGTTTTTCAGGATATTTGAGTTCCAAAAAGTTTGCTGAGCTAGCAGCTTGGGAGTTCATAGAGGAGAATAAACCAAATTTTGATTTAGCGTAAGTTAATCCAATGTACGTCCTCAAGCATTTGAAATCAAAGATAGATCTCAATTGAATCTCACTGCTGAATTGATTAATACTATTATTAAATTGAATCCAGGTGATAAGATTCCTGAAACAAGTGATGGGTTTATTGATGTCAGAGATGTTGCTAAAGCGCATATTGTTGCTTTTGAAAACGATAATGCTGTTAATCAAAGGTTGGTGTTGGTCAAGGAAAGATTCTCATTTGAAAAAGTTTCTCATATCATTAATGAGAACTTCCCTGAATCTAATATTCCAAGAGGTAGTTTAGAAAAACATGAAGAGCAACAAATGATTGCTCATAAGGAAGATACATCCAAGACTAGGAGAATTCTCGGATTTGAATATATTTCTCTTGAAGCTAGTATTGTTGACAGCGTTCAACAAATTTATTCTTCAAATTAAATACCTTTAAATATGGTTTATTGTATAAATAATCCAATACAGTTCAATTACAGAATGTTTTTACTCTATCTGAGCTTGTTAGGTATCTAAAGTTAAGGTCTATTATTTCAATTATAGCGGCTCTTTCCAAAAACAGCGTCGAAATTCAGTGGGCCACTGTTCTAATACCCTTCTCTTCAATTTTCTTTGCTTTTAATATCTACTCTCTATCGTTCTCAACAAAAGACTACGATGGTATATTGCAACCCCTGATGATTCATAACAGTATAGATTTGATAATTGGTAGAATCAAGTTTAATGTAGTAAGTAACATATCCTGTATATAGGTAGTATCACATGATCAAGTCGTGTACTTTTATCCAAATAAATTTTCTTGGTTTCTTTTTTCCTATTGTGTTAATGAGAGCAAATTTTGGCTGCCTCCCTTTCCCGGCTCATCAACAACCAAAAAATCTTTCAAAACAACAACAACCTCAAAATATTTAACCATATTTACACTACCAGTAATAGTCAATATAGGATTGAACCAACAAGCACGACTTCTTCTTGACCTTTGTTTACCTATTTTCAAAAGGGTGTGTGCTAATTACCAAATAATTTATTCAAATTAATTGCAGCCAAATTTATATTCATTGTTCAAGAATTAAATATCCAGATTCTATATACCTATCCCGGTTAGCCACATTGCTTAGCTACTTACACATATTCCCCTTATCTCGTATAATATAATCATATATAACACTTGAAAAATCTCCCTAATCCTTACTACTATTCCTTTGATAATATATTGCTAAATAATCATGTCTGCTAGTGAAGAATATACCAGCAACATCGATGATCAACTATTGAGTGCAGTTAAGGTTGAAGAGGCGGATGCTGAAAGAGTCAAAATAGAACAAATAGCACATGCTGCTGCCACTTCATCCTTAAGAACAAAAAAGCAACATCATCACCATCAGCAACAACAACTCCATCATCATCCACAACATGATCAACAACAGCAACAACTTCTTCAGCATGTCAAGCAGGGGAAGAAAGATTTGGGTGCTGAACAATTTCGTGAATTACAACAACAACATGACCAACAACAACAGCAGCAGCAACACCATCAACAACAATTGGCTGCTGCGGCTGCGGCTGCCGCTGTAGCAAGTGGTGCTCTTCACCATCATCACAACCCACATCAACAACTTTCCCATTCTCATCAAGCACATTTAGCTGAATTGACCGGTAGTGATGGAGTTGAGTTATCGGAATATAATATTCAAATTCCAGAGCCTATGGTTGATGAAAAACTGAGAAAGATTTATCCTGTCAATGAAAATACTATTACTGCTGATGGAAACTTGATTACTCGTCCTTATCCTGAACAGATTTTCCATTCTCGTGAAGCTCTTAATGATTTCATTCAAGAATTCGCTAGAGATAATGGGTTTGGCGTTGTGATTGCCCATTCAAATAGAAAAGCAATATATTATACTTGTGAATTGGGTGGCCGTTATCGTCATAAAAAATCCAAAAAGGAAACTATTGAAGAAGCAAGACAAGTTGAAGAAAGTTATTTGATTGATCCAAATATTAGAACTAAAAAATTGAAATGTCCTTTCTCAATGACTGCTTCGTATAAGAAATCTACTCACATTTGGACCCTTCGCACTACTTGTAATGAACATAACCATCCACAATTGGATCCAATGAGTAATCATCCTATGTTACGGAAACGCTCCGATGAATTGAACTTGTTAATCCTAGATCTATATAAGGTTGGTACAAAACCATCCCATATCGAATCTAAAATTAAAGAACAATATCCTGATGTCCTAATTAAACGTGAAGATATATATAATGAAATCAGAGGTTATAAACGTAAGCTTAAGAAGCAAAACGCGAGATTGGGGATGATGAATCCTGCTTCTCGTTTAGCAAGTTATAAAAGAAGAGCTGAGGCCGCCAATGCGGCTGCGGCTGCTGCCGCTGCCGCTTCCAAGGAAGCTGTTAGTGCTACTCAAGATGATGCCGCTGCCGTGGCTGCTGTTGCAGCTGCCGCAAGTGCAAATGCATTCTTGCACAATGACGATAATGCAGAAGTATTACATTATGATTTACATCACCACCATCATCAACAACAACAGCAGCAACAACTCCATCAAGCACAAAGTCAAGTTCAACATCAACAACAACTGCAACACCATCTCCATCATCATCATCAAGTCGTCCAACAGCAGCAACACCTGCAAGAAGAATTCCAAAGGCAATTGAATGAAGCTTCTGCTGCTGTTGAATCGGAGTACCAGCAATATCTGAACCATTTGAGTGGATTGAATGAGAATGATGGTACTGCTGCTGCTGCCATTGCTGCTGTTGCTAATGCTGCTAGACAACATTATGAAAATGAGACAGGTGATTTATCAATGGATAATATTGACAGTAGGTTAGTTGGAGAATAATGAAGGAATGTGATGGAATTACTTGGTCTTTTTTTACTTATCCGTTTTTTACGTTTCGATTGATTAATTAAGTTTTATAATTTGTTTTCTATGTGTATATTAGTGTTTTCTTAAAGAAATATTATGTAGGTATTTTTACGTGTACGCTTGACATGGTGTTCAAGATTTCTATCCCTTGACTTCTCTCTTCGAATAGCTTTGCGAGCTCACTAACTTTTCTCCCGCGTATTACTGGCTTCTTTATTGGAATGGGAGGCAGGGCTGATTTTATCTTCACGTTAGACTGAGTAAATAATTCATTTTGCGGTTGTTTCTTCTTGATTGGTGAAGATTGGAACTTATATTTTTGCGGAGGATACTGTAGTTTCACATTATTCTCTTGTTTCATGGGTACTAAAGTCTCAGTAGAACTCGTTAGTACACCATTTGATAAACTTGGAGTTCCTCGACTAGATGAACTGTCAACCAATGTGGCGGTTGGACTTTTCTCTCTAGGTGGATTTAAATCTATTAGTATATTATTGGTGTTCATTTCTACCCTAGCTTCTTCATTATCATCTAAAGTCATATCATACCCGAAGCCATAAGAGGTATCGCATGGCATTTGTTGTTGTTTAGGTTGTTGAGTATGTTCTATACCTTCTATTGAAGCTTGGATACTATGAAATGTAATTTGTGACGTAATGCGTTGCCAATGCTCAAGTATATTCTTCATAAATCGGTTGATAATCAAAATGCGGTCTTTATTTGCATTGGATATTAGCTCATGGCTGACACAGTGCGAAAGACACTTGGGTATTGTTAAGGACGTATGTTTCGTTATTTCATTATTCAAGATAAATAAATGACATGTGTCAAATAGTTGTAGTAGAAGTTGATCATAATTTTTAGTTTCTCTATTTGCTCTCAATTTGTCGAGTATGTTATTGAGAGTTGAAAATGTATATTCAAAATCGTCACGCATAGGTAGTGTGATGCTTCCTTTCGGTATCAACGGAAATGGTAACTCCATTAAGATCTTCTTGAAAACAGTTGCAATACAATATAGATTCCAATCATTTATAGAAATTAATTGGTTCCTTAATATACTTTGGTATAAAATTTCAGTAGATGCTTTATTGCCAGGTTTATGAAATAGCAACTCTACTTTGTCACCATTTTGTGCGATGATATTAAAAATTTGATAAAGATGGTGATGGAAAACTTCATGGGTTTCTTTGTCTATTCTAACAAGTGGATTTATGCTTGGTATGACTCTCATTGCTAATTGGATACTTGGTTCAAGGAGTAAATCATGTTTATATACGTTCAATGAAATCTTTAAATTTGTAATATCCAAATAATTACTCAATTCACTTAGACTCTTGCAATATATAACATGGGTCTTTCGCTCATTTTTGGAATCGGCTAATGAAAATGTATCCAATAATCGATTAATTTGTTCAATATTTTTCTTGGTAGAATGGTAGTTATACACAATTTGAGTTATGGATTTAACAAACCAACTATCATGAATAGTGAATATCTTAATTAAATTATTCAAATTGTGAGCATTATCCAAAAACGCCTTAAGGAATTTTATTCCCCAAACCCAACTGATCTTATTTAAACCACAACTAAACATTATACAAACATAAGGTCTGGTGGGGACGTGGGACATCAAAACAGGAATAAAAGCATCATAGTCTATACTATCAGGAGAAGGTAAGTAGGAAGTGTCAAATATGTATATGGGGTAGTTTGTTATGGGATCTCTACTTGGGTTTGCTCTATAAAAGATTCTATCCATATTGCAATGATGTTTGGCTTGTTTTGAATAAGGAAAATAGGGAAAAGTATGTAGGGAAAGAAAGGCTCGAAAACACGCGTTTATTTGTCTCAAACACTGCCGTTGGCTAACTATACTAACTATTCTTCCTCTTTCGGCAGGAAATTTATAACTGGATAGAAGGGAACTTTGCGTTTTTGTTTCAATCTACTCACTTATGAAGGAATAATTCAGCTGGTTTAGTATTGCTTTGATATTTACTTAAATTTTCTTAAAGAAAAAACCATAAACATTGCGACATTTGTCGTGCTATTTGACTAACTAAAAATAATAATGCGACATTATCGGCGGTTTGCAATTTCACTTTGATTTTGATTCGATGAATAAACCACCCATCCACTGTCAATAAAAGTATTAAATATTATACGTTGCTTATGACTTCTGTTGGAAAAGTAGTTCTTTACTAGAATTGCTTGAGAATGGGATAACTTATTGGGACTTTCCCGAAGTCATGACATTCCATTTATTTTGAACCTACCTTTTCATGCTAATTCTGTGAATGAAGAGAATGATTCCCAACCTATTTTTACGCTGATTCTATATAATCTACCTGCACCCACCCAAATACTGCATGTCCAATGTATAGTTATTGCAAAGTAAAGCCTTTAATTAACGCTACCAGTTGATGTGAAAATCCATATATGCAGTCCCAAATATTTGCCATCCAAATTTTTTTCGGCTTCATTTTTTTACAACCACCAACAAACCAACTTTACTGAAAAATAAAATGAATGGCAACACTCCTAGATTAATCATCACCAACTTCCTCATATAATTATATAAGCAACCCTTACTACTACCACCTCTAGACGCTAGATTTTTATTGGACCATCCATAATTCATATATATAATAATCCTTTATAGAATCCTAGTTTTTTATACAACAAAACAAGATGGCTCCTGCACAAGAACAAGCACCAACCAAGGAGCAACATTCCCCAGTGAATAGAGACAATGATGCCCCTGTATCTAAAAAGCAATCAAAAGATAAAGAAGAAGAAGAATTGTCTGAAGAAGATCAACATTTGAAAGAAGAATTGGAAATGTTGGTTGAAAGATTAAATGAATCAAATCAACAAATTGATTTATATAATAAATATTTAGACACCCTTAAAACATTTATTAAAGAATCTACTACTTCAATGACGGCTGTTCCAAAACCTTTGAAGTTTTTAAGACCTCATTATACCACATTGACCGACTTATATTCCAATTGGACTGAAA
This sequence comes from Hemisphaericaspora xylofermentans, assembly GCA_002105455.1. NCBI lineage: Eukaryota > Fungi > Ascomycota > Pichiomycetes > Serinales > Debaryomycetaceae > Hemisphaericaspora > Hemisphaericaspora xylofermentans. The sequence goes on along the minus strand of NDXA01000003.1, from coordinate 217,470 downwards.
CATATCAAGCAAAAGATGAAATTGTTGTCAAATTGGCTGATGTATTATCTGTGTTAGCTATGACTTATGATGATGGTAAGCGTGAATCTTTAAAATACAGGTTATTAGCTTCAGATAGCACAATTGCTGATTGGGGTCACGAATATATGCGTCATTTAGCATTAGAAATCGGGGAATCTTATCAGGAAAACTTGGGTGTTGACGAAGCTAATGTTGCTCAATTGATTAGATTATCATTACAAATTGTTCCTTTCTTTTTAAAACATAATGCTGAAGCAGATGCCGTTGATTTATTATTGGAAATTGAATGTGTTGATAGATTGCCCGAATTTGTTGATGAAAGCACTTATGCTAGAGTGTGTCTTTATATGGTTAGTTGTGTACCTTTATTAGCTCCTCCTGATGATGCCGCTTTCTTAAACACTGCTTATGCTATATATTTGGCACATGGACAATTGACTCAAGCCTTAACCTTGGCAATTAAGTTGGATAATGAAGATTTGATTCAGCAAGTATTCAACTCAACTCAAGATGAATTGATGCACAAACAATTAGGGTTTATTTTATCTCAACAAAATAGTAGTTTTAAATACCCTGGTGAAAACGCAGAAGTTCAAGAAACTATTTCAAATGTTAAATTAGCTGAATATTTCAATTTCTTAATCAAAGAATTGAATTTATTGGATCCAAAAGTTCCTGAAGATATTTATAAATCTCATTTAGAAAATACCAAGTTTGGTTTAGGCACTTCAGGCTCAATCGATTCTGCAAAGCAAAATTTAGCAGGTGGATTTGTCAATGCATTTATCAATTTGGGTTTTGGTACAGATAAATTAATTCAAACTGAAGAAGATAACAAATCTTGGATCTATAGAACAAAAGCATCGGGTATGGCTTCTACTACTGCTTCCTTGGGTTTAATCCATCAATGGAACATTAATGAAGGTTTACAAGTATTGGATAAGTACACTTATTCTGATGATCCTGAAGTTAAAGCTGGTGCTTTGTTAGGTACTGGTATCGCTTCTGCTAATGTTCATGATGAAGTAGAAGCTGCATTTGCTTTATTACAAGAATATGTCAATGAGCCAAATAAACTTTATCAAATTGCTGCCATTAATGGGTTAGGTATAGCATTTGCTGGATCTGCCAACGAAGAAGTCTTAAACCTATTATTACCATTAGTATCCGATGCCGAAATTTCTTTGGAAATTTCATGTCTTGCTGCGTTAGCTTTAGGTCATGTCTTTGTTGGTACTTGCCATGGTGATATTACTTCTACTATTTTACAAACTTTATTAGAAAGAGACTTTACTCATTTGACCAATAAATTTATTAAGTTTATGTCGCTCGGTTTGGGTTTGTTATATATGGGTAAAACTGAACAAGCTGAAGATGTATTAGAAACTATAGATGCTATTGAACATCCTATAAGTAAGACTTTGAAAATTTTGGTAAATATTTGTGCTTATGCAGGTACGGGTAACGTATTACAAATTCAAGCATTATTACAAATGTGTACTGCTAAACCAAAAGATACCACTGAAGATGAAAAGAAATTGGAACAATCTGAAGAAGATCAACAAAAGGAACAAGAAAAGGATGAGGGTGAAGATACAGCTACTGGTGCTCCAACTCAAGCAAATGAAGACGTGGACATGGAAGATGCTGAAAAGCCTAAGGAAGAAGATTCCGCAAAGACCACAAAGGAAGAACCAGAGAAGGCTGAAGAAGAAGAAGATGACGAAGAAGAATTATATCAAGGTATTGCAGTCTTGGGTCTCGCCTGTATTGCTATGGGAGAAGATATCGGTCAAGATATGTCGTTACGTCATTTTGGTCATTTAATGCATTACGGAAATTCATTAATCCGTAGAGCGGTTCCATTGGCTATGGGTTTAGTCTCCGCTTCCAATCCACAAATGAAGGTGTTTGAAACTTTATCTCGTTATTCCCACGATCCTGATTTGGAAGTTGCCCAAAATGCGATTTATTCAATGGGTTTAGTTGGAGCTGGTACTAATAATGCAAGATTAGCTCAATTGTTACGACAATTGGCTTCTTATTATATCAAATCTCCGGAATCTTTGTTCATGGTAAGAATTGCACAAGGTATTTTGCATTTAGGTAAGGGAACTTTAACTTTAACTCCATTTAATACAGAAAGAACTATATTGTCCAAGGTTTCATTGGCATCCTTATTAACTATTGCTGTTGCCTTATTAGATCCAAAAGCATTTATTTTAAGTGATTCCACCGCTGAAACCACTCATCAATTATTATACTATTTGACTCCAGCCGTTAAGCCTCGCATGTTAGTTACAGTTGACGAGGACTTAAAACCTCTCAAGGTGAATGTAAGAGTTGGTCAAGCAGTTGATGTTGTTGGTCAAGCAGGTAAACCAAAGACAATTACTGGTTGGGTTACCCAATCTACACCAGTATTATTAAATTATGGTGAACGTGCTGAACTTGAAAATACTGATGAATGGATAAGTTTGAGTAGTAATTTAGAAGGTATTGTTATTTTGAAAAAGAATCCAGATTATATGGAGGTTGATAATTAGTTTTAGTTTGTTTTTAGTTTTTTATATTTAAAATGTATAACAAGAAAGATAATACTTTGGAAACTTCTATTATTTTGAAAGATATATACGTACAATTGATTACTCTACATAAATCTCTGATTATATTGAACTTTAAAAAATGGAAATGCGATGTGGGTGGAGTTTTATGAATGCAGTAGTAGTTTGATAATTGATTTACTTAAATTCTTGAGCCTTTCCAGTCATCAATAACCCAACAATCAAACCAAACAATCCCAAGACAGATCCAAAAATTTCCACAACTAAAATCTTAACGAAAAGTGAAGAATCGGCTGCATCACTAATAGCAGCCGTTGACCCAGTAATCCCCACGGCAACACCACAGATCAAATTAGAAATTCCCACAGTTAAACCAGCCCAAAACAATGAATATCCAGTATATAAATTTTCTTTTGTAAAGAGAGTCAGTGAAGGAACACTGGTCAATTTTGATGAAAATACAATTGCCATAATTAATCCATAAATAGCCACAACTTCACAAAAAATAATTGAGATTAAATTCTTAGTTGTGATTCTTGGGGCCTTAACACCTGCTCCAAGAATAGATGAACCTGTGACGAATATACCCCATGCAGCACCTACGACTGAAAGACCAATTGAACAAGCAATACCTAAACTGGCCCACATGTATGGCGAAGTAGATTCTAGGAATGCTCCCACATTGAATGCTTCCCCAGAACCGGTGAATAACATGTATCCTCCAATTGTCAATAGGGATAATATTACAAGTGTTGATGTGATCGACATTGTTGTAGAAATTATATGTTGTCTGATGGAATTGACTTTTTTGATGGAGTAAGGATATATGTCCTTCTATTAAGATAATCGTTGAAATGCTTTAATGAGAGTTGGAAGATTAAGAAAAAAATGTAAAACTTAAAGGATTGATAGTTTTTACAGGTTATATTATTTTACATGTTAGACTGAAAAAATTTGGAGGTTAATAATTTATGAATGAGAGCATCATGATCAACCAAGCATGGATGAATCATCATCTTCACAAGGAAGATTCTAACATAATAGTCAGATTTGTTATTTCTAGGGGTGATGCTTTGTGTGATTATTTTTTTTTGGTAACTACTGTCTTCTGATTTTGCGCAACGAATAGCTGGTATATTACTAAGAATGAAAAGAAGAGTTTACCCCACAGCTTTGCCCTAATCCATATTTCCGATCCATTCATAAACATTGATTAATTTGGTATATATTATGAGAAATATTGTATAAATCGGATATCGGTGGAAGGAAGAGATCTATTTGAGGTAACAGCAATCCCTCAAATTATTTCCAAATTTACAGTTAGCGTAACTAAATAAGTTCAAAATTTTATTCAGGATTCATAGGCGTTTATTTATTCTAAATTAGTTAAGAGGAGAGGGGTCATGCATTACTAAAGAATTATGTTATGCTGTATTCAAAAACAACAGGCCTTAGCATATTGAGATGTTCAATTTCTTAACCCTGAGATTTTTGGGTGCAAAAAATTTGGTGCATTGCAAAAAAATAAAAAAAATTGTTGACGATTTAAAGACACCTATAAATCCCACTCAGTTTGTGGTTGATCACTGATACTGAGTTTACACCCTTTCTCCCTTCCTTCCCTTCCCTTTCTTTGCCATATAACTAATATACATATCATATACCATGAAGTCAATAGGTTATATTTTACAGGGAGCTTTTGCAACCTTTGCACTAGCCTTAAATCAGTGTATGTGCTTATCAAACTCTTCGTTCATGCTATTTATAAGGTACTAACAATTAATTTTATAGGGAGTATAATTCTGATGGACAATTTACTTCAAGACAATTTCACCAATCCCTCCACATCTTCTGGAAATTCGATGCAACCTTTACCTGACTTTCCCGATTTACCAGTCCCCTCACGACCAGATGTCACCGATGTTGAAATTCCTTTTCATTGTAAATCAGACGAATTCAAAATTCAATCAAATAAAGATTTTGAAACAATTAATGATTGCGATGTTATAGTTGGAGATATTAAGATTAATGAATATAGTTTCCCCATAATTAATTTTCCTAAATTGACTAAAATCTATGGGAATTTGATTATAAAGAAATCCCCAGAGGTTGTACGTATTGAAGCTCCAATGTTAATTAGTATAAGTGATGGCTTTATTGTGAATGAGTTGACATCCCTAGCATTTATTTCTTTACCTAAATTGAATTCTTTAAAGGTTTTGAATTGGAGTATATTGCCAATCTTAAGTAATGTTCATTTCGAATATTATATTGAAGGGGTTGAAAGTGTTACGATTGCTGATACTTCGTTGACTGGTATTTCTGGGTTTGTAGGTGAGAGATTGGAAACTTTTGATGTTAATAATAATCGATTTTTAGATAGTATTGAATGTGGAGTTGAAGTCATAACTGGAAAGTTGAATATTGCAGCCAATGCAAATGATGTTAAAGTTGATTTCCCAAATTTAAGACAAGTTAATAAATTAAGTATCAATAATGTTGAACAATTGACTTTGGATGAATTAACTGAGGTTGACAGTTCGTTGAGTTTGAGTAATAATTACTTCCAACAATTGAGGTTTCCAAAGTTAACCGAAATTGGTGGAACTTTGAGTCTCTTAAAGAATGAAAATATGAATCATATTGAATTCCCAGCATTGAATGAGATCGGTGGTGGTTTGATGTTTATCAATAATTCTAAAGTTGATCGTTTTAATTTCTTTCCCAAATTGACCATTATTGGAGGTGCATTGGAATTGATTGGTAATATCAAAGAAATCAACTTTAAACAATTGAAATTGATCAAAGGAAGTGCAATCGTCAAAACATCCAATCCTCAATTTGATTGTACAGTTTGGGCAAAGAGTGAGATTGTTTTTGTTGTTAGAGGTGGTAGACTTGAATGTACCAATGCTCTTAATGAGATTACTACATCCAAGAGTCGAAAGGATGGACATGAGGGCAAGAATAAAGGTGAGGGCAAGAATAATGGTAAGAGTAAATCACATCATGGCGGTCATCATCATCATGATGATGAAAATGCTGGCAATAATCACGACCATCATCATAATGGAACAAACCAAGGAGGGTATGGAAGTTCAACCACTAGCAAGGCCAATCAATGTTTTGCAATTGCATTCCCTGCCGTTGTTTTCACTTTAATATTTATTACTCTGGTTTTATAAATATAACAATTTTGTTTTTAAGTTCTTTGGTATTATACAAAAAATATTAATAAAACAATCCATAGGGTAAGTAGTAGTAGTAGTACTGGCACTAGTAGTAGGACTATCACTAGTAGTAGTACTAATAGTATATATTAATTTTAAGATTTTTGATATAACTTTTGATTAATGATAAAGTCTCGAATTTCCGGTACAACTTTTGATTGCCAACTATCATCATTTTGACTAATTTTTAACCTAATATCAGATGAACTATAATTTGCAACATCAGCATCAAAATTATTGACCAAGAATATATTATCTGACCAATGAGAAGGTATTTCTGCATGTCCTCCTTGTTTAATTTCTTCTAAATATTTAGATTGTTGATCATAAGTGACATCTTTATCTTTTCTTGTTAAACAGAATAAATCAGTTGATTTCATAAATTGTTCCAACGAATTTGATAATTTGTCAGGTACATAATATTTAGGATTCAAGATTCTAACTAAGGTATCAAATCCTATTAAGAATGTCAATTTAACATCATCTCTTTCTTTAATATAATTTAATATTGAAATTGATTTATCAACAAATTTAGCATGTTTCGTTAAACCAATTGAAACATTAACTGTGTACTTTTTGGAAATATCATTGGCCATTATATACATCATTTCTAATCTATCGTTTAAGATTAATGGATCAAGAATTACTTTATCAGCATTCTTTATAGATAACAATAGCAACACAACTTTAGGTTTATGGTCAATTGATTTCTTTAATGATTCTTCAACCAATGCGTAATGACCTAAATGAGGAGGATTGAATGAAGAATCTAATACACATACTCTTTGGATTGAAGATGTAAGGAATTCGTGTGATGTGTTGTAGACGATATTGAAGTCTGTTTTTGATGCAAGGAATTCTTGTAATGGTTTAACAAATCGTAAGGCAGTCATCATAAATATATGGAGTTTGTGCGTGCTTTCGTTGGGGGGTTGGGGGAGTCTGGGGTAGCTATTCTATTTTATGTATCGTTATTAACTGTTAATATCAATTGTAGTAGTAACCAATTGTCTAATTGATATGTAAAGTAGAAAAGGAATGATTTAAAATTAAATTGAATTGAAATTAAAAATCCCTTAATAAAATAATGAATGTTCATGTTAATGTATGATGTACGTACCAATTTAGTTAATGAAAGAGATTTCTTGGTATAATAAACGATTTAATTAACAAACAAAGAACAACAAACCCCCCTTAATTAATTAATTAATTAACTTTCTATTTTTTCCATTGTGAAGTGAAGTCACCTCATCTAAATTTTTGTTCATTCATTGATTCATTTATTCATTAATTCATTCAATCTGTTCTATTCTATCATTTTTTATATACACATGGGTGACTGCTTTGTATTGCGATTGTATAGAAGTGTCAACAGAACGTCCACACACGACAAAATGTGCACTACATTGTATCAAGAACATGAGACTTTTGTAGCAACGCAACAGTTGGAATATTTGCGAAGTTTTGCAACGATCAGCAGTTTTCGTATTATTCATCGCTATGTCTAGGACAACATCTTCTTCCGTTTCTTCTTCCGTTCCCTCTTGGCGGGCTTTTATGAGAGATTACAGGTAGACATGGCTTTTCCGAGCTTCTTCTTCTAGAAATGGAATCATTTCAAGGTTTAATACAACTCGGCAAAAGTTTCTTGTTTTTATCAATCAAACTCCATAACCTATCAAGGTCTTACATCAAATGATTATAAGTAAAACTTACACAGTCTAGTCATCAATTACTGATGATATTTCTCTTGTATACATAAAAATGCAAAATCCGTTTATTTTGTGATTATACCTTACAACGATGTATCTACATTCATACTACTCTTAAGCCAACCTATTCTAAAATTCATCCTTTACAACTTCTTCTTCACCTTCTTCTTCCTCTTCTGCTTCTGGTTCTTCTTCTCCTTGTTCTTCCTGTTCACCTTCTTCTGGTTGTGGTTCAGCAACGTCAACACCAGCAATATCGACCAATTCAGCCTTAAAAATTAAAACAGAATTAGCTGGAATTGGACCAATTTGACGATTCCCATAAGCAACACTAGGTTCACATCTTAATTCTCTAATTTCACCAGGACACATGTTCAATAATCCTTCTTCCCAACATTGTATAACACGACCTCTTCCAATTTGAAATGCTAATGGGTCACCACGATTATAGGATGAATCAAATTCTTTTCCATTTTCAAGTTTACCTGAATAATGGACACTAATAGTATCTCCAACTTGAGTCTTACGATGACATTTAGCATCTTGGAGGATTTCTATATAATAGTTTGAGTTAGTATTATGTTTTGTTAATCTTGGGAAAATTGATCAATGGAATATTTAGTACATACTTATTTTAATATCGTCATTAATTGGAGCTTCTCCTTCAGTAGCAGATACACCATGAAACAATTGAGTCAATGCAATTGCAGCAAATGATAAAATAGAAGTCTTCATATTATTAGTTTGATTATTTTAATAAGGTATAGGATATATGTAGCTAAAAAGAAAGTTCTTGGGGGTTGGGGGTTGGGGGTTTATATAAATCTCGTTCGGTTAAAAATCTCCACGTAATCAATCAATCCCCAATAAATTTTTCAGTGTTCATTGCAACCAAAAACAACAACGCATCAATTTGACACAAACTTCAAATGATAAAAATTCAACACAAATGAACAAGAACATAGAAGAGAGTTATTTTAATTATTTGTCTAGCCTCGTCGTTTAGTTATACAAGAACTATTTATAAAATATTGATCTTAGTAAGAATAGCCACAAGATCAAAAGTATATGTATAATATATAATTGCTGAATTATGCTAAAAGCTCCAGACCCTAATTATATCTTTTTTTTAATAATAATATGTTACATAATAAAGTTTCATAATCAATCCCCAGAACTAATATTCAAAAACAATCATATGGAAGACTTGATTTCTTCCATACCTTAAAAATACCCAATAATAATAAAATCAAAATCAAAAATCAATAAAATCATAATAAAAACAACCATTCGTTTTTGAAAGTAATAAAAAATAGTGAAGCAAAATATTTCTAATGACACATGACTCGTACTTCTTCTTTTCCTAATCAACTCCTAATTTACAAATAAACGACCAGCCTCTAATTCTTCAATAGTGGTTTCAACAACCTCATCATCGTCATCATCTTCAACTAATTCAATGGTAGCATATTTGATCATATCCCATCTCTTCCAAAACGAAGAAACTTCATTATAATCTTCTGAATCAACTAAATCTTGTAAATAATACTTGGCTTTCGTCAAACGATCCTTTAATGCTTGTAATTGACATGATGATGGATCATCTTTACTTGAAATAACTGAAGACATTGAGCCTGATGATCCTAATCTAGGTCTGAATGTAGGAGTGATTTTTTGTGGTTGGGGATGTTGTAATGTGTAATGTTGTTGTTGGTGGGTTGGCTTTTGTTGGTGGTGATGTGGAGTAATAGTGTGTTCATAATCGGAATCTTCATAGTCGGTGATATCTGTGGTATTATCAAAGATATCTTCCTCTTCTTCATCTTCATCATCGTCAGTAGCTACAGATTGTGGGGTATTGTAACCATAGACTTCGTCTTCAACGTGAGTAGTAGCGTCACAATATCTAGCCCAAGCTTCATCAATAGCTCCAACTAAATATTCAAAACAACGAGATCTAGCAGCTCTATCAGTAGATGGAATGAAATATTTTTCTTCTTCTTCAAGTTGATGGATATTCATCAACGAAATGTTATTGTTAATTGGACTACTGGCCAATTTGCAATCCAAGTTTTCAACTTCATCTTCAGATAATAAACTAGATCTAATTGGATCAGAACGACGATGGATAAGATGGTCTTGTATAGCTTGCTGTTGGTGGTGGTGTTGTTGTTCTTCCTCTTCATCTTCATCATCACTATATTGAGAAATAGCTCTTGATAATTCACTATTCAATGAAAAAGATATTCTATTAGACGCCCTTCTCTTAGCTCTTATTTGATCAGCATGATAGCAAGATTGTTCATCAGCAGAATCTTCATCTTCCTCAGAAGATGATGAATAGATAACAACAGATTTTTTCAATCTTGGGAATGTAGAAGAAACAGCAGCGTCATTACCGTTAGCAAGACTAGTCAAGCACATTCTTTTGGTTGGTGGGGTTCTTAATACTTGGCAGCTGCTACGTTTAGTAGGACCAGCAAACATTTGTGAACATAAAGCCATGGTGTAATGTGATTACAGTTTAACTATGTATAAGTTGTTGGGGGCTTTGTATATTAGTCACGTGAGGGTCGTGTAAATTGGTAAATCACGTGAACAAATTTCGCACAAGAATAGAAAAAACAAACGTTTGTTTTCAGGTGCTTGTGCTGCGTGTTAAAATTGCTTTTTCTGAAATCAACCAATCAAGGCGTCAGAAAATGATTATGTGCAGGAAACAGTAAAAATTGGAAGGCAAATAAAATTTGAACCAGGCAATAAATTAATACTATCAATGGTCAACTAATCAACGATAGAACCAAATAACACAGGTAGTTTTGTAGTAACAGTTATTAGGATAGGTATTCCTTCTTCTTCTTAAATAACTTAATATCAAAGAGAGATTTTATTTGAAATAAACTAAAACTGTTATTCGTAGGGGAGGTGGGTTGTTGGTAGTTTGGTGTTAACTCTCAAACTATGTGTGGTAAAAAAAAAAGTTGTTGAGAAGAATGTTACCAAAAAAAAAATGAGAAAACAGAAAAAAAAAATGACTTGAGTTTTTTTAAATAAAAAAAAAACTTTCTTCTTCAAATTCTCAAGAAAAAAAAATATAAGGAAAAATAAAAATTTTTCTTAACATAGGCGCAATAAATTTTTGTGTAGTACACGTTATGTTGGTTATTGTTTTTAACTTTGTGTTTCGTGTGTATTTTTCCGGGAATCTGGAATGTTCCATTGTCAACGACTCCTATATTCTCAGTTTCTATGCAGCGTGTACTTCCCAATTAGGAAAAAATATCAATAATTCTATTAATAAATTCATTCCTGCTACTATTTCATTGGCCAAAAGTGGTTATGCTCACCGGGTAACTATTAAAGATCCCCCCCCTTTTTTGGAGATTATTTTTCTACTTCTGGATTTATGCATTGTTTCAGAGTCTATTCCATGAATCATATGCAACAATCAGCAACAACGTTTTTATCAATGCACACAAAAAGATTTTTTAGTCGATTATCATTAACATTCAATTGTAGTTGAAAGATAACAATAGATTAAATGATAGCAAAGATATGTTAGCCAAAGGGCGGGTGATTGTTGCAATCAGTAAGTTTCAATCTCAATCAAGTAATTAAATGTGGGATTTGCTGTAGAGTGAGGATTGATTGCAACATTGCCATGCATTTTATCAGTTGATTTTGATCCTTCCTGTAAAGAGAGAAGAGTACTTTGAAATTATAGGAGTTGAATTGTCTATCTATCATGTGTTACATTCTTTTATTTCATATCCCCTTTTATCCCGTTGTAGCAGAAGATGTTGCAATCTTTGCAAATAATTTTTCGTAAAAGTTTCGCAGTAAATCTTTGTTAATATTTGTTAAAATAATGTAATTTTTGAATCAACTCATCATTACAGTGAATCCACCAGAACAACAATTATTTTCAATAAAACTCAATGAGGACTTCTATATACGTTTATAGACCACTTCTCAATCAAGTTCTCCTTTCAAATTCTGTCTGTATCCAAAGAGAACATGTTTTCAAAAAAAATCAGAAACTAGGGTCACATGATCAGTCCACCAAAGTCACATGACTCAACCAAAAAAGTTCTGCAAAAAATAAAATTCGTAAATCTATTCTCTAACTACATTCAATTCTCATACACCTCGGTTAACTTTATCCAAAATTATCAATTAAAATATTATCTTAAAACACAAACAAACTATACAATTAAACTATGTAAAATATAAAACCGAAATACTAAAGTAATTATTAACGATGATTAATCTTGAAATGAAAAGTTGGTCCAATGTAAAACTCTAAGGTCTAAAAATTCTAATTTGTAAAACTGTAAAGAATTGAAATAAAATAAGCTCGTGAAATATCCGTTTGTCCTCTTGTTGTATGTATTTTTCCTAATTGTTCACTCCATCAATTATCTTATTAATGATGTAGTTGAACAATTCTGTGGAATATCATATGGTAAAAATCCCATAATTTATATTGAATTCTCATTATCAAACTCAAAATATTGTTTTGCATCCAGGAAATCACCATTGCTTGTAGTTCGACGGGGTACTTTTCTATGAGACCTTGCAAAATACATTGAATATTTCGGATCCTGTTGATTATATTCTTTATCCTTCCTACTTAAATTATTCAACAAGACTTCAAAAAACCCTCTAGTGAATTGATCATCTTTTGGGATTAATTTATCAAGGACTTTTTTTGGGTTGACTAACTCAGAAGTATAACTAGTAAAATCTTGCATTAATTTATCCAATTGAGCTTCAGATTCGAGGTAATCATGCTGGGATATCTTTTGAATCACTGCCTCATTAGTTTTCAATTTTGCATCAAGGTAGGTCATGAATTTGTAAATATACTCGGACAAACTATTTAAATTTGCATTATTAAATAGAATCAATTGATTATTTCTGAATTTGTGATATAAGTACCGACAAATGGGCATAAATAGTTTCACGGCTACTACCATCAATTTAATAGAAATGATTAAGAATGCCTGAACTTTATCCAATGTCGTTGAATTACTGATATTATTCACCGTTTCAACATCTTGTTTTAAAAAGGTATATAAACCAGCTTTCGTCTTATCATCTAAGGATTTAACAAAATTATCAATTTGTATTTCATCATTTAATCCAAATTCCAAACTTGAGTTATTATCAACCAAGGGATCAAATTCAATATCTGAATTTGGGAATGTGGATTCATCAACTGCACTCATAAAGGGACTATCTAAAACTGTTTCCCCATCATCAAAGCTATTTGACCTACTTCTCTTCCAGGGTGAATAATTACGGAGAACTGGTACTCGGTTCAACACCCGTACAGATACAGACGAGACAAGACTTGTTGGGTTTTTAACAATAAACCGGACTAATGAGGTTTCATCCCCGTATCCTTTAGATAACTCTGTAGCAAGATTATTATTAATTAAGTCATCAAACTTCTTATTCTGTTCATTTATAAACTGTTTATGACCTTCATTATGATGAGCGTAACTTTCTTCGTCACTTTGCATGCTAATTCTGGATTCACAACAAGAAGATACCAATGATGTGTCTACCAAAGTATCACCTTCACAAGAACCAATAGTAGTGGTAGTTTTTGTCCGTTTTATTTCCGAAAGCCGTACCGAAACAGGAACTACTGGTTCGTTATCTATATAATTCAAATGCCTTATTTTAGGTTGTTGAGAGTCGGCATAAAAGACGTTATCATTATGTCTATTGTCTAATAATTTAGATCTGATCTTTTCTTGTGGGGTTTGAAACATTTCAAATTCTGATTGCAGGTGGTCTGGTGATGGAGTTTCTGGAGATGAAATTTGTCCTAAATTATAGGGAAAAGTCGATTCGTTGTTACTATTATTTGATTCTGATGATGTTGAATGCACTCCTTTAATTATGGGTATATGTTCTGAAAAGGGAATCCGTTTAATTATACCTTTAACTAATGATCTTAGAACCATCTTGTACAAGTACTCACAATGTTGTGTCAAACGTAAATACCTGTCTATTTATATTTATAATTGTAATTGAAGATCAAACGGTGAAAATTAAATAAATGACAACAAAATGTGGGACAAAAACCGTTCTAACTTTATTTGGGAATGAAACACGCCTGTTATATACGTACTTACTTAGCTGTACTTTGATTGCTTATGATAATTTTATGTGTGAAATTTAGGTTCTTCCGATGGCCTATCCTTATTGTAATATTGCATACATAAAAAGAATGAGTTGTGTGATGATGATGATGTGATTAATTTTGTGGATTTAATTCATCCCCCAAGGAATTTACTAAATTTGAATATGAACAATAAACAACTTAATTAATTAAGCTAAGCTAAGCTAAGACTTATCGCTAATAAATTAAATCACATGCTTTATTTCAATTATTTCTGTTTAAAGTAATCTGACGGGAAAATTTAAAAACTCTTAATAACCCCGAATTTATCCGATGGGTAAATTAATGAAATTGGGACATTTGATTTTTTATCATTGCTACATAACAATCTACTCAATTAATAAATTGAATCAAATCAAATTAGTTATTTGTAGAGCTCAATTATAATCAGGGATTTGTGTCATTAAGAAACAACAGGTCTAAAGTTCTTAATTAAACAGGGGCTTTGTCAAATATGTCTTCATACATAGCTAAATATATACTTAATCGTCTTCTAAAAGATAATCAATGGAATAAAATAGGAGTGGAAAACCCATATTTTCAATATATACCAATTGATAAAGACAAAAAGGGTAAAATTACTTACAAAAAGATTCCTCGAAGTGTTCCCGATGCCATTTCAGTCAATGATTTAGGTATGCTTGAAAGATTTCAACGTAGAGCATATCGATATGATTATTGGTTTTCAATTTTAGGAGTAAGTTTTGGTTGGTCTAATATTGTGGGATTAATTCCTGTATTGGGAACTATTATTAGTACTTATTGGTCTTTAAAGTTATTGCAATTAACTTGGAAATTAGATAATGGATTCCCATTGGATCTACAATTATTATTCCTTTTAAACATTACTATTGATTTCTTATTAGGATTGGTACCAATTGTTGGTTCAATTCTTGAAATTGGCTATAAAGCAAATTCAAGAAATTATTTACTTCTAGAGAAACATTTACAAAGAGTAGGAGAAGAGAAATTAGGATTAATCACGAAAGAACAAATAAGACCAGGGTTTATCAATGATAAAGTTCAACCATATGTTGAAGAAAAAATAAAATCAATGGCAATAAAGAAAGGAGAACAAGTTTTGGAATTATTAAGTCATCGTAACAGACCTGGATCTTCAACTTCAACTTCAGATGATGCAGCTTCAATTTATTCAGTTCCTGGGTCAACCACTCAAACTACAACTACATCGGTTCTTACGTCTAGTTCACCTGTTACATCTGCGGTACCTGCCGAGATTGGAGAAATCATTTCCGATAAAAGGAATGGCGGTGCTGGTGGTGACGGAAGTAGACGCGGTAGCAGAGATGGAGTGACTAGTTCCGTCCTACTTCATCATAATTTAGAAAGTAATTCTAAAGGAACCAATTGAATCATGCATTTAATGAGAGATAGTATTGAAGGGAGAAATCATGTAAATGAGTAGAGGAATAGCCCTGGGACCACGTCTAGATTGTATTTTTTTTTGTATAGGAAAGCAAAATGTTAAAGAAAATTTGCATTTGAAATGGTATGTTTATCGGTCAAGTTAATATTGTCAAAGAAACTTCACCCTATTTCATTCTAACTTTTCCCGGATGAATGTCAAGCAAAGAAGGAGGAAAACCAAGTAAATTTACGAAAATATCTTGGACTGACGAATGTAATATTTTTTGCAGCCACTATCTTCGATTTGCCGTTTCATAACGTATATCCGTAGGATCTCCAAGAATGTGAATAAGGTGTTTTTTGAACTTTCTTCTCAATGTCCTTCTTGTAAATTCTATTCCATCATTTCTAGTCACCTTAATGATAAGTTGGACAAAATTGAATGAGCTTATTAACAAATGATTTTGTAAGATAAATTAAAGAAATCGACTTCCAGCTTGCAATATCTTGATAGAGGGAGCTTTCCCAATTGTCACTTGGAACCTCTCTTCTTAACTCAAATGTGCTCCCAATATGAACTCATAATAACTGATTAGCATTTTGTAGAAGTACAAGAAACAATGGAATATCCATTGAAACATGTGTCAAGTTGAAAATGGTGATGCAACAGATAAATGAAATTGGGTAGTGAGGTGTTTGGGTAGTGCGGATTACAAATATGGTGATTGGTTAACACACTTAGGACTGAATAGGAAATTTTATTTTGTCTTGGTGGAGATGAGATTGGTATAAATTTTTCCCAAGTTCCACTGTATCGAAAGAAGAGACTTTATGATTAACTTTGAACTTGGTGAGTACCCAATCGGTTCTCGCTATTGTTTGAACTTTCAAACCTTTCGTTGAGGAAGAATTGATAAGAAATCGAAATCGATAAGGTCAGAAAGTTTACCAAGAAAATTGATCACTAGTGTGAAGAATAATTTTCTTAAAATCATTAACCATAAAGATACCAATGATGTTGGGATCCTAAGTTCGGCAGAATTATTAAGAGACAAAAGAATGATTATTTCTACGTCATTAATTTATTAATTGAAGAAGAAGACATTGCAAATGAAAATGTCGAAACACTTTGTGC
Source organism: Hemisphaericaspora xylofermentans (assembly GCA_002105455.1). Classification (NCBI taxonomy): domain Eukaryota; kingdom Fungi; phylum Ascomycota; class Pichiomycetes; order Serinales; family Debaryomycetaceae; genus Hemisphaericaspora; species Hemisphaericaspora xylofermentans. Next base: position 201,244 of record NDXA01000003.1, on the reverse strand, counting down.
CGTTGTGGAGGATAGTGATCCATTTGACCCAGATGGGTTGCAGCAAAGAACAAGGAAATTCAGAAGTTCAATGAATTCAAGGAGAAATTCCAGAATACCTCGGTATCAAATCTGGCACATTATATAACCATGTTCAGTTTTTACAAATTGGATACGGATATTCTGAAATTTCTCCCTTGAACTCATTGAACTTTTGAATTTCCTTGTTCTCCACTGCAACCCATCTGGGGTCATATGGATCAATATCCTCCACAACGGCACAAAGCGTTTCGACATTATCGCTTACAATGTCTTCTTGTTCCTTTAATTATTAATGAATATTTTGAATACTTGAACAAGAATAACAAATTTGACTTGTAATCTGTCGAACAGTAGAAGTGCACTAGTTTAGTCGTTTGTTTGTTCCCGATACCATGCTTTTTACCGATCCCAGGGCTAAAACTCGTTCCCACATTAGGTCAATATATAAGCTTTATGGCCTTCATTTTCTGCCAAGGGAAGCACTTATGGCTGGTACCCCAGCTTAGGTTTTGTACCTTTGATGCTCCTCATTTCTATGTGAAGTTGCTCCTTGTTTGTGGGAAGAGTAACAATGGACAGACAGAAAGGTATTCATCCAATCTGACTAAGAATCCTTACCTTCCAAAACCTCTACCAGTTCTTAGATTGGTTCTTAATTTAGAATTTAGACGAATCAGTCTATCAGGCTAATTGCGATAGAGCAAGAAACAAAGCCCTTGCGTTCGTTGAACTCAAAAGACGTACAAGGAGGTGACTATTGTATTACCCTAGTTGGACGCTTTACCATATATTAGATTTCAATTTAGGGATGTTCTCACAGAACTTTGTGCAACTGGTTCGTTATCAACTCCGAATTGACAGAAGATTCTCAGCGCTTTAGATGGCCTGTACCGATAATCATTTTAAATTTTGTTCGACATTAGAGCTAGGCTGATGGCATTTGGCACCATCTTTCTTTTCGGTCAAACCAAGAAGGCGTCCACCACCTACTAATCATTGCCTACAAAATCGGGTTCCTCGCGCACCAAAAACAAAGGAGGAATCTCAGGTTGTTGCGGGACCAGTTGTACCAAGTCGGAACCATTACTGCTACTCCAAAATTACTTTTCCCCTATCAAACAAAGGACGGACCATACTCTCCAGTAATATTAAACAAGTATTTGCAACCTGTATTAAGATGTACATCTCAGATATACACGTGACACAAGACCAGAAGATTGCAACATTGAGTAACCACTTTATAGCTATATAGAGGCTATGTTTTGCATTGGTGAAGATCCATAGTTGCATCTCTTCTGTCTCTGCACAGCCCTTGCAGATAAACAACAACAGCAAACAATTATAGCCATTTGGTTTTTATGATAAATTTGCCCATAGAATAAAAATTAATTAATAGAAAGGCGCAGTTGAATAAAGTTTCACCTCGTTAAGAATTAAATTATGTCACTGAAAAAAAGTGTAATTTATCACAATCAATTTATAGTTTGATAAAATCCCATCAATTGATTAAATAGATTATAGAATCAGTGATATCAAATATGAAGGGGAGTAAGGAGGACCATGACACGATGTTTGAATCGATGTTAGACGATATAGCTACCAAGAGTGGACATTCGTTTGAAAATCTCACAACTACTACTCCCAAAACTGAAGATGAAATAAACTCGGTACTTGAGGAATTAGACAGTATTATTAGTACATCAGGGGTTGAAGCTGCAAAGAAAGTACAAAATGGCCACCCAGTTGTTGAAATGCCAGAAAATGGTTCAACGTTGGCATTGAGAGAGGAACATAAGGTTAATGCCATTCAAGATGATGTTGAATTGGTTTCTGATGGTAGTTCAAATAAAATTGAATCAACGATTTCTTCTCAGGATATTCCAATCCAAGAAAGTATAAAAGAAAATGGGATAGAAGTATCTGAACCATTGTATACTACACGTTCGATCTCAGCTGAAGAATCTACGCAAACCGTAGATGTCAATTATTCAAATATTGAAGAAGGTTCATACGCGGATGACTCTGTCCAAAGTAACGGAATTCCAGATCATATAGCCGATGTTACTGAAGAACTTAAGGAACAATCTATAGAACATTCTATCTCAGATACTGATGATTTAAAACAAATTGAAACCCCTCAATTAATTTCAGAGGATTCTAACTCATCCATCCCACCAGCTACGCAGCCTTCCGAAGTAGAAGATTCTATCTCAGATGATGATGATTCAAAGATAAATGAAGTTTCTGAATCAAAGCAAACAGCAAATGCAGCTTCTGTATCAAATATCGAACATTCTGAGGAACAAGAAGCTATCATGGAATCAAATACCATCACCTCCACCGACCTTGAAGATATTATTGAACGTAATAGAGTTTCAAAGGGGGCAGATAATTCTATCGAAGAAGTCGCAGAAGAACCTACAAAGGAAACCATCTATGAAGGTGAAGTTTCAAAGGAAATTGATGTTCCGGAAGCAAAACCATCAAAGAATGAATCGATTATACCAAACATTGAACAGCTTGAAGATGAAGCGAAAGTCGCACATGATATTCCCTTAGTTCCAGAGTTAAACGGAGGAGATTTACAAACCGAAGCACCAAGAACTGTAGAGGAAGAGATGAATGAGCCTACTGTTGAAAAACCTTTCATTGATCCACAACAAGCTGAACTCATCAGAGAGCAAATCGGACAAGACTTTATACAATCTTCCTTTTCATCTTCAGCCAGTGAAGACATAGCATTAGAAGAAGAAGAAGAGGGTATTGAATTGGGATCAACTGCTTCCATAAAATCCACCGATGCGATCATTGAAGCAGCCAACCCTGAGGCCGGAAAGACTCCAGAACAAATTGAAATGGAATCAAACCCTGCTTTAGCCAAGTTTATGTCTGCGTGTCAAGATGGGAATCTAACCATTGTCAAAGAATTGATAAGTTCAAAACAAGTGAGTGCCAATGATTCCTATAATGATGGAATCACAGGTTTACATTGGGCATGTATCAATAATCGACTTACTTTGGTTCAGTACTTGATTGAACAAGGTGCAAATCCAAATCTATTTGGTGGAGATTTAAAGGCTACTCCATTACATTGGGCATGTAGGAATGGGTTGGTATATATTGTTGATGATTTGATTACCAATTCCGATGCAGATCCAACCTTGCGTGATTCACAATCATACAATGCCCTACATTTGGCAGTACATAGTTCGAATATCACATTGATTTTTTATTTGTTGTTGAGTTGTTGTGATGTGAATTCAAAAAAGAAATTATATGTCGATGAACCGGATAATTTCAATAGAACAAGTTTACATTGGGCAGCATACCAGGGGGACATGTATACCATTAACGCATTGCTAAGATTTGGTGCAGATGTATCAAAAGTCGATAATACTTTGTTTATACCTATTCATTGGGCATTTATGAAAGGATATAAAGTTGTTCTTAAGACATTGGTTAAAGCTGGTTCAAATATCCATATCAAGAATGATCAGGGTAAGAACACATTTGAAATTGCCAAGGATATGAATTGTTCAAATACTTGGATTAAGGTTTTGAAAGAATGTGGAAGGGATCCGAAGAATAATTGGGCACCTAAGAAACAATGGGTTCTGCCAAAAGTCGGGAAAGTTTTGACTTTCTTAGCTCCATATATCCTATTACCAATTCTGTTGAATATAATCTCGGCGTATGAAGGATTTGGAATTCCAAAGGCGTTCTTAGCAGCAGGTGTGTTTGCTGGAGGGATGTTGGTGGTTAATAAGTTTATTATCCCTACTTATTTAATTGACGACAAGGCATTTGCGAAATCTCCATTATTGGCCGGTATTTTCTCAGCAACGGCATTTTGGGCAATTGCTACTTGGATAACTACCATGTTACCAGTGACTTTCTTTAGTGAATTCTTGTTAAATGTTACATTGGCGATTTTTATTGGGATTTTCACTTGGTGTTTCTTTAAGTCAATGTTTATCAATCCAGGTTTTGTACCTACCCCTACTGACAATTCCATCATTTTGGGTCAAGTAAAAGATTTAATTTCATTGGGTAAATTCGACACTGACCATTTCTGTGTGAATTCATTTGTTAGAAAACCTTTAAGATCAAAATATTCAAGATATAATAAGAGATTAGTTGCCAGATTTGATCATTATTGTCCATGGGTATATAATGATATTGGAGTTAGAAATCATAAATTGTTTATGGCATTTGTGTATGCTCTTAATTTGGCAATCTTGGCATTTGTACATTTATCATACAGATATTTTGATCGTTTACAAGATGGATATGAATCAAGTGAAGAAGAAGAATGGGGATTATGTGGATTGTTTGGTGATGAATTATGTTATGGATATAAGAATCATCATTTCCATTTCAATTTGATTATTTGGTGTTTATTCCAATACATTTGGATTACATTCTTGTGTATTGTACAAACTTTCCAAATTTTTAAAGGGTTGACTACATGGGAATTTAGTACTTTGAATAATAAGATCCAATCCAGTAGATTCAATCATTCTACTGTCCCAAGGGATTTCATGGACTCACCAGAAGTGCCTTCTTCAACTACATCCAACGCATCAACTGCCCTTGGCGCTCATCGTCATGATGAATTTAGAACATGCTTGAACTTATTAGGAATTGATCAATTTTGGATGACGATCAAACTCAGTATCGCTTCCATAATCTCCAAAAAGAATGGTGGATCTTCATCGTATGAATCCTTAAATACGGTAGATATCCCAACTGATTATGGAATTAAACAAAATTGGTTAGATTTTTGGGTGATTGGAGAAGAAAAATTTAGAAATGTATTTTATTTACCTATTGAAGGTGAAAATAATTTGAATGGAGATGTGGTTGATTATTATAGGTTATATGAATATCCAGCCAAGAAAGCAAGTGCGGTTGTTTGATTGATTAGGAGGCGTGTATAGATTAATAGATTTTTCATATCAATCTTACGGTCTAATACAACATTTATTAACGTTTGAATACAATATATTGTAGAGATGAGATGGCATGTATCGATAAACCATCATGCAGTTATACAAAAATGCTTGTTCCGTAAACCGATGGCGTTCTTCCAACAATGATGAATCATGTAGTTGAATTCCGTGGCGATTGCTATTAGAGAAACTGCCATTTCACAATTAAAATCCATTAAATCATATTAGAGTTGATCAATAAAACATCCGTCAAAACAATTTTATCTATCCTATGTAGACAACAAGAGTCCCGATAAGTGTTTTAGATCTTCTATCACAATGAAAGAAAACACACTCAGTAATCTTTCCAAACAATCATACCGAAGCATAATAACCTGGAAACTCACTAGTTCTGTTTTGGTGTTTGGCCGACCCACAAACATAAGATTGACTATAGTCACAAGCAAATCCCCCAATCAAAGGGGATATTTGTTGTAACTTGTCAGACAGCCACTTATACCCACCCAAGTCAAAGTCTTCCGAAGAAGCATAATGAAAAGGGTAAAGATCATCGCTCCTTTTGAAACATAATTGGTCGAAACCAAAAATAAAAAAAGGCAAATATAAATAGATGACCAGATTGCAAAGAATCACAGTCAAGCTAAATTGTATTCTCACTTTGAGGGTATAAGGGTAATCTCACTCATCAACCAAGTTGGATTCAGTGGCTCTTTTGAAGAGTCAAAGAGGGACGTGACCTATAGAAATGATCCTATGAAGTACGTCGACAGAGAAAAGAAAAAGAAAGGGAAGAAAAATTGAAAAGAAAATTTATGATCTCTTCTCATATTTATAGTCTGAAAAATTATGGTTTCACAAAGCATCTCGCGATGCCATCCTGACAAAACCCGGGTAACCAGTTGGAAAAACTGGTGGACATCCAACTTTAGACCTAGTCACATGATCAATCCAATATACAGGAATCGAATTTTTTTTGGAAAATTTTGTCGACGTCGAACTCAATCCCTGTCCAATTTTTCAGCAATATTTCAATTTCCTCCTCAAATACTATCTTATCAATTCACATAACTCCATTCAATTATACCAATTAATACAATGTCTATCGAAGAAATCCCACAAGGTGCTGATATCAACGTTATCCCAAAGAACGAAAAGAAGGCCAGAGAATTAATCAAGAAATTAAACTTGAAGCAAATCAAGGGTATTTCTCGTGTTACCTTCAAGCAAAGAGGTAACTTAATCTACGCCATTGATGCTCCAGATGTATACAGATCCGCTGCTGGTACTTATGTTGTCTTTGGTGAAGCTAAAGTTGATGACATGAACCAAAGAATTGCTGAAGCTCAAGCTCAAGCTGCTCAACAAGAAGCTTTACAAAAGGCTGCTGCTGATGCCGGTGCTGCTGACAAATCCCCAGAATCTATTACTGCTGATTTAGAAAAAGCTGCTTTAGATGACAACAAGGTTGAAGAAGCTGAAGAAGAAGATGGTGAAGTTGATGAATCCGGTTTAGATGCTAAGGATATTGAAATTGTTGTTGAACAAACTCAAGTTTCTAGAGCTAAGGCTGTCAAGGCTTTAAGAAAGCATGACGGTGATATGGTCAACGCTATCATGGAATTATCTTAGATAGACTAATTTAGGACATTTTTAAATGTATATCAATAAAACAAGTCATTATTCCGATTTCTATAAAAACTATAAACCCTATTTAACCTTCTATTTCTCTTGCTTATTACCATCGGCTACAGCCAATGGAGTGGCAACAGCTTCATTCTTTTCCACTTTTGGAGAAGAGGAATTCGAGGAATTCAACACGTTTCCTGCAGGTTCAGCGATAAGAGCTTCTTGTCTATCGGATACCTGCAGACCATTAGCAACGACAGGAGCGTCATCACCAAGAGGAACATTCTCATTCCCATTTCCATTGGTGTTAGACGAATAATACAACATTCCCTTTCCATTCATTTTGCCACATTTCCAACATTGATATTTAATATTAGCTGGATCTTCTGTATGTGGGGGAGCTAATCCATTATGTCCAAAACAATTATAACAAATCAAGGCATAACGTTGTTCGACTGATTCGCTATTATCTGATCCAATTAGGATATCTAGTAGTCTATCTTGGAAAGTTCTATGAAGAGGTGGTGATGGTTGGGCGTGCATTGACATATTTGGTTGTGTGTGTTGTAGAATCCCTGGCGGTGGTGCTGTGCCTGGGGTATGAGGGGAAGGTGCAAGTGAAGGAGTTTTAGGGAGATTTAATTCATTTAATGCTTGTTCTTTTAGTGCTTGCTGACGTGTTTTGGGTAATTGTGGTTGCAGTGGTTGCTGTTGGATTTGGTTTGGTTGTAGTTGGGGCTGTGAGGAGGGGGGTTGTTGTTGAATAGATTGACGGAATGATCTATCATACTTGCTAATCAATTCATTTGTCTTGTTAAAGTTTGTAATCTCTTTTATTTCATCAATCTTTTTCTTATGTTTCTTTTCTAATGTTTTCAAGTGTTTAGATCTACTATCAATTAAAAATTGAAAGAAGAAATGCATCAATTTGATGATGATAAATGAAATAAAGGGGTATAATAAAAGTATCATGACATGTCTATTTGTTTGACCTTTAAGAAACCGAAGTATTCTATTCGCTGCTACAACATCTTTAGGAATCGTAGTATAGCAATATGCAAAAATCAAGACATATATTGATGAAAGATATTGCACCAACACTCGTTTAACATAATGATACCTTGCGCGGAGTTTAACAATTTGTTGTTTAGTGCTAGTAACATTTTCAGTTAGCGATGTCAATTCCTTTTCAAATACTTTAGGATCAAATCCCCCCTTTCCAAATAGACCAAACATCATCTTTAAGCAATCTGATTTTGTGACAATTGATGATGTTACTTGTAATAATTATGCTGTAGTAAAGAGATCAATTTAAAGGGAGGAAGAAATATATGTGTTAACTTAAATTGTTTTGTATTGCTGTCACACGAAGAAGGCCACTATTTTTAATTTATTTTTTTTTCTGTTCTGCTCGTTAAAATCATCATCAGTATCAGCAACATCACCTACTTCATCATCAACATCATAAACTCAACCTTCATTCCCACTATAATTAAACTGTAAAAAGTTGAATTATTAAGCAAAACAATCAGATTAACCAGAAGGAGAAAAATATTTTTTTTTATAAATGAGATTATAAAATTAAATTAAATCAAATCAAACCACATCAAGTAGTAACTCCCAACGGCGCTATTTCATTAGTCCATCCTTTATCTAACATATTATTAACATATTATTACGGCTACAGCTACCACCACTACCTTTTATTAGACATAGGTAGCTCTAAAAAGATATACTTTATCTAAACGTTATACGTACGCACAGTTTCACGCATAGCGATAGACCAAACCTAGAAAACGAAGAAAATATGCCTTATACTATAGGACATCGAAGAATAACACTCGATGCGGCATTATTAACAGAAGAAGATAAACAACTAATACTTCAACATCGTAAAGTGTTTAGGTATTGCCTTAATAATGCTGCTTATAAATTCTTTGTTAATTTAAAAAAGATTATTCATCTTTATGGTGATATAATAACAATTTATTCCACTTTACTTAGAAAGGTACCAAATTATGATGATATTACCAAAATGACAAATAAATGTAAGTTAGCATTATTAAAACTAGAAGATGATTATAATGAAATATTTGGTAAAGAAACCCGGACTGCTTTTGGTAGACAATGGCAAGATAAAAGTTATGAATCAGTTCAACGAGTAGCCTCGCTACTTACTAATTCCACAATAAAGGCATTTGAATATATCATTAAGAATCTAAATTGTATTGAAATCTTTTTCAAACATTATAGTAATTTAAAGAAATTATTGATTCCATATCTTGGAGAACAAACTGAATCTATAATGAAATCATTACAAAAATCAGCATCATTATTTGAATATACAACTATTATTGATAAATTATCTACAATAGAAGAATTATCCGAACCAATCATAAAACAATTGAAAAAGATTGAAAAAATTACCAGTGGAGTTGAAAAGGAAACAGTAATCCTTGATCGCGCATTTATTACATTTGATCCTTCATTAAAACAATATACATGTATCTTGTTAGGAAAAGCTATTCTTAAACAAGATGTGGATATGCGTAATTGTGAATTGATTAAACGTAGAGATATCTGTTTCCAAGCAGCTGAACATGTTGTTAGTATACCATTAACTGAAGAGCAACAAAGTAATCCAATGAAGGATTTTAGCACATATTTGACTTATTTGGTGATGTTTCTAGTTGCATTAATTGGTGTCATTATTTATAGATTATTTAAAGTTTTATTTGGATAAGTATCAATATCCTTATATATTGCATATGCTTAATATTCAAACAACAATAGATGGTATTGGTAATTACTTTGCAACCAAACTGTGTGAACCAAGGATGCGAAAGAGACGCAGAAGCAATTCATTCGAACCTCTTCTTTTAATTTATTTACATAAGGTGCTAATAGTTAATCAATCAATAAGGTAGTAAGGCCCGTCCTCTATCGTTCCTTCCCCCATATTAATAGATCAAACTAAAATTTCATGTTTGTTGTAATAGAAAACTTCTTTGTTTTGTTTAAACAAAAACTTTTTTTCTTCTGTTGCTCCTTCAAAACTTCAGCCAAACTCTTTTGACTTCTTTACAAAAACACAATCCACGTTACTTAACCCAATTCCTCCAATTTATTTCTATACCACCCCGTGAAATATAATTACAGCATCAATCACGTAACATCGGACAATTCTTTATAGTATATGTTTCCACTGATTGTTTTATGCTCCCACCACCACAGAAAGAAATAGGAACACTCCTGGTATTTTAGAAATCTAAGTCACGTAAACATATTTTATATCCCCCCATCGTGTCAAGAAATAAATCATTAACCATTGTCATTATGTCTGATAAACAAATCTATTCAGCAACATATTCAAATGTTCCGGTGTTTGAATTTGTAACATCTGAAGGTCCAATCATGCGCCGAAAAGCTGATTCATGGATAAATGCAACTCATATATTGAAAATTGCCAAATTCCCCAAGGCAAAACGAACAAGAATACTAGAAAAAGATGTTCAAACAAGTACTCATGAAAAAGTACAAGGAGGTTATGGGAAATACCAAGGTACTTATGTACCGTTAAATCTTGGAGAACAAATCGCTAAAAATTTTGGAGTTTATGAAGTTTTAAAACCAATATTTGAATTTCAATATATTGAAGGGACATCGGAAAGCCCTCCTCCTGCCCCAAAACATAATCATGCCCTGGCTTTAAACATTGCAAAACGACAGGCACAACAGAAATTACAACAACTGCAACAACAAGGAACGAATAAACGAATAAAGCTAGACGCAGTCGCATCGGCAGCCTTAGCAAGTGCAACGTCGGATGAAAATAAACCCAAGAAACGCGGCAGACCAAAAAGAGTAGCTCTAAATCGAACTCCAGCATTAAGACATTCAGATACAATTCCATTAGAACAACCAAATTATCGTCATGCGGCAACCAAGACGTCATTTATGGGAACGATGCCAATGATTCAACGTCAAGATACAGAACAAGATGCACTTCAATTGATGACTACAAATATGAATTTAAAACAAGCAGATCTACAGGCCGTTGAAAGTGATGAAGAAGATGATGACAATAGTCAAATTAACAGGGGGGCTGCCACAGCTGGTGAGGATTTTTATAAATTAAGAGGAAGATTTAATTCACACAATGGAAATGAAGAATTACCGATTGATTCACAACCAGATGATTTATTGACAAGTAAAGAACTATTTGGAGTTTCTCGAGAATCATTTGAAAAAGTAAGAAATCCATTTGGGATCAAGAATGAAGATAAATTTGGAGGTATTCAACAATATCATCAACCAAGTATAGGTAGTCTTCCAAGTACATCAGTGGATCCTCTGATATATTCGAATTATTTTACTAATTTGGTGAATTATTTTCTTGAAGACACTAATGGTAATAACAATAATAACAAGATACGACCCAATTCAGTTCCTGAAAAGTTATTAAACCCTCCCTTACCTTTATCCAAAATACTTATTAATCAACCTATAGATAATGATGGAAATACCATATTTCATTGGGCATGTTCAATGGCCAATATTCCAATGATTGAATTTTTGTTGAGTACTTTCCTGGAATCAATTCGTCCTGATATGAGGAATAATCATGGAGAAACACCATTAATGTTTTTAGTTCGATTCAATAACTCGTATCAATTACGTAACTTTCCCTTGATTTTAGAATTATTGTTAGAATCGGTATTATTAGTTGATGGCCAAGGAAAAACTGTTCTACACCACATTGTACACGTGGATGAAGTCCGTAAAAACAAAAAGAACAGAGAGAAGTTTGCACGATATTATATGGAATCGTTATTTGATAAATTAATTGAAACTACCGAGGATGAAGAGCAAGTGAATGTTGAAGAGGATAAGAAACTGGCATTAATTGCCAAGTTCATTAATCATCAAGATTGTGAAGGAAATACTGCATTTCACGTGGCGGCATATAATTTGAATTTAAAATGTATTAAAGTATTTATTAGTTATCATCGTTATATTGATTTTGGATTGCGGAATTTGGTTTCATGTACGGTTGAAGATTATCTAGCATCCCATAATTATGTATTGAGATTGGATGATGAAACAGATAAACAGAATGAAGGGGAGGAGATTGTTAATGATCTCATTGTATCTTCTTCAAGAGGATCGGGTGGATTCCAAACACACCAATCATTCGATACACAATTATATAATTCGAAGCTTGCATTGAATTTACAAAACACTACTTCAAATTTAATCACTGAAAAGATGACCCAATTGGCATACACTATTGACAAAGAATTGAATGAGAAGGATGAAGTGATTTTAACTTATTTTAAAATTCTTAAATCCATAAATGAAGATAAATTGGCATCACAACGGAAAATCTTATCATTCTTTAAGTTAGATTATTTGATTGAGGATTTGGATAAGAATAAGTCAATGGGCGATAGTCAAGAATCAAATAGTTCAACAACTAACCAAGATTTATCTATTGATTTTTCTAAAGATAAAATAATTCAAGATGAAATATATCGATTAGTTAATGATTTGACATTTCAATATTTGCATAGAAGGAATGAAATTGATGAAATGATGAAAAAATATAGAAAAATCAATGAAAAAGTGACACATTCAAAATTGACTAGTATATCTCCTAAATTGGAAGAATCAGATATACATGAGGATCAATTTTCATTATTGACTCAATTACAAGAACAAATTGTAAAGAGAAGAAGGTTGTTGAACAAGGTATATAAGTATGAAATGAATGTTCCAACATTAGAAGCAGGGAAAGAAAATAAAGCCGAGCCACTTGGGGTTACCCAACAAGAGGAACTGGTTGTTTCAAAATATGGAAACGATGATAAGTTATGGAAGTATTGTAAATTGATAGGGTTGTGCTGTGGTATGTCGACTGATGAAGTTGAAAAATCAATTGATTTGATTGAAGAATCGTTACTTGAACATAAAAAATAAAGAGACCGTGCGTAAGAGACTATGACAGGGAGACGCAGAGACCCGTTTTGCTTGTAGTACTTTTGGAGATATGAGAGATTGTATTATATTTTGTAGTATTATTTTTAATTATAATAAATGTCAATATTATTATTGCACCGCCATTCCCATTATTGGTTAGTAATTTTCAATTAAGCTTATAATACATTGGCTATTTGGTCAATGGACTATTCTAGACGGACAATAAAAGGATATACTGTCAGTTAAATTTGTTTATGGCTTACGTAATCCGAACTGGGAACGTTAAAATAAATTCACCGATTTGAATGGGAAGCTAATATTGCAACTAGTGTTCTACGCTCATGGCGCGCCAAATCATACCATTAGGTTAGCTGTAAATAAAGATAATCACGTCCGCAGGAACCTCTATCTCGATAGAACCTTGTTATAGTTCTAGCACCTTTCAAACAATTCCTTAGACTCCTTTCTAACCGCTCATATCAGCTACTTTTAACAAATCTCGATCAGGAATTTTAAGAAGTACATAAATCCCCAAGTCTCGCATAATATTTTTTTTGCAGCCACTCAACCAAACGTAAAAATAGCGCTTCTCGTGTGTAACAATCAACAAATTGGAGAGAAAGCAGGACGGAGATAAGCAACAGCTCCACAATCGCAGTTGACGACGTTTTGTATATTGGATATATCTACTTAGCAATGATTTGAGATGCGACAATTTGAATTCCCGTTGCAAAGGTTCGCAAAACTATGGAAATCTTAGGTGAGACACAGCAATTTTGAGAAAAAACCAGGGTGGGGGAGAATTCTAGGAGGACTCTGGGGGCATAAGTCGTGGGGAAGAAGATCAAAAGTGCTAGACCATACTCCACTTCTTCATTCTATTATTCCTCAAGGTTTGTGAATATCTCAATAACTTCATTTAGGAGCACGCAAAAGTTGATGCAAGCGCAATTCAAATTAATTGAAAACTTCGAGATTTTTAATAAGACTGATTATTACTAAATATATCCATAACAGACTGTCTAGTATAAGTATAATTGAATACTCAATTTTATCTATTTTCTGACAACTGGTCGTTGATTTAAAACATAATACTTCATCTAGATGATGGACCCCGACGCCCATTTTGTAGTATAATTGGTAGCGCGGGATAAGAAGGAACTATCTAATGCTCAAACAAATCGGAAAGATTTCCTAGCTTAAATGCTGCTTAGTACAGAGCATTAGAATATGCGTTTAACAACGTATCATGTACATATACATTGCGTAACCCAAAACATTGAAATAAGAAGAGTAATAATACGATCATCGAAGAAGAACCTCATCGTTGGCCGCATGGCCACCTAAATTGGAAACCAGTTTAGTTTGTATTTGCAGTTAACTTTACTGAAAAGTAAACCACCCAAACCTCTAAAAGTGACCTAACTTAAGCTCGCACTCCTTCCTAAATAGAAAGGCTTTCAACGTTTTTGTAGTTCCATTGGTCTTTCAGCGTTGTAGCAAGAACCCACGGAATCTTCTTTTGAAGCATTCAAATCGTCCGAGCATAGCTTATTAACCCCAACTGGAATTGCTGTAGTATCCGGTAAAGGTCTGAATGTGAGGTGAGATATGCCGAGAGCCTAAACTGGTCCAAACTTCAGAAACCTTATTTGGAGTTTCTCCATCTACAATGGCTGCGATTTACGAAACCTAAAAAGTGGAAAAAATGTCAAGAGCACACTACGAACACCCGTTATCTACTTGAAATGCAGTAATCCCTTAGTCACCGAGGAATTATGGGTCCTCTATGTGTGGAAATGAGGAGGGACTATCAGTATTTTCTTATTGAAATGATCAACTTGAGGAAGATAAATTCTAATCCCTCTTACCATTTGTATCCGTGAAAATTGCCTTCTCAGTATTTTAGCAGCCAACCAACTGGACATAATCTGAGTACTCAGGTGTTCAATTTGAGAGAACAGAAGAAGGATACATAGTACATCAGAGAAAATCACCTTTCCATATGAGTCTTCTAAATCTAATTTCTTCACTAACTCTTTGGAATTGTTAGGTCATGTAGAGAGCCGAAATGTTTTCTTAAAATTGAAAATTGAAAACGCTCAAATTCTATGTTAAGAGATTAAGTGAATATTTATCACCTAAACTTGAACTCAACTCTGTACTTTAATTTTAGGATGCTTGGTTTAGTTCAATGGTGGAGATAATCGAAGATTGTCAACGAAGAATAGTAAACCCTAATGTAAGATCATTTGAGAAATTCTCTAATATATAATTGCAAGGTTTGATAGTTGGATTTCGCTGCAGAAGAGGATGAAATTAGCCCCAAAAGTGGCTATGTATTTTCGGAAACAAAAAGAACATTCTAAGGAGCGCAATAGAAGTAGTTTCAAGCCAAAGTCCAAGGATTGGAAGCTGTAAAAGGATGTAATTGTATTTTAAAGGATGCAACTTTTATTGGCTAGCCGCATCGGAGAGCTGCACAAGTAAATAGTAAGATGACGTAAACAACCCCTGCTCTCTTATAGTTTACTCTTCTCTATTTAAAAGAAGAATGATAAGCCAAGATGGGGCAACTTGGTTGAAAGAAAAGGGTCCACTGTGTGGTTGGGAACTAATTATTCCTGGTTGCAATCTTTGACGATTTATTACGCCACATTATGGACATGAATATTTTTTTATTTATATTTTTCATTTTCCATTGGAATAAGCTCGAAGTGTATTTTTTTTTCTTCTTTGATTAGGTACAAAACTAAATAAGAAATGAACAAAAGAAAAAAAAAGGGAAACAATTCTAAACCAAAAGTTTTTGCACAATCGAATGAAAGGTTAATTGGCAAATTTTATTGCACTTGATTGATTGATAAGAGATTGGTAATCTTTAGAGAGGATTTCATTGATTGGTGATTTAATTCTTATATCGTTTTTTTCATATAGTCACAACAAAAATATAAGAGTGTCTTTTTATATAGCTACAACCAATGTTTCCTGATTGGTTAAAATGTGTTTGATGAGGTTATAACGTAATCATACAGACAATCAAATTGCACAAAACTTAATGGAATGGAAAAGTACAAAATTCAGGATGTGGCACGCGACATTAATGAATTTTTGATTTGTTTGGTTCTCATTATTCTGTTCAAAGATCTTGTGACTGAAATAACGTGTGTACTATTATCTAATGATCTCATAGATCAAATGGGCTTGATAAAGTTATACCAACCAAAGCCGTTATAGAAGAAATTCCAAACCAATCAGTTGTCCAGCGTTGACCACCAGAAAAACAAGAGTAACCTCCAATTATCTCTTAGTACAAGGAGATAGGTTGAATTGTTACTTCGACTGCCGATGTTACTTTTCTTGAAAATGAAGACACGCTCAAAAAGTTAACAACCTTTGGTTTAAATTTTTAGTTCAAATTGCTATTCACATTATTCCTATGTAATTTTGGATGGATTATGTACGACAGCCATTTCTGTCATCATTTTGTTATTTGTTCGTTTATGCAAATTTCATTGAAAAATTATTTTCTTTCCTGTATATAATAAACTTTATTTTTTAACTCTATTTTTTATTTATCCTTTCGAATTTTTTTTTTTTTTTATGTCTGTCTGTCTGTCTGTCTGTCTGTTTGTTCGCAGGCTTTGTTTCAGGTAAATTCAACCAAAGTCATTTCGAACAGCGAATTCCAAACCACCCATCATCGTTTAACTTCTGATAAAGTTGTCTAGCGATAGTTGATAAAGTTAAGCTGTTTTACACGACAACAGCAGCAGCAGCATCATTCTTAAACGTCAGTTTTTGATTGCCTTATAGATTTTTCAATAGACATATTTGCGAAACGAAGAAAGAGTTGTATCCCATAATAACCATCCATAATGTTGCATAAAGTGCTCCCTTCTTTGGGTAGGAAATACTCAAAGTTAGTAGCCCTAACAGCTGGTTTTATACTATTAATTATCATGATATCATATAGAATAACGCCCATTCATATGCTCATTCCTAAAGCAAGCTCCAATACACACAACAAACATCAACCACACCATCAAATAAGTGAAGAACTTCAAAAGAAATTGGAATCATTAGCTTCGTATGATAAGATAAACTCATTCCCATTATCAACCCAAGAAATGAATCAAGACCATTATTCATCAGTCTCCCTCAAGACTTATACCGACCCTTTCAGTTATATAAATGACCAACCAAGAGATTTTGAATTCAACGATCAAGATATGTGTAGGAATATCAAATTTGAAGATCGTTTTGAAGTTTCTAAACAAGTTTATTTGGATGCAGCTCATGAATCATTTTTGATTGAGTTGAATAAAGTTAAAGGTTTTGCTGAATTGATTGAAGCTGCTAAAAAGAAATTCCAACCAACTGTTCCTGAACACTACCAATGGATTAGATTTGCTGGATCTTCTGTATGGTTGCCTCAATACAATTGTAATTATATGGTTAGTCGAGTATCATATACTCCCTCGGGTATTGCAAATATGGGATTCGCAAGTTTCCTTTATATTCAATTATTTGATCAAGATTGGCGTGAATTACCAGTTACCACGTTAGATATTCCTTATGAAGAAAATGTTATCAAGAAAGTCTTGAATTCAGATGGAACCTTTGATGAAGTTGTCGTCGAAAAGGTGTTGAAGTTTAGGCAACAAACGTATCCTCAAGTACTCCCCATCCAATTCGATTATAGAATGCACGTGGATAATGGGAAATATTATTATGGTCCAGAGGATCCTCGTATTTTATTACGTAGAAATCCTTTAGGCTTTGATGAACCTTTGATTGTATTCAATATGAAAGATTTACAAATTGTTAAGCGAGTTATGCATTTATACTTACCATTTTCCCATAATTTAAAGATTTTAAAGAAAAGGTCAGAAAAGTATGCAAACATCGAAAAGAATTGGACCCCATTTATAAGTAAAACAAAATCAAAAAATGAAATTGAATCAGGAGGTGATTCGAAATTAAATTTCATATATTCAATTGTTCCACTTGAAGTTTTAGTATGTGAAATAGATACAGCAGTTTGTGATTTCTTACAACGTCCACATAAGGAAGATTATGATTATATTGGTCCATTAAGAGGTGGTACTCAGTTAATTCCACTTCCTATAACGGATATTTTACCTGCCCAAATTAAAGAAAAATTTGCCCTTCCAAAACATCGTCAAATATATATAGGTTGGGCAAGAGCACATCTTAATGATTGCGGATGTGGTGAATCAATGTATAGACCAAACATGATTATTCTTGTGGAGGATTATAACCCTATCAACGATAAATTTTATTATAAATTAGGTGATGTATCAGAGTACTTTGATTTCAACGCTGCTGTGCGACCTTGGCTAGTACTTGGCCTGGATTCTAATGGTAATGTAATCGAATCAGAACCTCAAGAATGCGTAGGTAGAAATGTCCTCATTCCAAATTCTATCGCTTACTGGGATATCGGATCGATCATCAAAGATGGTACTCTATACTATAGAAAATTCTTTCATCATATTCCAACTGATGAAGAAATTGCTGATAAAAAGGCTGCCAAAGTTATTAAACAAAAAGCTGGTAGTTTTTTCAAGAGAAGCAATGAGCTCGGTAAAAGGGGTAATATTTTCGGAGAAGTTATATTTAATGATTACATGGGTGTTACCCTTTCTTCTGCTGATAGAGATGTTAGCATTGTTCACGTTAAAGGATTATTGAACTATGTTTTACGATTACCTGCATTATTTGAAGATAGCTCAGTTATCGACAATGACCAACTTTTCCAACAACGTGGGTATGATTACAACAATAAATGTGCCATGTTTGCCAGTGACGAATATTGTAGAAGGTATGGTGAAGAACATGGAGGTAAATTACCTGCATCCCAACCAAATTGAATTTCTTATCGCAAACAAATTTTATAGATATCACGTGTTTCATATGCATTTTTCTAGCTTTGTATCATATTCCTAAATAAACAAATCCATTTATATTGTCCATCTGTAACCGTGACGGGTAGGTTGCCATATATAGATACGGCCATATTCGATGATTACCGAAGATGAAAAATTTTATGAAGATCAAAATGTGTCAATCCCGAAAGGGTTCCAAAATTTCAGTTACCGAAGAAAATACTAGTATTGAAGTATGGATGTAATTTCTGTTTTCTCCGTTAATTACCGAGATGGCTTATCAAGGAAGAAAAAGTTTTTCCTTTTAAGATGCCACAAAATTGGCTGCAACTGGCGCTTTAGACGTGATTTGCAATAATTTATAGCCCTTCCCGCGGAAATGCGGTAAAAGTCCATTCTCACGCCTATAACCGAGATCCTTCTCATGGCATCAAATTTTTTGAGTCAAAACCTCCTTGGGCTTGAAAGCCACAGCAGAGGATGGTACATATATAGAGCCATGGATATCCTCCCAAATCGTAAAAATTGCAAAGAGGACCCTTCCTCATCTGTTAGTATTATTATTCTCCAGTCCTTCGTTTTAATACACACTTGATATATTTATCATGTCAGGCAAGAAAGAAGATGTTCACGAACAATACTTATCTGCATCATCTTCGAATGAATCTAATGAAGTATTAACATTTACAAGGTCTAATTATGAACAAAATATCCAATCACATCAACAGCAACCACGCCGTGGATCACTGACTATAAGAAAATCATTTGAATCAATACAAAAGAGCATATCAGGACAATACTCGTCTTCTCAACATCATCAAGAAACCAACGACGACTATTCAGTTCACCACATATATGGAGACTTGGACAGTAACGAAATCGCACTTCAAAGAACCAACACTCGAGCTACCATCTTAACTGAACTTGCATCTCGTATTGAACATCCTTCCGACTATATAGATTCCCAAGATGTTGAAAAACAGTTAGTTACAGATACAATCCCCGGTATAGTCCACGATGGAGAAGAATTTCACAAAATAGACCCTGAATTAATTACCTGGAGTGGCCCTGATGATCCAGAAGATCCTCGTAACTGGCCAAAGAGGACAAAAGTCATGCTTATAGGTTTCGTTTCCTTGTATGCCTTAGTTGCCCCTATGTCTTCATCGATCCTTTCACCTGCTATGAGTTATATATCTGAAGATTTTGCAATTGAATCGGACACGATGCGGGCCATGGTTGTTTCGATCCAGATCTTAGCATGGGCATTTGGACCCCTTTTAATCGCTCCTTTGAGTGAGCACGATAATATTGGACGAAAGTTGGTTTTAGATGTGAGTTGTTGGATGTCATTCTTGTTTAACATCGGATGTGCATTTGCACAAAATACTAGCCAAATGATGGTTTTCCGTTTTATCGGCGGGTTGTTTGGTTGTGTGCCCATGAATGTTTGTGCTGGGGTTATTTCCGATTTGTATGAAGCAAAGAGTAGAAACGTGGCTTTAGCTAGTTACTCATTAGTTCCTATTTTGGGACCAGTGATTGCTCCTGTTATTTCTGGATTTGTTGTTGAACATAAGCAATGGAGATGGGTATTTTATGTATTGTGTATGTTTAACGGGTTTGTTGCTTTAACCGCGACATTCTTCTTCAAAGAGACTTATTCACCAACATTATTAAAGAGAAAAGCAAATAAGTTAAGAAAAGAGACTTGCAATGAAAATTTACACACAATTTATGAAATTGCTGATGGTGATTCGTCATTGACTAAAATGTACTTGTGCATGACAAGACCAATCAAATTATTGTTTACCCATCCTATGGTTGTTGGATTAGGGTCATTCATGGCCTTCACTTATGGGTTTATGTATCTCATGATTGTCACTTTCCCCCAAATCTTCGGAAAAGCTTATGGGTTTAGCAAAAGTATCACTGGGTTAATGTATATACCAATGGGGATCGGTTTCACAGGAGGTGTTATATTTTGGACATATATGATTGGAAGGGTTTACAATAAGCTAACTGAAAATAATAACGGTGTTGCCAAACCTGAATTCAGATTACCTTGTCTTATTGCTTGTTCCATATTCATCCCAGTTGGTCTTGTTTGGTTTGGTTGGTCTGCTGAAAAGAAACTTCATTGGATTATGCCATCTATAGGAAGTGCAATTTTTGGATTTGGTCTTGTATGTGTATTCCAGACCACACAGAGTTATTTAATTGATATGAATGTCAGATATTCTGCAAGTTCAGTTGCAGCTGCAGCTTTATTCAGATCCTTATTCGGATTTAGTTTCCCATTGTTTGCTAATAGTATGTACGCGAAGTTAGGTTATGGCTGGGCCAACACCATGTGCGCATTCATCGGTATTCTTTTGGGGGTTCCATTTCCAATCTTCTGCTATTTATATGGTGAAAGAATTAGAAATTGGGCAGATAAGAGAATTGAAGCTGAACAAATTAGAAGAGACCAAAGGAAGTTAGAAAAGGCTGCTAGAAAGAAGCAGTTGATCTAAAATCTTTTTTATATATTATATTTATTTATAGAGTAGTAATAGAGCAATAATAGAATAAATTTACTCGTTATACTAAGTTAAATTGGTTGCAATTGCTGCAAAAAACCCACGAAAACCATTACAAATCAAAAAAGAAAACTCTTCTACTGGTTGGTGCCTTGATCTTTTTTTCTTTTTGGAAAGGTGGGTGATCAGAACCGCACCGCAGATATCACATAATAATCATCTACCGCCTGTAGTATAACAATTGTAGCTATTGCAAGTGGGTTTGGTTGAAAATAAATAAAGATCACGAAAAATTGTCAAGCACCATTTTCTGTGGAGACTTACACACAGCGGAAAATATCTCAAGATTCAATAACAAACTTTACATAAAGGGAGGCAAACCTTCTTTGATTGAGCTTCATATTATACAGTCCACATTTTACTCCACTACAATGACAGACATTACAATCAGTCCAAATACAATTGAATTTATAAACCAGCATATTAATGAACTTGGCATAAATGAACTTAAACCCCTTCCATTACCCAAGGACCTTGAATTATTACCCAATAAAAGCTTCGAAGAATTCGTCAATGATAAAGAATTAATCCAAGGTTATGTTAAACAACTAAATAGCTATAAGGAAGAACAAGAGCAATTGCTTAAGCAATTGGCTTCAATTGAACATCTCCTTCAGAATGGGGTCACACAATTAATTAATAACTATAAGGAAGTAACCAATAAGATTCTTCAACAGATTCAAAGTATTCAAATTATTTATCAAGAATTCCTAAATTTGGAAACAATCCAATATCAAATGTTGTCAAGCAATTTTAATCAACAAGCTTTAAAGAATAAGTTCAAGCTATTGATGGATCACAATAATCGAGAAAGTTTTCAATTAATCAAACAACTAGATTCTAACAAATCAGAATTAACTGAAAATGAACTTGGAAAGTTCATTGATGATTTTAGAGCAAATAGAAAACAATATCATTATAGAAAGGAAAAGTTAAATAGATGGAACGAAGAGCGAGTAAGTGGCTTCTTGTGACGAAGCTGGGGATTAAGAATTAATTAACAAAATACCGTTGTTTCCAGGGAATAGATGTCTTCATTCAATTTTTTTGACATCCAGAAGAATAGAAAAATAAGGAAACGATTTTCCGCGATAATTTCGTAACCAGTCAGAAAGCAACACAGTTTGAACTATGACAACTGAAATTTAAAATCTCGCGGGAGAATATTTAATGTTTTTATGTGGTTTTACCGCGAGGAATTTATGACCCACAGCAGATCAATTTGCATTACATTGGACGTGTGGTTAAAATTTAAAATACACACACGAAGCGAAGTGGAAAAAAAAGTTTTACTTTTTGTTTCTTAACGCCCTGCCGTAAAGGTGACTAACAAAAGAGGGGAGAAGAGGAAGAAAGTAAAATCGAAACAGTGCAAAAGTTTCACAAAAGGATCAATGGAACTGAAATGAACTGAAAAAAAATATACATTGACATGTTTGGAAATTGGTTCGCATAAAGGGAACAAGTATATACGCTAACTTAGAGTTGTTGAACGGGATATATTACAACTGTACTGTATCCAGATCAACGAAATGTATATAGAAATCAAGTTTGAATGTTGGTACTTTACTTGAACTTTTCTGAACCAATTGTGTACAAGTTATGGGGATCTTCTTATCGCAGAAGATATTTGATACTTTCTGTAGTTTAATGCACAACCACATAATTGGCCTTAAATCCTGTATATTAAGTCGTATCTCCCTCTTCATGGCATTTACGGTAACTTATGTTTACTCCGAGGTGTTTTTTTTGTAATTGATAGTCTTGCTAGGAGGTCACCTAT
This sequence comes from Hemisphaericaspora xylofermentans, assembly GCA_002105455.1. Taxonomy (NCBI): domain Eukaryota; kingdom Fungi; phylum Ascomycota; class Pichiomycetes; order Serinales; family Debaryomycetaceae; genus Hemisphaericaspora; species Hemisphaericaspora xylofermentans. The sequence continues at coordinate 178,389 of NDXA01000003.1, read as the reverse complement.
AAAGATCATCAGTGTATATTTTCTATCTATCTAATTATAACATCTCGGAAGTAGTACAAATTGATGTTGTTGTTCCAATAACAATTCTCGGTGTAACAAACTCCGATCAGATTCAACCTTCTTTAATGAAAAATGAATATTAGCAATGAAGAAAAACGCAAAAAAAAAAAAAAATTTCAACGGTGTGGTAATTAACCGCTATTTAGCTGTTTAATTTAGTTTCAATTTTTCTTTGTTTTCAATAAATAACTATAAATATAAAAGACATTGACAATCCTCCCTTTTCTGATTTTCAATCAATCGATTGGATTCTTTGCTTTCTTCCTTTTTCAAGTTAAGCTTACCTTTCTTTATATTTTTTTTACACAATGATTGGTAGAATTGGAGCAAGAAGATTCTTGTCTCAGTCAAGAAGACTCTTCAATGAAGCACCAAAGACCTCATCTCCACAAAAGGTCGGGTTTTTCAAAAAATTCACCAGATATGCTCTTGGTGCTACCGCTTTAACCACTGTTGGTACCCTTGGTTTTGTTGCTTACAAGGTTCATCAAGAATCTGTTCCAGCTGACCAAATTAAACAATCTCCGGTTTTTCCAAATGGTGAAAAGAAAAAGACTTTAGTTATTTTAGGTTCTGGTTGGGGTTCAATTTCTTTATTAAAGAACTTAGATACCACTTTATATAACGTTGTTGTCGTTTCTCCAAGAAATTATTTCCTTTTCACTCCATTGTTACCATCTGTTCCAACCGGTACTGTTGAATTAAGATCTATCATTGAACCAGTCAGATCAATCACAAGAAGGTTACCTGGTGAAGTTATCTACTTAGAAGCAGAAGCTACTGAAATTGATCCAAAGAACAACCAAATTACTATTAAACAATCCACTACTGTTCATTCCGGTCACTCTGGGAAAGATACTTCTTCTGCTAAATCTACTGTTACTGAATTTACTGGTGTTGAAGAAATTAAGACTACCTTAAACTATGATTATCTTGTCGTCGGTGTTGGTGCTCAACCATCCACTTTTGGTATTCCAGGTGTTGCTGAAAACTCTACTTTCTTAAAGGAAGTCTCTGATGCTGCTACTATTAGAAGAAGATTAATGGATGCCATTGAAGCTGCTAACATCTTACCAAAGGGTGATCCAGAAAGAAAGAGATTATTACACGTTGTTGTCTGTGGTGGTGGTCCAACTGGTGTTGAAGCCGCTGGTGAAATCCAAGATTATATTGATCAAGATTTGAGAAAATGGGTTCCAGAAGTTGCTGATGAATTAAAGGTCTCATTGGTTGAAGCTTTACCAAATGTTTTGAATTCATTTTCTAAACCATTAGTCGAATATACCAAGCAAGTCTTTAAGGAAACTAACATTAACTTGATGACCAACACCATGGTTAAGAAGGTTGATAATAAAACTGTCACTGCTACTCACAAGAACGAAGATGGTTCTAGTGAAACCCTTGAAATTCCATACGGTATCTTGATTTGGGCCACTGGTAATGCTCCTAGAGATTTCACTCGTGATTTAATGTCCAAGATTGATGAGCAAAAGAATGCTAGAAGAGGTTTATTAATTGATGAAAGATTAAAATTAGACGGTACTGACAACATCTTTGCCCTTGGTGATTGTACTTTCACTAAATACCCACCAACTGCCCAAGTTGCTTTCCAAGAAGGTCAATACTTAGCTGATTACTTATGCAAGTTACACAAGGTTGAATCTCTCAAAAACACCATTTCCAATGCATCTGAATCTGACAATGTTGAACAATTGAATAAGAAATTAGGTAGACTCGAATCCAAATTACCAGTTTTTGTTTACAACTACCAAGGTTCTTTAGCTTACATTGGTTCCGAAAAGGCTGTTGCTGACTTAGTCTGGGGTGATTGGTCTAATATTACCTCTGGTGGTGGTTTCACTTTCTTATTCTGGAGATCTGCTTATATCTACATGTGTCTTTCTGTTAGAAACCAAGTATTGGTTATCTTGGATTGGGTCAAAGTTTCCTTCTTTGGAAGAGATTGTTCTAAGGAATAGATATCTTCAGTAAGGTGACACATGTACATTCCGTTTCATTTCATATTCATTTCGTTATTTGATATTCTATTTATTTAGAGATTATTAATTGTAATATATTTTGGCATTTTATTATCATTTCATCCCGTATTGTACAAGATTGATTGTTCTGTCTTTCTTTGAGGACCCGCGTACCGTTTTTGGGAATTTGACGCGTTATTGTTGATTGATAAGGTAGATGCGAAGCAGTAGGCGGAAGAAGGTAAAAACGGTTACAATTTTAATGCTATTGTTTGTTTTAGGGTTAATCGTTTAACGTATTGTTACAGGCATATCCGTTTTATTACGGGTTGACGGATATTGTTAGTAATTTTAAGCCATTGTATGTTGAATATTGGTCTTATTCAACTTTCTCTCTTTAGTACCAACCAATTTTTCTTCGGGGAACAAAGCGTAATATGTTTGGGTTGCAAAAAAAAGTAGCAGTTAAACAACTCTAAATCACGTACCACTACTAATCAACCAAAATGACTAGTAAAGTTAATCATTTCAATATTACAAAGTACTCGGTATTTAAGACAAATACTCAAAGTTGGTTTCATTATCCTCAGCGATCAGAAATTTCAATCAATTTCTTAGAAATTACAGGAATTAATGATGAAGTTAATGTGAGCATATTATGGAGAGGAACTACAATTGTAAGGAATAACCATCTACACAATCACCAGATAAGTCACCCCAACATACTAACTTTAATTTCAGGATCAGTTTAAACTTTTCATTAGTAACAAATGCTATACTTCTTTGCTCGCTAAATATCCATGTCTTGGTGTAAAGCAATGTGATGCTTACGGTAAGATTCTTAAACGATTCCAAATTAAGCTTGAAAATGAACAGGTATTCAAAGATTGTTGTAATCTTCTCGAGAATGAATTTCACTTCAGAGCTGGAATTATGAAGGGAGTCTCCTCTTTGGCCGAAAGCCAACCAATGTTAGGTAGTCAGCAACCAATTATTTCAAGTCAGCAACACTTTCCACAACAGCCATTTCTCCAGCAAACATTACAGCCACAACAACTCCCAAAACCACAGGGACTGGAGGTGACAAACCAAGTTTTTGAAGGTCAAGTTGCTCAAAGAGGATATACAATGTATCCACTGCTCTCTCAAAGCATCCAACCAGTATTTGCATATCCAACAATATATCCCTATCATGCTGAACATCCTTGTCATTTGGCGTTGCCTTCTACTTCACAAAACTCCCAACAACCAATTAATTTATTCCCGACGGAGGAATCATCTCAAAAAATTCAAACCACAATTAATGATCTTGAAGATTTAAGAAGGCTATCCGATACTGAACTTCGTAAACTAATTAGAAAAACACTTCAAGATAAAGAGTTTGTTAGCTTCATTCATCGATTAGAAGGTGTTATCTCTGGTCTCTAGTGTTTCCATCTAAAAAAAGAATTCTATAATTGAGAATAGTTATATACTTTATTCCATCGTTTGACAGTTAAACCGTCATCCAATTGATACTCTTCAGGCACCAATTCATATTTCCCAATCCAGGGGAAGAATCTAAACTTGAAATACCAAAATGAAATACAAAGCAAAATACAAATTGTACCAACAAGCCCGTATGACGGCCAATTTTCGAGACCTTTAGGATTTGGACTATGCTTTGATATGAAAGGGCCTATGATTAAATAAAGACTGATCAAGAATACCAGGATTGTGCCTATTACACCTGCTCTAATTGGGGCTCTTAAGTCTGGATGCCGTTTCCTAACTATAAATATACCAATAGCTATTAGGGCAATAGCAACTTGCTGAGGATATCCTTCTAAAGCAACCATATAATTATATACATCTCCATGAGGGAAGAATACAACAATGCCTGTGGTTATACTGATGCTTAACAACAAAGTAGGGAAAGGGGCACCAAATGGCCAATTTGAAGACATAAATTCTGAAAATGGGAGATATCCTTCACGAAATACTTCTTGAGATACTCTTGAAATAGTATATATAACCACAAAAATATTTCCTCCAGCACATAAAGCGACGGAAAAGGTTAATAATTTTTGTCCTATTGCTTTACCAAAGATTTTCTCAAAAAGGATTGCACCGACAAGAGTATGACTGTTGACTAATTCTTCTTCTGGGATCACTACCAAATATGCTAAGTTTGTAATAAAATAAGTAACGGCCATTATACCCAAGGAGACAGGACCAGCGATTTTGAAAGTTCGCACAGGATCTTTAATTTCGTTAGAAACTGTATGAACTGAGTTCCAACCGCTGAAGGCAAATGATGATTTAATGATTGCACTTGCGAATGTAGATATACTTGCGTGAGACTTCACGGTAAATAAATTTGACCAATCTAGTTGATTTTCAATCCCAGTAATCGAGGATGGAAATACGGAAACATAAATACCTGTTAATACCATTATACCCACTAATACTAACTTTAATGCCCCAAATATATTTTGCACTTTGACTCCATGATTCACGCTTACACCATGAATGACAGCAGCCATATATAAGAACAAAAGTCCAGTTGTTCTAGTATTAAAATCGGTTGGTGTAATACCCACTGCATGTATACAGTACTCTCCAAATACTAAAACATTAGAAATAGTGAAACCAAACATAACCGAATATATGGAAAACGCAACTGTTGCTAATAATTCTGGAGTAGTATATATAAACTCCAAAAATACTTTAGCTCCACCGCTTCTCGGTACCAATGATCCCATTTCTAAAAATACATAGAGGCCCCCAAATGATGCTAGACCGGCAATAAACCACGCAAGAAAGAATAAAATCACCGATCTTCCACAATCTTCATATATACCACTTGTAATACTAAAAATGCCACTCCCGAGAATACGCGATACAAATAGGATAATAGTCGAGAATATTCCTAGATGTCTTCCCTGGGGTAGATCTTCGAGGTCTTGAAGATACGAAACTTTCGCGGTTGGCTCAAAATTAACACTGATACTCGAGTCATCTGTTATCGATGATGTTGTTGCAATATCGGATATCTTAACATATTCGGATTTATCTATATTTTGCATTTCAATATTTTCAAGTGATTGATGCTGAGAAGATTGAATATCAGGAGAAGTCTGCAAAGTTGAGTCTGCGTTTGATTCTGGTGAAATTTTGGAGTTTTTAATCATTGCATTATTAATAAGTTTTTTTGATACTACTTTATATTAATGATATTTCAGGAGGGGATAGTGTGTATGTGTGTGCGTGTGTGTGGAGATAAGATAAAGAAAGATTGCTATGTTGCGGATTTGTTCTTTTTGTTCTACAATTATTAAATTTACATATGTTTTTACTAATGTGGCGTTAAAGACAAACTTTTTGTTAGTAATACTGTACGTATGAAGCACCAAGACAAATGAAATGAAATTACGGAATCATTCCAAAAAAACCTAGTTGCATAGTGGAAACCGTCAAATGCTCCCGTCATGGCTGGATATGAAGGATCTATCATATTGAAAGAGAGTAAAGTAGCGCCACAGAGATAAGATGTGGATCCATGTACGGCGTTGCCTATTCCAAATTTGTCAGGTAGCGCTTAACTTTGTTGATTTTAATGATGCATTTTGATTAACTACAAATTATTCTATACAACTATGCCAATTAAACTAAATATGAAATCCTTAATATCCTTACTTCTTAATTTGTTGGTTCTTCTTTTTAATGAAAGATTCTTTTGCCAATTTAATCAATGAATCCAATTCACCACTATTTTCACACATGCTATAAAACAAGGATTCCTTATTTGCAATTAAAACATATGGACTATCATATTCAACAACTCTACCAGCGTCCATAACCAAGATTTTATCATAATCTATAATTGTTCTTAATCTATGGGCAATAGTCAAAATTGTAGCATTATCGAATTCTTCTCTGATTGTTTGTTGAATTAATGCATCCGACTTGTAGTCAATTGAACTAGTTGCTTCATCTAACAAGATAACCTTTGGATTTTTCAAAAGAGATCTAGCAAGACAAACTAATTGACGTTCACCTTGGGACAAGTTTCCACCACCTTCAGTAATTGGGTTGTCGAGATCAAAGAACTTATTTTGATTCTCACCTATATTATTCGATGACGATGGTTGTTCGTTCAGACTAATTAAATTGACTCTTCTCAATGCTTCAAACATTTGGGCATCAGTGTATTGATCAAATGGATCTAAATTGGATCTAATAGTACCGATAAATAAGGTCGGATCCTGGGGAATAATAGTGATGGCTTGACGTAAGTTCTTCAACCCAATAGAAGTAATATCAACTCCATCAATCGAAATACTACCAGTTTCAGGATCTAAGAAACGGAAAAATGCAGTAATAATGGTCGATTTACCAGCACCAGTTCTACCGACAATCCCAACTTTATGACAAGATTCAACTTCAAAAGTAACATTCTTAATAACTCGAGGCAATTCAGGAGCATATCTAAGGGAAACATCATTGACAGAAATTCTACCTTCTTCAGGCCAAGTTGGTCTTGGTTCAGTTTCTTTGATTTCATATGGCGGTTCTTGATCAACTTCAACAAGTTCTTGTAATCTTTCGACAGAATTCATATTCATTTCAACCATAGCATACAATCTAACAACCCAAAGAGCACTTTCAGAGAATGCAATAGCATATGATAATGATAAACCAGCTAACCCAGCATCAATTTTACCAACTGATATTAACACAAATATACCTGAAAATAACATAACCATGGACCCTACTGCATCAATCCTAAAGGAAAGCCACCTATTAGCAACCCATAAATAAAAGAATGGACGGTTATTCTCATCAATAGCTTTCAAGTTTTGTTTCATAAATCTTGACTCAATACCATATGCACGAATAGTAGCAACACCAGCAAGGGACTCGGAAAAGTGTTGGTGAATTGGAGATTTTGTAATGGAGTCATATCTCTTTAATTCACGAGATAATGATAAGTAGAAGAATCCAACAAGGTAATAAAGGAACGAGATAATAAACGCAAACACCAAGAAACCGGGAGTAATAAAGGTGATTAATACCAATGTAGACAAGCATTGAATAATGCAAATGAACGTTCCTTCAGCAAATGGGGTCAACTCTTGATCAACAGCTTCAACGTCCTTGGAGAACCTATTCATGATACGACCTAAAGGAGTCTTGTCAAAGAATCTTAAATTGGCATGCAACACATTCCTTAAAACTTGTTCAAACAATCTATTCGAAGCATCAATACCGGTATTAAAAACAGCAAAGACTCTGAAACTTGCAGTCAAAGCATAAGCAATACCAATAATACCATAGATAGTAATATAGTAGAGTGTTGTATGTTCTTCTTTGTAAGAATTAACTGCATTGAATGAGTTAACAACTAGATTTGCACCAGCATTGAACGTCCTAACAATAGTAGATTGTTGAAGTTGAGAAACATCATAAACAGTTCCAACACTTGCCATAGCAATTTGATTCATTCTCTCACTATTGGCGGACCAAATCTTCAACCACCAAGTTTGATACATAAACACACCTTGAGAAGCAACGAAACACAAAAGCAATAAACTCCAAACTGGCCAACCACCAATCAATTTGGCGAATGCAATATAAACGTCTGATCCAACAACACCTTCAGATTTACCTTCCTCTTCAACTAATTTTCCATCTGTTTTAGTAACTTCTTCTTCTTGATTGGCGCCAGGCAAAGCTTTCAATTTTTCTTCAATTGCTGCTGCTTTAGCTTTCATATTAGCATTTTTATCATCTAATGATTGCAAGTCAATGACAGATTGATTACGGGAACTAGCAACAGAACTTTTAATTAAGTCATCATCTCCTAAATCGCCACTATCTAACAAATCTTCAGGAACACCTTGATTCTTAATTCTACCATTTTCTAAAACAATAACCCACGCAGCATTTTGAACAGTTAATGCGACATTATGGGATACCAAAATGCAAGTTCTCCCTTGCATCAAAGGACCACTGATACAGTTTTCATAAATCCATAAAGCAGTATGAGAATCAACAGCAGATAAACAATCATCTAATAATAAATGTTTAGAATTGGAATATAATGCTCTTGCTAAAGAAACTCTCTGCTTCTGACCACCTGATAAAGTAATACCCTTTTCACCCACTTCAGTTGCATCACCAGCGCTTAAAATTTGGAAATCACGAGTCAAACCACATGCATCTACCACCTTATCATAACGCTCTTGATTAAAAGGAGAACCAAATGTAATGTTGTGTTTAATTGAGTCGTTCAACAACCAAGCAGATTGTGAACAATATGCAACAGAGTCAGTTAAACCAGTTCCAGGATCGGCCACTAAATCCTCACGAGGAATAGTTCCAGGAAGGAAAATCTTCCCACCTAACAATTCCATTTCACCTAACAAACCTAATAAAAGCGAAGTTTTACCAGCTCCAGTAGGACCAATGATGACATTTAACTTACCAAGTTTGAACTCTACATCAATATCCCTTAATTGGAAATCAGCTTTGGATTGAGGGTTCCATGACAAGGTAGCATTCTTAAACCCAATGGTTGGTTCATTTGGACCTGGTTTATTTCCTAACTGATCGTATTTGGACGTTTCTGGTTCATTTAAGAAATCAGCGACTCTATCAAGTGAGACTTTAGATTGGATAACGAAGGATGCCATATCTGCTAATTGATCCAATGGAGCTCTTAACAAGGTGAACAATGACAATGCAGTGAATGCAGTTGGAACATCTAAATTGTTTCCATCAATAATGGTATAGCAATAGAAAGAAAATAAAGTGACCAAGGTAGGGGTAATGAACCAAACGAATGCAGAAGCACACCAAACAACACATCTAAACTTTAAATAATATACTTCATTTCTTCTAATGTCCATAATGTTATCGAAAAACTTATGTTCCCAGGCAAAAAATTTAACAATTCTTATACTTTGGAAGGTTTCGTTCAATTTTTGAATTCTTTTATCAGTGACTCCTAACATCTTCTTTTGTAAATGACCTAACCAGCGAGCCAAATTAAATGAAATTGGTAACAAGACGAGAATTGTGAAGGACCCAACAAGTGCACTCCAACCGAGAAGACCATATAATAACACGGTACAGAATACAATCATCAAGATTGCACTAACAAAGAAATGTAAATATCCACAAACTTCCGAGACCTTGAATGCATCAATAGCCATCAAGTTAATAATTGCACCTAATTCGGCAGTCTTCTTTGATTCTTTTTCATCGCCTTTCTTGGAGCTAGCGTCTGATTCTTCGCCATTTTTCTTATCTTCTTCATCGTTTTCCTTATCCGAGGTGCTGGTTTCAGTGACAGTGATTTTCCTTCTTAATGCTTTGGCATAAACTTCTCCAATAATAATAGCTTTCATTCTGCAACATACCCTTCTTCCCAAAAACAACGAGCACCCAGAAGAAATAGAATCAGCCATCTTTACAATAGGCATCAACAAGACAAAAGTCCATGCCAAATTAGTTGGATAACTCAGTGGATTGGATACGTATTCCAAAATTTTCTTTAATAAAACAGAAGGAGCAAAGATCAACATTGAATCTAAAACTGCCCAAAATGCTTGAGCTGCAAAAAGATATTTGAAATGAACAAATAATTTATAAGTGAATTTGAATGTGGATTTACTTGCTTCGAACCCCTTAAGAACATAAAGTGCATAATCGTCTTCTCGTAATGCCCAGATATCTTCATTTTTCAAAGGATCTTTGTAAGATTTCCAAATCATTCTATCTAACCAACTGTATGAAACAAATGAAGCAATACTGGAAACATTTTCTGGAGATGGTTCAACACCTGGAGTTACGTATAATTGAGCTGGCTTATCCCCGACTTTAGCAGTCATGTTTAAGTAGAACAAGATGGCATTAATAAGGAACTCTATAATATAATATTGACGGACGTGTACTGAATAACTTGGATTCACCAATGCAGACCTGAATGTGATCAAACTAGGGAAAAAGTTGAAAAAATATAAGGTGGTTGAATGGACCCATAAACTTGGTAATCTGATACCCACTTTTTTCAAATTTATTATCCTAATGGTGCAAATGATGAGTAAATATATCCAAAAAGTAAGTTGTACTAATGGAACATATGGAACTTTTCTAAATTCATGACGAAGTGATTGTAACACAAATGGAGAGGCGTGAAGTGCCAAAGAAATAATGACTAACCCATATTCAAAGCAGACGCGTAATCTTTCTTTCAAATCTTTAAAAACTGATTCATGATAACCGTGTGCCGTTCCATCAATATTTGTATCTGGCAAACGTGCAATATCAAAATGTAATTTCTTAATGTAATCTTTAGAAATATTTGAATGGTCTATCGAACCATATTGGTTTCCAGTATGCAAAAGTGGTTCTGACTCAGGGGGGTCTTCTACTTGTTGTTGTGATAACAGATATCCTCTCTTGGATCGTTTGGTGTAAGATATAATGGATTTTATCAATAGTATGAGGAATGAAACAGAACCTAGAACAACTGGAGGATAAAAGCTTATGTAATATTTTGCACAGGTGGTAATATCATCATAGTGCCACCAAGTACACTGCTGAGTATCCATGATGAAAAGTTATTAAGGGTGCCAAATGATAATTTATAGAAGTAGTTTCCTTTCCCCAGTTAAAAAGCTTCAATAAAAGGTTGATAAATTTAGATCAAAGATTCGTTCAAAAACCCGGACGATTCACGTGCTATATATATAAGATAATTATGCCGACGATTGTTCCAAGAAAAAATTTTGGTTCCTTTGTACGTAAACTCTGCTATGTGTGTCTAAATAAACACAATGACTCTTACTTCGCTGTATTTATCGTAAACAATAACACATAGAGAAATTAAAAGGAGAAAGAGAGAACAGAGGAGGAGGAGATGAGAAAACTTGAAAAAAAAAAAATTGAATTAACCGTTTAAATTAAATTAAATTAAATTAAGAAGCCCCCCGATAGAAAATAATGCCAAAACAAAAAAATTATGTCATTGACGGTTTACGAATTAAATATAGCAACATCTTCAGTCATTCAACCAGTTACTTTCCTTGATCGAGTCACCCAAGATAAAAGTACTATCTAATATTCTTAACCAGGCTTTATCTTTTTAGAACCAGGACATGATTTCGGCTAAGCCCGAAGGCAATAAGATAAATCTGTAATCTATAGCCGCCTCTTGGAATGCTTCCCTCTGTATGAACGGCATGAGAAAATTTGTTAATTGTAGCTTTCCAAAACAGGAAAATCAAAATTGTTATCCCCGAAACAAAGACCAATATTTGTCGGTTACAATTAAATTGTTAGTCACCTTGTTTATGTTTTGATTTTCTCTCCCCTGGATTCGTTTATTCTTGATCTTCTCCACGATTTGGGGCGCAATTGTTATCTTTGGTACTGGCGCATGAGTTGTGCAAATCACCGCATAGTTTCACTCTAGAACTAATCACTCTTGCATCTCAAACGTCTGCTTAAATATCTGCTGATTGTAAAACTATCTATCTAGAATATTAGCAACAAAATTTAGCCAATAAACGGTATAGCTAGATTTCATTTCATCATATTTTTTATTAAGTTGGAATTCAGTGGAATTTTTACTGGGAAAAGAAATCTGTGCTCCAACTTTGAAAGAAATCGAAAAGACAAGAAAAAGATGGGAAGGAAAAGGGAACAACTAAACCATAATCATCTGAAATAAGATGACACTCTAGATCGAAATGATCTGAAAAGTTTGGATTCTAAGTAAAATAGATCACTTTATTTCTACATTAAAATCGCGATTCATTTAAGTTTACTAATAGTTATTTCTTTTCGAAAACTCTTTCGCATACAAGCATTTTTCCACTGTTTCAAATCTTTGGGTGCAAAATTTGCCAAGTTTCTGAAATGAACAACCAAACGAATGAACTGCCAAAACTGAACAAAATTAAAAAAATTATATTCTAGTCATTTTGAAAGGATTGTTCAATTAAGAAGTCCTTTCTTTTAATAACTTATCCTTCATAAATACTATATACGTCAATAAAAATAAACAACTTCAAAACAATAAAAATATAAAAAAGCAATATGAGGATCAAGGATGTCTGGAAATTAATAATCATAATTTTAACAAAACACACAAAACTAAATCAAAATACAGGCAGAATCGAACACCACAAGCTAAGGGCGATGTCCAAAATCCATATTCGCTAGCAAAAACAAGAAGTAAAGACCAGCTTAATTTCCGTTTCCTTCGGCTTCTTCAGCTTCTTCGTGTTCGTGTTCTTCTTCTTCTTCTCCATCTTTTTCTTCGCCATTCTTTGGAATCCTGGCATCAATGGCAATATCAACAATAATGTTTCTACCATTGAGTTCTTTTCCGTTAAATTGTTCAACAGCCTTCTTTTGAGTTTCTTCATCAATAAACTTAACAAAGGCAATACCCTTGTTGAAAGGAAGTCTTCTTCCACGGTTGGCAGGAACTCTACCAACTCTTCTGGTTGGAACATGAATCCATTTTGGTTTTAAGTCCTTGAAGAGATCGCTTAAAGCCTTGACATTGACACGATAATCCAAATTTGTAATGAAAATAGTGTCCTTAGAAGGAGTACCTTCCGGGGTCTTTTCTCCATCTTCGCCAGCGGCAATTCTTTCTTCTCTCTTCTTTTGAGCTTCTTTTCTTCTTTCTTCCCGTTCCTTCAAGTATTCTTCACGCTTTGCCTTGTAAACTTCAGCTCTTTCCTTCTTTTCTTCTTCAGTTGGGGGTGGGACAGCCTTCTTGATGAAAATGTTACGTCTTTGGAATTTTTTGCCGTTATATTCTTCAATCGCCTTATCGGCATCTTCTTTACTTTCAAATTGAACAAAGGCAAAACCTAAGTGTCTCTTGAAAGTAGAGTCGCCACGAGGAGTTTCCTTAAATGGAATTTCAACTTCAGAGCTACAAAATAGTATGTTAGTAAATCATTTTCCATTTTTTTTTTGGTTTTGCACATTGCGCGTTATCTCAGTGAAATTTTACATGGTAGCACCAGATTGAGTATGGCGCAATCGTGGAAAAGCACTAGGTACTTCCAAGGGCAACACGTTGTAAACAACAGTAGAAAGGTCATCATTCGATTTTCAAGCAGGGCAAGCTTGCATAACAACGCACAATTGGATAGAAAATTTGTACATACACACTTAAGCCCTCGAACAATTCCTTTAATTCACCTTCAGTGGCCTTAAAATCGACATTACCGACATAAATTCTGTCTTCAATGACGGGTTTAGTTTGAGAAGCAACCTGGTTATCGTCAGTCATATTTTCAGTAATGGGGTTTATTCAGAGTAATTCCAATAGTAATTGATGGATTCAATATAATTTCAATTGATTGATTTAATTTCTTCTTATCTCGAGGATTTGTTGTTCTTTTGTTCTGATACTTTTCTCTTTGTAAGTTCACGTATCAGTTGTATTCAAAATTGAATGTTTTTTTCAATGGTTCTTAATTCAAAGGATTGATATTCTCTACTTTTCACTTCTACCTTTGAATGATGAATTCAGATTTAGTTCAATTATATCTTGGATAAATTCAATTCAACTTGAGAAGGTGTAATAAATTTGTATGTTTCTTTTTTTCTTAAAAGCAAATGAAATAAACTGGTTATCATATTGATCGTGAAAAGGGGGTGAACAAACAAATAATTAATAGGAACAATTAGAAGCGCACGCACAAGAAAAAACAAATAAGGAACAAAATCTAAAAGTGGTATTTACGAATCACCTAACCAAACACTCCCACACACATAAAATTGTGGTAACTTTACGACACAGCCTTTCACACGAGGTAAAAAGATAATGATACAACCTATTTAGGTGTTATATATAGGTTTTGTTTTTCTTTTCATTGTAAACGTTGTGTGTACCCGACTTCATCAACTATTTCAAATTATCGGATACATGGTAGATTTCCGACTTTCTCGTTAGCATCACCACCCTCAAAATCAGTTAAGAAGGTTTCAGAAAGATCCAAGTATAGCAGAAAGAAACGGTTATCGAATAACCAGATAGAGTAGTGTAGAGAAAATTTCAGTCTGTGCCAACAATTGATCTATTTGATCTAAAGATACTTGAATACGTGAGGAAAGTGATAAAAATTATGAATTAAAATTATGCCAGATATGGACAAAAATAGATAAAAAATGATACCGATACAACTACAATTGACCACTACACTATCAACTCCAAACAAACCTTATATTTTGATCCTCCAGTTCCTCCGTTTGGAATTGTTTTCATGGACGTATACTCTCTCACTTTGAAATGCTAAATATGCTGTAGCCTTTTTATTTATCTATTTGATGAAAAGAATATGTCCCTATCCAACAAATATAACAAACTAAAAAAAAATCAAACAATTAATGCCTATACTTATTGTCAAAAGAACATTTTCTCCTATACCTGGGGGTTTTGAATGTGTACATGATATGAAATAAATGTATGTATAATAAATTAAACAAAAATGAACTCAACCATAATTGCTTATTTCAACTTGTGGAATAATCTTGGTGCAACACAGTCATTGATACAGTGTTCTAAGTGGAAGAATTCTTCAACACAGTCTTCCTTGTAATGCTTGGAAGCATAGTCTGGTTCTTCTTGTTCCTTAAGGACTCTATCAACACAATGTTGGAAGTGGTGTTCGAAACCATGACAAGCTTCGGTGTTCTTACATTCTTCACGTAAAGCTTCTAATGGATCAGCTTGTTCTTCTTCATCTTCATCTTCGTCTTCGTCTTCTTCCTCTTCTTCTTCTTCTTCAGCAGCAACTGGTTCTTCAACGTCTTCAGCCTACAGACAACTTTAGTTAGTATCTTCAAGTGCTCTCAGAGATTCTCTCGAAGGAGTGATAAATGGTACATACTTCTTCAGCGTGAGCGGTTGGGACAACGGCTTCTATTAAGTCTCTTAAGAATTGCATTTTTGCTATAATAATTGAATTGTCTACGTTGAGTTGGGTTGGTTCAAGCCTTTTTGAATTTTTTTCACCAATTTAAATTTTTCGAACTGTCTAAGTTTGCAATCTTACTTAACAGAAAAAGTAAATTGTTTTATTGGTTGGAAAATCATCGGCAAAACAAAAAAAGATCACATGCACGGTCACGTGATTAACAATTCCGTTCACAACTCTAATTTCTAGTTGCCTTAATTTACTGGGATACAAGCTCAACCATTCCGAAAGTACTCATTCTACAATAAATAGATAGAATTACATTATGTTCCCTGATTTCTTTATTAAATGACATTAAACTAAACTTACAAATGTACAAATGTATTTTACAAAATTAGTAAATTTATGAAACTTAGTTAACAGAACCAGCAGCAGCAACAGCCTTGGCTCTCTTGGCGATCTTGTCATTGGCCTTTGAACCCATGATACCACCACCCCAGTGTCTTCTGTTATCTTCGTACTTTTCGATGAAGTTAGCGTTAATGGTAGAAACTAACTTGGATAATTCAGCTTCGTCAGCAGCGTTAACTTCGGTCAAAGTAGCAACGGCAGAGTTCTTCTTGTGGACTAAAGTACCTAATCTAGCCTTACCCTTGACAATAGCGTATGGAACACCCATCTTCTTACATAAAGCTGGTAAGAAAACAACTAATTCTATTGGGTCAACATCGTTAGCAATTAAGACTAACTTGGCCTTCTTGTTTTCAATTAAAGAAACAACGTGGTTTAAACCGTACTTGACAACAACTGGCTTTGGAGAGACATCCTTGGCGGTCTTACCTTCAGCAATAGCAGCGGCTTCCTTGGTTAATCTTTCCTTCTTTTCAGCAGCAGTTTCTGGTCTGTACTTGTTGAATAATTTGAAAGCTTGAGCAGCGGTGTTTTTGTCTAAAGTGTTAGAGAATTGAGCAATAGATGGAGGAACCTTTAATCTCAAGGATAAGATCTTCTTTTGTCTTTGTAATCTAACGTATTCTGGCCATTTAACAAATCTAGATAAGTTTCTCTTTGGTTGAACGGATTGACCAATACCAAAGTTCTTTGGGGTAGAGTCCAATAATGGGTTCTTAGCAGCAGCGGTTTTGGCAGACTTGTTAGCTAATGGAGCTGGAGCAACCTTCTTTCCTTTTGGAGCCATTTTTGTTGTGGTGACAGGTGTTAACGAAGAAGTACAATGGTAGAGGTATATTAACTCTGCTTGAAAAAAATTTGTAGTGTATCAAAGTGAAGTGCGAGATGTCGCTGTCAGAAAAATTTTCCGTGTCGTACATCTGGAATGTCGTTGAAAAATTTCGGTGTTGCAGCAATATTTTCCAACCCTACACAGTTGCACGTGACCTTGTGACTGCTTTTTTAGACAAGGAACGCAGATATCGTAGACCTGGTGTAAAAGAATAATGCTGTTGCGAATCAGCTTGCAACAAGTGCCCCACAGAAATCCAAACTGAAATATCATTTTTTTTTCACATACGACTTGTATTTACTACAAGTTATAGGGGCCGCCTTCGGCTGCCTCCACACTCACTGTTGAGAATGTCTACTAAATGGGAAAGTTAATTTTACATTAAACATGTAATTTATATTTAAAAGTGAGATGTAGATAGGAATATAGATACATATTGCAACAAAGGAAGTTAAGTCGAAAAATTAAGAACCTCCGGACAAACCACGTTTTTAATCTGGGTGTCATCTTCTCCAAGATACACATGTAAATTGGAGGCTTTGTTAATTCTTGAAAGGCTGGCATAATTTAAGCATGGGAGAATGTATTAAGGCCCAAATCAAGACCAACACAATAAAGCGATTGACCTTGGGATTTGTTAATAGCACAACTGAAATCCAATCTAAGCAGAAAGTGTTGAGGAAGATCCAAACCGAAATGATTGGCTGTGAAATTGATTCGCGGGACGATATGAAGTTTATCTTTAAAACCACTTGAAACGATCCGAAGTTTAACAGTGCTTTGCTCTAATTCCAAAACAACCAATCTACAAAAGCCAGAAGAAGGAGCTGAACTTCTTAGTAACATAACTGGAGCAGACACTTTAATTTTCAAAGTTCCAAGTGGAATATCGTAGAAACTCTGGGGGAAATTTCTTAAATTGGGAGTTACATAAAGTCCATAATCAACCATCAACTCTGTTTCTTGTATAATGCATATCAAGAGGGAAATCAGCTTTTTTAGCCACCAGACCAATAGAATTGCTCTATCCGCATTGTATAAGATCGGTATATTCCGTCTATTAAATCTGCAATGAAGGCTACACGTTAATGCAATAATGCATCCTCAGTAGTAGTTAAGGTATGTGACCAAAGAAAAACGCCGAAGAGAGTTCTGAATAGTAACGGCTCTGAATGCCCTGGAACAACTGGATGCGTCTGTTTGTGCCCAACACCCACCCAAAACAACCTGAACTCAACCAAATGGGATACCAGCAGCGGGATTACCTTTCTTCATGGAAAGCCTTGCAAAATACCCCAAGTTGTCGGACAGCGAAATTGTGTCATGCTATCATCATTAGGTAGGGGAACCTTGAACGTGGTATGAGCAATAGTACCATCATAGAAACGAAAGAGTAAGAGAGACTGGGATGGTGAAACATAAACAAAAACAAACGTGAGATCAAAAAGACTATAGGGAGGTCGTGCGCTGGTCGAAGAACCTCTGAAGTGTTTTTTTCTAAAAAAAATTGTTTTTTTCCCCAATCCGGTAATTTTTTACCTCAGAATTTTGTATTCTAAGAGATATCTCTTAATATATAATATGCTACTTTTATCCGCAATTTTTTTGTTTTTCAACTTTTTTTTGAAATTTTTTTGAGGACTTCGGACTACCTTGCTTGGTTTTTTTTTAAATTTATTACTTCGATTTTCTATATTCCTTCCTAACTTTACATCTCAATTCCTACCTTCCTATCTCAATTTCAATGCTGATCCCAGAATATACCTGCTCTAAGTGCAAGTCTGCTTTACAATTTTCCAACTTCTTTTTTAGATGTTGCTAAAGCTATGGGTTTACTTGGTACTAACGGAGAATGGGAATATTGTTTTGCTGAAGTTGTTAATTTTGCATTCGGCGCTGCTCTTACTTATTCTTGGTTTGAATCTCAAGCTAAAATAGGGATTTAGGTGGCGTCAACTGGTATAGCCGCATTACTTCTACCAGGTGGTGCGACTGCCCATACCCGCTTTAAGATACCCGTTAGTGATGATGATGTTTTAACATGTAGAATTTCCCCATCAGATCAATTGGGTCAATTGCTCGCTAGAACTGATCTCATTATTTGGGATGAGGTGCCTATGTAGAACAAATTGTGTTTTGAGGTTATTCATCGTGCATTGTGTGACATTAAACATGTGGAACCTGATGCTGGAATTCCTTTTGGGTATTCATGTCGTTATGGGTGGTGATTGGCGTCAAACTTTTCCAGTGGTACCTCATGGTGGTAGACCTCTTACAGTTCAGGCTTGCTTGAAAAGGTCTTTCTTATGGTGTTATATACATATGCTTCGATTGGATCAAAATATGAGATTGGGGAATGCTCCAAACGATGTTAATTTCGCTACCAGGATAAGGCAAATGTCATCAAATCCGCTAATGAATAGGGTTATTCCTGTACCTGTCTATGTGAATTCGGGAAATGACACAGATGAATTAATAGAAAAACTATATCCTTCTGCTTCCTTCGCCAATATAGCGGACCCTGCTACGTATTTCTCGGAAAGGACAAACCTCTCCATCAGAAATGCTCAAGTTGCCGATGTTTAAATGAGATACTTCTTCAGAGGCTTCCGGGTGATTTAAAAACCTACCATGCTAAGACCACAATTTACGACGCTTTGGACCAAACGGCTGACAATCTAAACTACCCAGCTCAATATTTAGACAGTTTGAATCATGCAGATCTCCCTCTTGCCCACTTGGATTTGAAGGTCAATGCACCAATTATGTTGCTTAGGAATTTAAGACCTTCAGAAGGTTTGTGTAATGGTTCAAGGTTGATTGTCCGCCGATTAGAACCTAATTGTATAGAGGCAGAGGTAATCGCCGGGTCGTTCAGAGGAAGGGTTAATGTCATGGCCAATCTCTTCCGTTTCTTGGTTTGGATTTAGAAAATAACCCATTTTCCCATGGTCAGCTTTATGTTGGGCATTCGCGGGTGACAGAAGTCAAGAACTTGCATGTGTATCTTGGTGAGGATCAGACACGAGCATGTAGAGGTGTTTCAATATAAATCTTAATTCTTTATTTATAGGTTATATTGATTAAAAATGCATATTTATTGATTGCTTTTTATTTGGTACACTACACTTCTCCCCTTTTGATATAAACATTAACATTGAGCGCACTGGGGGCACTTGGCCGCCAACGGCGGCCATCCACTAGTAATTACATATTTGTACACATGCGTATATAATAAAATGCCGTTTCATATACTTCTAATAACACATGTGGTTGTGCGTTTAAAACAAATTCTCCCATTGGTACATATGAAATCCATTCATTGTTGTTCATTACGAATAGGCGAAGGTAAATCTCAATTTGTGTGTTTCTATTTTCAGTGATACCATTTGCTTGTTGGTGTTGTGCAACTGTAAGATTAGCATCAATTCTAAAAATCTTTAGAAGGGCGTGATAAAAATTACTAATAAATTGTGGGCCACGATCAGACTCAATGGAGTCTGGAATCCCGTGATTTGGGATACCTTTGAAAAAAAAATTCAGCAAAATCTTCAGCTGAAAATTCCGAATTTACTGGGTAAAAATGGGTTCTTCTGGTGAATCTATCCACGATGGTAAGTATAGCATCCAACAATTTGCCATTTTGTTCAACTTTAGGGAAACCAGTAATGATATCAGTGGCGATATCTGTCCAAGGGCCACGTGGAGATTGATGTGGTTGGAGTAAACCTTGAGTTGACTTTGAGTTGTATTTTACCTTAGAACATGTATCACAAGATTCGACATACTTGGTAATTTTATCCATCATATTTGGGAAATAGTAGTGTTGTTTTAAAAATGTATACCAGCGGGTAATCCCAGGGTGACCAGCAGTGGGTGATGTATGTGTGTGGTATAAAAAATCTTGAAGAAACTTGGCGGGAATACAAAGACGTTGTTGAAAATAAAGTAAATCATTGATAATTTGATAATCCTCATTTGTATCATTTGATTGATTCGTGCAATTGTTGTAGATTTCACTAAATGTTTGATCTTTCTCATATGCTTCTTTGAATGAATTTAACCAATCTTGTGGAATTTGAAGCTTAGCTGAAGCACCTTGAACCAACATGGATGGCAGTTTTGGGTTCCAGTCTGGATTACGTGAAAGGTGGTCGGCGAGTACATTGGATTTTCCTTCGTGATACACTACCGTGATTTTGAAATGAATAATAAACATTAACCACCGGTGAACTCGTGGATCTAATGGTGCTAAATCCTTTGACGTGGATATGTATTGGCTAAAAATGCCCTTTTAAAGATTTTTAGAATTGATGCTAATCTTACAGTTGCACAACACCAACAAGCAAATGGTATCACTGAAAATAGAAACAAACAAATTGAGATTTACCTTCGCCTATTCGTAATGAACAACAATGAATGGATTTCATATTTACCAATGGGAGAATTTGTTTTAAACGCACAACCATATGTGTCATTAGAAGGCAAGACACCATTTGAAGTAGACCTTGGATATATTCCCAAACAACCCACTACATGGCTTTTCCCTTGTCTTAAATTTGAACCACCTCAGCAAGCATTTGATATTGCTGATATTTTAGAAAGACTGGCTGTTGCTGCTCGTGCTGCCGCCAAAACTGCCTTCCTTGATTCAAAGTATTATTATGATAAATACCATAGACAGCTGACCATTCTGGAAGGAGATAATGTTTATGTTGAAGCTTCCTATCTCCGTTCACATCCGGATTCACACAATCTGCCGTTGGTTCCAAAGCTACAAACTAAGTTTGTTGGCCCCTTTAAAGTTTTACAACAAGAAAAGGGAGTCAATTTTGTTTTAGAATTACCTTCTTCTTACAAGGGTTATACAACTTTTCATGTCAGTCAGTTACGTTTAAACAAGTCAATTCCAGACGGTTACCTCCAGGCACCTCAAGTTGAAATCGGATTTAAGACATATAAGGATGGTTCGAAATTAGTAGAAATTTCAGATATTATCAGTCATAGAAGATCAGGTAGAGGTTTTGTTTTTGCAGTCAGACACCTTCCAACCACTGAATTTCCAAACGGACAGATTTGTGAATACACTGCTACGTCACTCATCGCAACTGCTGCCGATTTAGTCAGTACTTACGCAACAACACACCGCTTACTGCTGGTATTAAATTCATTATCCCGTAAGTCCAGACTGGGGGGATGTAATATAATGGTAACAAAGCACCATTGTTGTTATAAGTTTCGCTGGCTCATTGATAGCCATAGTTTTTGGTCAGACTTGGAATTTCAGTTGCCCCTTAAAAGTCTACCCTTTTTTATATAAATTTAAGTAAGTTTTACATATGTGTTTTATAATTGTTTTATAGTTTTAATCAACAAGTTTATTTGTCTAGACTGAAATATCTAATAATATCAATCATGTGTTTATAAACTTCAAAACCTCCAATATATTAACTTAGACTATAAAAACTCCCACTAATAAGTAATATTATACAAAGAAATAAAAAAACTTAACACATCGTCCTACATCAAGAACTAACTTCGTAGCAACTTGGACTTTTGGTTTGCAGCAATACTTAAATTACATGTTAAATTAAAAAAAAATCTGCACTTTTAATTTGCAACTTTTTGCTTTATGTAGCTGAAGCAACCCATCTTGGGTTACACCATCCTTTCACTGTAAATTGAGTTCTTGTAACTCCTGAATTGGGCGCTTGGCCATTAAATTTGCATTTCCCATTAGGCAAAATACCAGCTGGTTTGATTGTTGGTTTTACCATATTTGAATCCCAAGGTAAATACTTCGCTTGCTTTCTTATAAGTGAATAAGATTCATAATGGCTATCACAATTATGTGTCTTATTGAAATGCTCTTCATCTGTTGCCACGGAAATGTAACAATTTCCATCAATGCCTAAACTAGGGGATTCATCAGCTCTAGGCGGCAAAATCACATTAGTCCACAATTTATCTCTGGACATGTTTGAAACTTTATAAATATTATATTGGTAATGAAACCTTTTCAATGAGGGACTAGAATGGATTAAACGAATTAATTCTTCTTGATTTGGATTTTGAGGTAATGTCATTGAATTAATTCTTGCATTATAATCAAATGCATACATTCGCAAGAACTGTGAATTGATTCTTTGGTCACGGTTCTTGAATACCGGTTTGAATCGGGGTTCTGACCAATTTAGTACCAATGAATCATCCTGGGTGGTTTCAGCAAATGTAGTCATTTCTTGAGATGATAATGTCCTTGCATCGGTTGGTTGGGGGAAATTAAGATAATAAATATCAGTCACACCACGGATAAGGTGTTCTGATCTTGGTAATTTATCATCCGTTAATCTCGGGGACTCAGTGAATACACTTAAGAAATTATCCTTGTTGTTATATAATTTAAGTTTCAAATTCTTCAAAGATAGTGATAGATTGGAATATAAGGATGGCTTACGTTTGATCGACATGCTTTTTTCCAATAGTCCATTCAATGAGCTTGTTGAGTCTGATCGAGAAAGTGGTGTTGATACGTATGTTGAAACTTGTTTGGTAATGGTGGTGGTTGAACATGGTGGAGGTGTAGGGGGAAGGAGACAGCATATTGAATGCGGGGTTGATGATGAGATCGTGCTAATACTAGTTAGTGAACGTGGCGACATAGATACGGAATATAATCTATTTTCAGGAGCTTGGCTTGATCTTGGTGACAGATACGAATAATGGTCATTGTTAAATGAATGATGTGAGAATATATCATTTGATGAATTAATCGTTGTCTTTCTTTCATAGCCGCCTAGTATTTCATTTGGTGAATGGAGCGAAGATTGTGAAGATGCTGAGACAAAAGACAAATCATCAGAGCAGGAATCAAATGTGTAGCTATCGATATTATCTTCTTCTCCTTCTTCGGATTCATAATCTTCTTCATCTAATGGATGTGATTCTTGAATGTTCTTGGTGGACTTTATTGAGTGTATGCTGAAGGACTTTTTGACGGTTAGTTGCTTCCTTGATGTGCTTTTGGTGAGTTTGGGTGCCGCGATCTTTCTTGGTTTGGTCATGTCATTGCAGCTGATAGGTTTCTGATGGGTTTGTTTGGGTATTAGTATCGGGTTTATTAAACTGGATGTACTATTATTGTACGAAGGGGGTTGTGTTATACTGACTGCCATTCGTACCTATGTATATTTTTATGTGTCTATATTTAACGTCGATGTTATATCAATTGTGGTAATTATTGGAACATTTGCCATAAATGAATGAAAAAATAGACAATGGTAGGAATTGGATGATTTGGTTATGTGGCTTGTGGTACGAGGTTCGTTGCAGACTAGCGTATTGTGAGAAGTTAATGGTTAGAATGGGTGGTAGGTTTGTAAGAAATCTAATGTAACACTGCTTAAAATATATACAATATCAAAGTACAAAGGAAAGATACAAGAATTTATGATAAGGGAAAGCGAGAGAACAGAAGGATAAGCAAAACTTTAAATAATTTAATTTGAAGAAGCAATAAGTTTAATTTTATTTTTATTTGTTTAAAAAAAAACTTAATTAATTTCACAGGAATAAAGAACAAAGGAATGAACTCGGTTGAAAAAAAAATTATAAAACAAACAGTCCGCTATAATTAATCATTGACCTTTGACTTTAATTGCCAACTCCTATAATGATTGTATCTGAGGTATACTACAAGGATAAATATGCATCCGTAAGCAATGTGAATTTGTGCGCATTATCTCTTTATTTTTTTGGTGAAGTTCTTGCTCATCGTATCGTGTTGCTTTGTGCGACATTGTAATACTTTATTTTATACGTTTTTTTTTTTTTACTTTTTCCATTTTAATTAATTTTCTTACCTTTTTCTTCCTTCTGACAATCAAAAACAATACATTTTAATTGTTCGTGTTTGTAATTGTTTTTCGTTGAGGTGACTTCCAAAGTCTTTTGAGCTTATCTGAGGGATTTTTTAATTTTTTTTCAATCAAATCACCACCTAGTAACTGATTTCACTTAGGGAGATGCAGACATCAATCCTGGCGGGTATGCTACGGAGAAAGTGTTGAACAAGACTCGGGACCTCAATGTTCCCATTCTCCGAAGCGGATTAGGACTCTTGGCTCTCCCTGTCACATTTTGCCTCTTCGAATTCAAAATAATCGTTTAAAATCAAAACAGAACATGTCATGTAAACGTATATATTTCTCTACAGCGAAAAAATAACTCAATTGTCATGTTTGCCACTGAACATCTAAACAATTGCAACGGTAAGAGAAAAGTCATTAGGCCATATCAGGCTGTCTGGTTCCTCTCCCACTTTCCACTACCAGAAACTCTTCTTTAACTACCTGATGCTACGCACCCCGCATACTATTTTTCTTCTACTAAAACCTTAAAATTCTCCAATTTCAAGTGACATGTTCTTCGAGTCCAACTTTTTACGAATTATACCCCAATAATGAATGATTTCGACCAAAACATAAAATGCATCACTTCCCCACTATATCCATTAAATAGAAAAGGAAAGGGAGCTAGGAGACTTCAAAGTGAACTTTTGAATGACTTTTAATCATATTATACAGACAACAATCAACAAAAAAAAGAAGAAACGTAGCTAGCGCCAAAGAAATTCGTGGTTGTTTGGCAACTTATCATTACGATCACAGATCTAGACTGTTCCATTCCATCATAAAGACAATACACTCCGATGAAAAATAATTTCCAATCGGCAAATAATTCCATGTATTTATTCTTACAAAATAATTTCATGCTCTAAGCGATTCTTACCAATCACTAGTTAACAAATTATCTTAGTGAAAATACTACCAGTTGGTTCTATCCCCTGATCTCCTATGTATAGAAATGAGTTTGTCCTTCCATTGTAATTGGATGTAATTAATCAATTTTAAATTAGACCTCGTGTGCCTAATTTCTGGTTTTGTGCGTCTCTGTGGGAGGTTCATGTGAGTTGCTGTGGAAACCCTTTGTTCGCGATCTCCTTAAAAATGGAGTTAAGCCGATATCACACGACTAATAACGGTTGTTCTCTTGGTACCTTTACCTTAAATCTAATCTAATATCTACGATAGATTATACTTTATACCAGGATCTCTATATCCTCTTGGTGGTATTTATATATAATATTCTTACGTTAAGATACGATTAGATAAGGTAATAATTGATTAGTTATGTATGTAAAGAAACATATATAGAATCTAAATAAGATTAAGTTTGGCAACAGATTTATAAAAATAACATAAATCTGTAACCTGTAAACTAGCAAAACCTGTAAAGTAAATAAACTTCAGACTGCACATAAAATATGACAACAGAACACGGTCCCTCAACAATAATTTCATTTTATTTTAAGCCGAGTCTATAATTATTTCGTCTTGCATCCAATTCTAGCCTTCCTTTCCATGGCTGCCCCTTTAGCAGTCTATTTCTACTACTTACATAGTGTGTAAATACCTATTCTATAATTATAACATTCGTGTGGTCTCATCATCGATGAGGTCCAATTCGATTCCATTGGTATCCACATCCGATTCTTCTATCTTCGAATAGCTTCCAACCTTTTGGGTATTCTTACTTCGCTCCCCAATTCCAAGACTATACAGCATCCTTTGGAGTACATTAGAATCCAGATAAAACTCTTGAAATATATCATCAATTTCCTCTAATTCAATCCCTTTCGTTTCAGGGTAGTATGCCATCACTACAATTATACTTATTAAACATGACATTGCTGGATACAAATACATTTTCCATCCAATGTCCTCTTTCAAAATTGGCGCTAATAACCCAACAACAAAATTACTTAACCAATTGGTAGAAACTGCAAGGGACACCCCTTTGGCTCTAACTGATAAGGGATATACTTCAGGTGGGATAAGGAATCCAATTGGACCCCAACTATACCCGAAACCACCATTGTAAACAATCACAAGTGTCGCCACAAGCGTAGGTGTGAATGATTGATCTAAATACATTACAACAGCGATAAGGAATAAACAAATGCACATTGCTGCTCCTCCAGTAATCAATATTGGTTTTCTACCCCATTTATCAACTAGGAACCAAGGAATAAGTGTTGATAACAAGTATACGATCGCATTTATCCCTGTCATTAATAACGCGTTTGCATTATTAAAACCAGCTTCTTGGAAAACCATTGGCGCATAGTAGGAAATAATGTTTATACCGTTGAATTGTGCAAAGAATAATGCGGAACATCCAACACCTACTCGAACCAAGTAATTTTTGAATAAATGTTTCCAAGTCCGTTCCGATTTGGGTGTTGCTTTTCGTTCATAGAGAATAGAATTTTTGATGACAAAAAATTCCAGTTTTGGCTTATTATTATCTGGATCTGAATCATAAAGCAACGCAAGCACATGAAACCCTTGTTGGTCCATATCGTTATCTAATAACCATCTTGGTGATTCGACCACGAAAAAACCTCCAATGAATAAAACGATGGCCAATGCTACTTGAATAAATAATGGCAATCTCCAACTCAACTGGGCAAAAAACGAATGCGGTTTAGTTCTAGCTTCTCCTATATCTTGTATAAAATAACAAAAATAATCTGTCCACACACTTAACACATACCCTGCTACATTCCCAGTAAACTCCCCACAAACTAATTTTCCTCTTTCTTCGCTGGGACTAATCTCACATTGATAAGATGGAACAATAGTTGATAGAATTCCAACTCCAATTCCACTAAATATTCTTCCGATCGCAAATACTACCATATTGGGACAGAAAGATTGTAAGCTCCCACCAAAGATAAACACCACTGTTCCGATCAAAATAGTTCGTTTCCTACCCCAAGAATCCAGAATTTTGGCCACCATCAATGAACTCATCATAGCTCCGATTTCTAATATCGATATCAAAACACCAATCTCAATCGCTGTAGGTTGGTTGAAATAAAGCTTGAAGGTATCGTAGGTGAGTATACCTGAACAGACACCTTGTTCATATCCGAATAAACTAACAAATAAACTCACAAATGCCGATGTGAAGTAGACTAGCTTGGTTCCTTTAAATGTTAATTTTGATGTATATTGTTTATTATTGAAGTTGATGTGGTTGTACGTGATCCCAAAATCATCAGAGTATGAATCCAGGTGAGTGTCCGCAAATTTGCCAATTTTCGTCGAGTTTTTAGAGGTATCTAAAAATTGATAGTTAAAATCCTCTTTGTGTGTTGAATGAGATGCAAGCATTGTCCTGGACATAGTCAACCTATTCGTTCATCAAATCAACACTCGCTTCTAATGTAGTGTGTCTGAAGTTTACAATTTGGACCGTCTCTATTCTTTATGACGGGAATAGGAAGAGTGTGTGTATCTCTAATTTTTTCGTTGGGCTATCTATGACGTAATTGCACTTTATTGTGGGAATCTTTCAACAATAGAGAGGGTATTTGCTTAGAACGGGAATTCCAATTGCAAACGATCCCTTGATTGCGCCTAGATTACAAGTCTCCTGAGAGTTCTAACAAGAAACTTTTGGTTCAAAATTTGTGCTACTTCTTGCAGTGAAATTGTTGCAAAATATTTGTCAAAACTAAGCATAAAAATTTGGATACAGAGAGCTGCGACCCCTTAGGAAGTATTCCAAGAAAATCGATTCAACTCTCTTTACTTATATCAACATACAAATCATCATGAGAAGTATACTTATGGGTTGGATAAGATTTTGGTATGGCTCTCATAATGACGTAGAAGAAAAAGAAAAACAAATAAACTTTTCCGTTTGCAGCAAAAAAGGTTAAAATTCTTAATTTGGAACATCCACTCAGAACGCGGTACAAGCAGGATTTATCCTATACTAACAGTTTATAGTTTATTATCAAATTTTCTAAGAAAGGATAATGCTCTTACCCGAGTATGAAAACGAATAAAATTTTAGTTATGCTAAGCATCATATCTTACTATATACAGTTATAGATTACATTCGCATACTTTCTAAACGAACTCTACTACTTATTTCTTTTTAAATAGCTTTCAATATAGAAAGCAGCGAATAATGCAGTCAATGGAGCTAGGTATGCAACATTAATGATGACTGGTAAAGCTTGATCAGAAGTGCTGACGCAATTGACCAATCTCAAAGTGTCAGAAGGACCCATGCTGGTGTCAATAATGTAAACAAATGAGTGCAAAATTGCAAATGAACCACCAACAATGAATTGAGTGATTTGCAAGGAAGTCAACATTCTCTTAAAGATGGTTGGAACTCTAATACGTAAACAACTCAATGAGAAATATAAGTACATCAATGAATGAATGAAGGAGTTGAAAACAACGAATATCCAAATCGGTGGGGATTGGAATCTGATACCTGCCCACATACACATCATTGCACCAGCATGATGGTAACTTTGTAACAACGATGATGGTCTTCCCTTTAACAAAATGACGATAGTATCAATAACTTCATAGAATTTGGAAATGTAAAACCAATACCCAAAGATTTCTAAATTGTGGTGACCTTCATTAGTGATAATTCTTGAGAAAATACCTTTGTTTGAGTCACAAATAGTATGGAAAAAGGCATCGATCTTGTGCAGGGTATAGTTGTCAAGATTCAAGGATTCATAGAATGATGGCAAAATATCTCCCTTGAATAAATCCATAGTGGAGACAATTGAAGAAGTCATACCTAAGAAGGTCCAAACGGAATAAACACATAAAAACACATTATGCAATAAAACAAAGGCCTTGAAAAGGGAAGTTTGAGCAATCGAATAGGGAGCTGATGGTAACTTCTTTAATTGCTTTTCGGTAAGTTCCTTCTTTTCTGCTTCAGGGTTCTTTTCATAATATTTACGTAATTGTCTTTGTCTGATGATAGGATTAAGATAGTGGACAGTAGTGAAGTAAACAATAGCAATAGTTAAAGGCGTGGAAACCTTCATCGTGAGATGGAAGAACTTTGTAAGGTATTCATTTTCAAACGGTGATGCTGGAACTGGGGTCTCTAAAGTAGGTAAAACCCAAACACCCGATTCTGGGAGGCCAAACTTAACTAACATCGTAATCTAGATATCTTAGGGAATAGATGAGTATCTCTAGGAAGATCAGGAAAGGGAAGAAAGGATCAATCAAGGAAAAAGAAATATAGGGGAGCTTCTGGAAATTTTCGATATTCCAAACCGGAGATTCATCGCGTATATTGGTCTCTCCCAAAATTGCGGAAAAATAAAATTGCTTTTTCTTTATTTTTTCCAGCAGAATTCTGCATTGTGTGCCACCATCTAAAACCGATTTACTTCACTCGCTTGACCTAAAATTTGACACCAAGTTTCACATACGGTCTGGACGTAGACTTGACATGGCCATTCGCTTGATGAGAATGACTGGACTTGTGATTATTTATTTCAAAGTGAACTTGTTATACTTGCTTTCTTTCATTCTGAGACACAGGTTTATATATTTAAACCCCTTCTTAAACTCTTGGCTTTCCTCGTAAAAGGAATACGGAGTTTACGAGGATTTTGTTACACATAAATGAACTTTTAATATCCGGGAGGATAGATTTTATTTTCCATAAGGATTCATGTGTATATCTCTGAACATAGATGTAGTCTCACATTGAAGTTATATACACAAATTGATTTTAATTGTGAGAATGTAGGCAATTTGCTTTTTCTGAGAGATTTCAACAGTATTTATATGGGACAGGGATAACCCCAGCTCATATTAAAGTACCATACAAAGTATAGTTCCAAGTAAATATCGCACAAACTCAATAACTAGTAAAGAACCGAGGTTAAGATTGATCCAGCAAAGTCACCTGATCACAAAACTGTATTGGCTGGAGATTGCTGTTTTTATATTCCATACATACGGTCGTCAAATCAACCAAACTCGTCTAATAGGTTTATTTACAAAACAAACCCACTCAAAGCAAACATTTGTATTTTGGTATAAATTTTACATTGGTTCATATGTACATACATAATATACAACTAAATGGCACTGCAAACAAAAGTCGAATTGCTGAGAGTCTTCTGAGGTAAATACTGCTTCTTAACTTGTTGCCAGTCATGATGGTGCTTTTTCGTATGAGGCCCATTGGTTGCAAAATTATTACTAATTTGACGTAATGGTTTGGAGACCTGATGTGATGTGTTGTTCATTGCATCTTTTGGGGCAATTGGATTTGCAATTGAAGCTCCAGTAAGTAAGGGATCGAAGTCCATATTCCTTTTGTCTGCAATTAAGAATGCTCGATCACGCAAGAATGCTGTTAAGGAGGTAATTGCCTGATTCAAGTTGGTTTGATCCTCATTAAAATAAGATAAGATGATTTGATGATCCGTTTCAACTCCCGTTTGATTTTGGTTGTTAATAGTTTTCACTTCATTTATCAGGACCTCAATTCCTAGCAAGATCTTACAGGGAATAACAATTTTGTCATTGAATTCCTGTTTATTAGTAACAAAAGTTTCTTGAAACTTCCCCGGACTAAATGTAAGTTTGAATTCAAAATTATTAGGCAAGAGTGCTTTTAATTGCTTCCAACATCCCTTGACTTTTGATTCGGATCCTTTTATGTCAACAATTAATTCATTCAAATCTTTGAAATCTTCAATTGATCCTGGGAAATTTATGAATGTGCTATAATCAGACTCAATTTTATTTACTTCTCCCAATTTATTACTGTTTATCAACATTAGATAATGACTTTTCAATAATTGGAATTTAAGCGTATGATAAATTGTGGTATTTCTAGTGGCATATGGGATGTTGTTTGAACAACATTTTTCGACCATTTGATCAATTGCAGTCTTAGCCAACGCAATATTTCTTGAGTTCTTTCTTGGACATTTAATCAACACATTATTCTTTCTCTTGAGGGAATAAATATAGGTTGAATTTTTATTTGAAAAGGAAAATTTAATAAAGACATTATACTTTTTCATAATCGATTGAATTATTGATCCACCATTTCCAATGATAGACTTATGAAAGACCTCTGGGATGTTAAAAGTTAATTCAGACGGTAACTCCAACTCAATTAAATCTAAAGCTTTATTCAAAACTGGAAGATTGTCTCCTCCATTGACTTCTACATCAATATAGAAATTATGCTCATTGTAGGCAGCAAACTTTATCGCTGGAACTTTGTTTAATTCATTTATAATTTTGAGTAACTTTCCATTCTTTTTACCACTGATAAAGTCACGTTGTTCATTGGCCAATTCCAATCTTAATCTTATCATTGAAGCTAATTGTGTTTGTGGAGGCAACTTTTGAAGAATTGCTTTGACCTCGTCGCAATTACCACTAATATCGATCCCATGCGCGTTAGAAGTAGCAACACAGGTTTTGCTCAGTTTTATCAATTGCAATAGATTGAGTTTATCCAAAATATTACTTCCGCTTATCTCAAGGGTATAATAATTTGATGGGATTAAGTTGATCTCATTAGTACATTCTTGAAGCACGTCTAATGAATTAGCTTGGAGCGTTATGGTATAATTTTCTTCTTCCCCCAAGCTAGGCAAAAGTATAAAAGTTCCATACTTGAACATTATGTTTAAGAAATCTTGTTGATTGTGCAAGATCATTGAATCAAGTTTTGGCTTCGTCATTTGGATTTCCTTAGTTACCAATTCACGTTGAGCTCCCTTTTCAAGCAATTTGTTCAAAATTGTTTTGCTGAGTAACAATTCGCTAATGCTTTTAGCCGTGATCCAAATCTTTACATCTTTTATGGAATTCAATACTTTGGAACTGAATAAATTCGGTAATAAATCTGGAATATAAATATTGCAGTTAGTTTGTTTAGCAATTTGATTAAAATTGAAAAGGTCAACACCACCAATAATTGGAATCATGGATAAAGCAAGATCGATCGATTCAACCATATAATTGTTCAAAAGGCTGTCTATTAAAATATGCAATGACGTTTCGCAAATGGTGATGTTATCCATCTGTCCCACAATGTGAAATGCATATACTTGGGCCATCGATTGGTCGCCAGCCATGTTAAATGAGGAGCTGTTATTATTGATAATTATTTCCACTTGATACCTTTCACATAGTTTACTCAATTCTTGAGTGAATTGTTCATTGATGGCCAAAAACTCAGTTTCACTTATGGTTAAAGATTTATAACTGGCAAAATTGTGTTGTTGTAAAATACGTGCCCGCGAAACACATACAAAGTCTTGATCTCCATTGAATAGGATGGTGATTAATGGATTGGAAGGCAGAGGACTAACAATGGTAATATAATTATTGACGTTTCCCAATTTCGCTTGAAGTATGTTGA
Source organism: Hemisphaericaspora xylofermentans (assembly GCA_002105455.1). Classification (NCBI taxonomy): domain Eukaryota; kingdom Fungi; phylum Ascomycota; class Pichiomycetes; order Serinales; family Debaryomycetaceae; genus Hemisphaericaspora; species Hemisphaericaspora xylofermentans. Next base: position 145,870 of record NDXA01000003.1, on the reverse strand, counting down.
TTTGATTTGCCATTTGATGGATAGGATATATATTGTCAATCATTCTGTATGAGAGAGATCCTGACTGATACGTTTTCCAAAGTCCAGTTTGAGTTTCATAGTAAGTAACTGAATCAGGATATGCAAATTTTGGATCAAGAACATAGCTATGTTCCAAGTTAAGTATAACTAAATTGTCAGACATGATGCAAATGAGTGTAGTGGGGGGGGGTTTGTATTTAAACGATAGGTATTGCGAATTAAATGTTATGGGGGGAGGGGGGGTATCAATTGGAAAACGTAATTAAATGAAAATAGGGTATAAGTCTTGAGCTTCAATGAAGATTAATGGAGTCTTTTATATAAAAGTTTATAGTAATGATTGAATTGAACATACAAATGAGTATAAGGTTTTCAAATCCTCTTGATAAGGTAAACAATACAGAGACAGAGATGATACCATCAGTCTTTGTCTCTTTGATTTCTCGACACAAAACAAACCAATTAGGAAATGCCAGTTCATTGTTTTGCGAACCATTCAAGGATTCTAAGCAGGATCTTTAGGGCAAATCGATTTCCTAATTGGGATGAATAATAAATATTCCATTGCAACCAAAGAAAAATGAAGAACAATTGTTTACCTCCAACAAGAATACTGCATATAGCAATACAACCTAAACATCTGGAATTGGCAATTGGTTCCAATCAATTGTTGATTTGTTGCACATTGCAATACGCTTGTCATCATTTTGAATTTACTTGACGGATCGTCGACATGATAACCGGAGGCATTAAGTGACGCGTAGCGTGTATCCATCCGGAGACACCTGTGCCAGAACAAGTCAAAATATCGATTGTATTTTCTCGATTATCATGTGTTTGTGCCATCAATTTAGCGTCACTACACATTTCGAATATCCCACGGCGTCTTCGTATATATATAGATCTATCGCTCCTCGCAGTTTGTCATTTCAACAGTCAGTAGATACCTTTGTCGCGAAAAGCTTATCACTGCTTTAGGAAATGGGTTTGGCGACAATGCGATGTAAACCAAGTCTACCAGAGAAAGGTAAAGTTGAGAGGAAAACGTGAAAATTTCAGTCTATGAAACAAATAACGACATAGACAAATGGACACAGATATCTCGCTAAAATACGATGTATTGCCAAATTTCTATAACCTTGTACACTACCCTCTTGGTAACCGTTTGGAATCCCAAACATAGGTCATTTCATCCCACCCAGTAGTCACCACCCATCCAGGCTCACCCCATAAACTGTAATCACACCCAATGACAAACTCTTTGTGATTTCCAAAAATGGCTTGCAAGCCACCTTGTTTGGTATTCAAGAACCTAGCCCTTTCATCAGATTCATCAGTCCATATTCTGGCTGTCATATCATAAGAAGTCGACATTAATTCTTTAGGATTATGAGGAGACCATTGGACTCTTCGAACTGCAAATTCATGACCCACCAATTCATTTAATGGAGTTGGACCTCTAATATGAGAAGCTGCCATTGGAGAAGTTACCAATGGTTGGTCAATCTTTGAAATCATTCGTAAATCCCAAATACGTACTGATTTATCAGTCCCACCCGATGCAACCACAGATGGTTTATATTTATTCCAATCGCATGATAATGCTTCCAATCCGCCATGTGCAACATATTGCATTTGTAGAGGATTAGGTGCTCTAATATCCCAAATCTGAACTTTTGATGATCCATTACAACTTATTAAGGTTGACGGAGAGTGTGGAGAGAATTGAACTGAGTATATGCAATTTGCTGTATTTATTTGTGGTTTTTGATGAGCTTGCTGATGCGACAATGGAGGTAAAGTGGATGGTTGTGCGGTCGTGGCTGTTCTGGCTGTATAATCAATACTTGCAGGGTTTAAGGTCAATAATGATTCAGGACGCTGAGGACTCCATACTTTCATAGTTCCATCCCAACTTGAGGATACAAAGCTTGCCTTATCCACGAGATTCCAATTCACAGAAAAGACTTCTCGTTGATGTTCTTTCCAATTCATAACTGGGAATTGTCCAACTGTTAAATCAAATAATTTGATAGATCCATCACCACTAGCTACCACTGCTTGATTTTCATGAATTTCACTCCATGCGATGTCGAATAATCCATCTTGAGTTTCCCATGATATTTGTTCCTGAATGTTTCCATTTGGATCAATGTTGAGAATGAATAATCGACCATTTCCAACTAGACCATAGTTAGCTGCTGTGGCTACTGCTATTTTACTATCAAAAAACGGAGAGTACTGGACACCGTACCCATTGTAACCCTTCGTTCTGAACCCTAACATGACTGTGTAAACAAGTCTTATATATATGCAAAATCAGAAGGGTTCCCCAGATGTGAAATATTTGGCGCAAATTACTTTATCTCATTCCTAGCAAATTAATTTTTTGTGAGGGGGAAGTTTGAAAAATTAATTGGCCACTTAGTTCGGAGATACCGAGGATCAAGTTACACATTCGAGGTTCAAAGTGTCAAGATTTATCTAAATTACCAATCACTAAATTTAAGGGTTATATTGATTGATCTAATTAATCTGTATATATGGTCTAGGCATATAATATATAAATAAGTTATGTACATACATAGTTGTAAGTTTTAAAGATCGAACAATGAACAATCTAAATATTTAATTGCATCCCAGTTGTCTTTATCAATTTCATCTTTATCCATCAATCCAAGTTGAATGAAATCACCAACCGCCAAAGCAATCTTTTGGTTAGAGTACTTGATGTAATCAAACTCGTCATCTGAAGAAGTAATGACACCATTGGAGGAACCATCACTTTCAACGCCATCTTCTTCATCGTCGATAATAGCTTGTTCAAGTTGTTCGGTGATTGTATAAGTACCATCAACACCAGTTTCAGAGACAGAGCTGCCATGCTTTTGCATTGGAGTTGCAAGAGGTCCATTTTGGATTAGTCCCCAAAGACACCAATAGATTTGAACAGTTGCACGCCAGAAAATACATTCGTTATAGATCTTTTCAATTTCATATTGGATGATATCTGTTGCGTTTGTTGAATCATTGATGATATCTTCTGGTCTTTTTGAAGTCTTGAGGTTTGATGATGGATATTGGAAATCATATTCAATGTACGATTTTAATAAATTGATTTGTTCCTTTTTGCTAGGATAGTTTTCATTGAAGATATAATACGATTTAGTTGGATGGTAATAATCTGACATCCACTCCGAGAAATGATTGACAATATCAAGAGCTGGGAAGTTTGGTCCTGAATATTCGAAATCAATAACAGCCAAACTGGAATCCTTTTTGTTGGAAGTAGCCAAAATATTTAAATCCTTTATTGAAGTGGATGAGGTTGCAGAAGATGAAGAAGAACTATCAATTACAACTTCTTCGGGGTTGAAAGATTCATGTAGTAATAAGTTACCATACTGGGTATCATTATGGCAGAATTTATAGTTAGCTGTGAATGCGTCAGAATCATACTTTTCGAATAGCCATTTTTTATAAGTTTGAACCAATTGTTTAAATTTGTCAAATTCGACCCAAAAGATGGATTTCGGGTCTAAACCGCTTGCTTTATATGTTGGTAAATAAGTTTCTTCAAACATATTCATCCATTTTTCAATTAATCTCCAAGAAGAAGGTACGGGACCAAAATCCTTTTCATCTAATTCTATTTTGTAATGTAAATCTTTCATTCTTCTTCCTAAAATTTGAGAAATTACTGGATTTCTAATCTGTTCTTTATTTAAAGTGACAAATCCTTCTAAGAATTGTTCAAATCTACCATTTGAAAAGATACCTAATAATCTAGGACCAATTTTCTTTTGAGACAATTTGACTAAATTATCTAGTTCAGTATCTCTATCAATTAATGCATCGACGTTTCTACCATATACTCTCAATAATAATGTTGGTAATGTTAAATTTTGTTGTTTATCGATATATTCTAATTTATAAATTGAATTTGTTAAGGCTCCAGATATTCTATTTATAATTAAATTTGAAGTTATCAATTGACGTTTATGCCATTTACTGATTCTTAAAGTTTTAACTAAAGCCAAAATATCTTGTTTAAAGAAATCTAATGGGAGGGTATTATCTAAAGTAGCATTAACTGAAGGAATAACACGTTCATCTAATTGGGTATTGGTAACAACTAGCTTATTTAATGAAGAGCTTGATAAGGATCTAGGACGACTGGCTGATGGTCTTCTTGATCCACTTCTTGAACGGGGAGTAGTGGTATTTGAACCTCTTGATTTCGATCTCGAAACACGGGATGATGGTTGGATTACTTCCATATTTTGTTATTGTTGGTGGTCAGTTGTGAGGGGTTGGGCGGCTAGCTGAAGATAAAGTCCTGAGAATGAAAAAGAAAAAGTTATGAAAAAAAAAGTATAGTGTTCACTATGATGTCGATGGATGATGTTTGACCAACAGGTTGTATTTGGTATAAAAATAAATATCAGATGTAAAATTGGTTTACAATAATCAACAGAAATGGAAAAGACTCGTGTGCTTAATTTTAATTTCTTTAAATTAATTATCCACTCGATTGATTGATTAATTGATGATTGATTGTTTTATTATTTATTAAGAAGGACCCGCAAACAAAAATCCCAACAAACTTACTTACGGACTGTGGGACAAAAAAAAAATTTAATTTTTGGGTGAACAATTAATTTAATTCATTTAATTTTTTCATTTCGGTCAATAATAATAAATCGTTAAATAAATGTCGTTTGTTTAATTGTTAATCACATCAAAGCATCAATGATAACGGTTGTGGTTCAGGTACTTTCGCTTGTCGTTGGTTTCCGCATCCTTTTGATATACGATACTCTATGATAATATACGACATTTATGTCAGACACAGAGACATCCACCTACATTTGGTATCTATTCATTTAATACACGACTAACAGGATTTGCGAGATCCGAGTATATGTTTATACGAGACAAAGGTCTACTTTAAAGAAAGGTCACGAAGTTCTCCCTCGTACTTCCAATCAAATTGAATAGAATCGGCTTTAAAATGTCCGATTAATTACAAACTCAAATTTTCAACAAGATAAGTAATTACATGTCAAAAAGAGATACAGTTCCGATCTGGGTTTTTGTGACTCTGATGCATGTGAAATTTCTGGCAAATGTGAAATGAGCTACCCTTGCCAAAGCATCGAACAAGCTTCGCAAGTATGGCGACTGAAATGAGCAATGGTCAAAGATTTTCTGACATTTCTTTAGGGTCTTATTCTCCCCACTTCCTAAGTGTAATGTGGGACATGTCAAAAGTCTATTTATTTTCTAAAGTTTTGTTCATTGTTGGATCCGTCCTAGTAATAAATTAATACAAGTTCACTTTGTTACACAGAGAGATGTTTTGCATAGAAACAATCTAAACCGTAACTTCTCTTCAAATTTCTTCCATCTAATGCAGCATCTATCAGATTGCGCTAAAAGACGTGCGAATACGTAAAACCAAGTGAAATGGTTAAGGATAATCTCCACAATGTACTTATTTCGATCTCTTCACGCAGTTTGAAAAAAATACTTACTACGAGAATAGTGATAATACATCAATGTAAAGATTAACGTCAACGCTTACCTGTATGAATAGAGTTAAGCTAGATAATACTTCATCCCGCTACGCAGTAATATCATATTTCAGTAAACACTCTGAAAATTTACTGAACGAAGCAATTGCCATTATGTTCCTTGTTAACTAGCCGGTCTTCATGATATTGCATGTGTTTTCGCGCACATACGAACTTCTTGAGAGTCTAAATATCACCTGCTTATCAAATGCTCATGGCGAAATTTTTTGGCTATGAGGTTCCATCGCTTCGGGAAAGATTTTGCAACCCCGAAACCAAAGCCAACTGTGCAATAACCTTTAAGTCAATCAAAGTAGTATGAACGCCAAAAAGCTGAATACTCGTGATGTTTATGTCCAGTGAAGTACTTTGCGTAGGCCCACGGAGTCAAGATCAGAGTCATGCTCATCATTCAATTCGAACTGGCTAAAGTCCGTCGGTTCCACCATAGTGATAAATCGTGTAAAAAAAATTTGCACCTAGGCACCATTGCAAATCCTGTTCAGTAGAATTTTGAGTTATTCTATGGCCTTATTTGATAGTGTTCAATTTTAATGTTCCTGCTTCAACAAATTTTATCGCCGTGAAAAAGTTGATTTATTTTCTCATTTTCTTGTTATGTTTCTTGATTAGTTTGGAGATGTGATATATCAATTTGATAACTAGGTATTAACAATCTCGGTAAATACCAATAGTAATATATCGTTACCCATTTAATTGTATTTCCGCAAAAAGAACATTTCGGGATGAAGAAATTAATGAAGATCAAGAAAAAAACTTGTGGAAAAACTGAGAGTGGTATTAAATAATAATCATTCCAAACAACTCACTCGTCACTGTGACAACCCACACAAACACGCCGTCGTCTAAATTTGTTTGACAATTTTCGACCTCCATTTAGGATTCCCTTTTCAAAGACTTTTATACGTTCTGTTTTGACTGTTATTTTACTACTACAGCACGTTTTGAAAAGATGGCTGAATTTATAGCTCTTGCAGGATGTGTAACCACTGCAGTCTCCCTTCATTTATATGGCACTAAATCCAAGGAAGCGCACAACTTAAAAACTGGTCTTGAAACTCAATTGATCCAAATTAAAGAATCTCTGGAAGCAAAAGTTGCAGAATTAGAAAAATTACTTAAGGAATCAAATGATTTTAAACTAAAACTGACCGTAGATCATCGTGACGAAATTCAAGCTTTAGATTTGAAAATATCTCAACTAACCAAAGCTGAAGCTGATTTAGCTGCTTCTGAAGTACTGTTAAAGAAACAAATTGAAGCTCAATTGGCCCTCGTAAGCGAGTACAAAGAGCAAATCGATTCGTTAAATAAACAATTGGAAGAAGTAAAATTCGATGCTGTCCAATTAGGAGAACAATATGATTTCAAATTAAATGCTCAAATCGAAAAGGCTGTTGTTGATAAAGATTTAAAAATCCTCGATTTAGAACGTTGTTTAGAAGAAAAATCTACTCAACTTGATCAACTGACAAAGGCTTACAATGACTTGGAACTTACCAACAACCAATTGATTGTTGACCTCAGACAATCACTTGATGAAATTAAGCGTAGCTTTGATGATAAGGTAAAGTCATATAATGAGTTGGAAGCTGTCTCACAGAAGCAAGATGAAGAGAATAAGGAAGTGATTGCTACTCTTCAAGAAAAATTATCCAAATTGGAACTTGATATATTCTCCAAGGAAAGAGAATTGGGAGAATCTAATGACGATCTTAATGAGTCCAAAGATCATATCACAATGTTGGAAACAGAGTTAGCCACCTTGAAATCCGAGAAAGAAAAAATTGAAGAAGAATTATCCAACGAGAAGGAAGCGCACGCGGAAAAGATTTCTGAGATGGATCAACAAGTGAAAGATAAATCCGATGAAATCCTTGAATTAAATGATCATTTACAGAATTTTGAACAATTTTATTTCAATTTAGAAGACTATATGTCCGATCGGAAACAAACAGATCCTTTAGTACCTTCATCCATTATCGATACTGGCCTCACTACTCCTGTTACAGAGCCAGAAGTTCAAACAGCTGGTGATAAGCTAGTCGAAAAGGAAACAGAGGAAGACAATGAAGCTGTTGACCTTACGAAGGAAAAACCTGTGAAGAGCTCAACTGAAGATTTTGAGCTTGTTCCTAGAATAGTTGGCGAAAAAGGGATTAACCTAAATGGTACTCTTCAAAGGATCCAAGAGTATATTTCTAATCTCCATTCCAAGATTGAAGAAAAAGATCTAAAGATTGAAGAGTTACAACAAAAAGTCGAAGCAGAAAAACAAGAGGAGGATGTTGAGATTGACTCAAAAGAAGCAAGTGCAATAGAAGCAGAAGCCAAGGAAGTTACGAAGGAGGGACATGATGTTTCTGATGAAACTAGAGAAATTGAAGGCAGTCCTTCTCCATCTCCTGAGGAATCTGAATTATCCAAACGAGCCAATGAAATTAGAGACATTGCCACTTTAAAGCAAAAGCTTGTTGAAAGCTGGGAATTGAATAAAGAATTAAGAAAAGAATTAGAGGATTCTCCAAAAGTTGAAGAAGTCACAGAATTAAATGAAAAGATTAGAGAATTAGATATTCAAATTGCTGAGTTGGAAAAGCAATTGAAAGAGGCCAAGAGGAAGGAACAAGACCAATTGCAAGAGGCCAAGAGGAAGGAACAAGACCAATTGGAAGAGTTTGGTAAGAAAGAAGAAGATCTTAAAGAGCAATTGGAACAATTTAAAAAGGAAAAAGAAGAAGAATTGGAAAAGAAGATTAAGGAAGCAAAATCAACCGAAGAAAGCCTTAAACAAAAAGCAGATGATGCGGCAAAGGAGTTCCGCTCTAAATTGGACGACTTGACAGAAAAAATCAAAGAACTTAATGACTCTAAACTGGAGCTCGAAGATAACTTGACCTCAGTAAATCAGGACCTTAAGGATACCCAAGGTCTGAAAGTTCATCTCGAGAAGTGCTTGCAAGATCAGTTCACCGGAAATGAGACACAAAGAGCTCAATTCAAAGAAAAGGTCAAGGGATTTGAAGAAGCTGTTGCTAATCTCAACGAAACTCGTTCTCAATTGGAAGAAGAAAAGGAGAAGTTAAGCACCGAAATCGAAGGAAAGAAATCCAATATCGACGATTTGGAGAGAAAGATCGAAGAGCAAAGTTCGGAAATCAGTTCTTTGAAGACACAAAAGGAATCTGTAATTAAAGAATTAGAATCGTCCAAAAAAGGCATAGATGAAAAGAAGGAAATAATTTCTTCTTTAGAAAAGCGCGTTGAAAACTTTGAAACTGACGTTGCTTCTGTGAAAGAACATCTTAAGACAAAGGAAACTGATTTATCCAAAGCTAAAAAGGATATCGATGACGCAAGCTCCGAATTGGATCAAGCAAAGGAAGCTCTCAAGAGCAAGGAAGCTGAACTTGTTCGGGTAAAGGGTGAAATGGAAACGAGTACCGACGAAAACGAAAAGTTGAAGTCTGATTTTGAGGTTGCTAACAAGCAATTACAGGAGTCCCAAGAGGAAGTTAACACCAAACAGGAAGATTTAAATAGAGCCAAAGATGATGTTGAATCCAAGGAACAAGAACTTTCCAAGGTTCAAGAAGAGCTTCAGACATGCGTTGAAGAAAGAGAAAAATTGAATTCTGAATTGGGTACCATAAAAGAAGAACTCTCCAAGTCTGGGGGAGAGGTGGAGGAAGTTAGGTCTGAATTGGAACAAGCCAAAGCGGATTTCGAAAAAAAACTAGAAGAGATGTCCAAGGAACAAGAAAACCTCAAGAAAAACAATGAAGAAGGTGAAAAGTTGAAGGTTGAACTTGAGTCCACAAAACAACAATTGAGCAAGTTTGAAGAAGAAATTAGCTCCAAAGCCGAAGAATTGACTAAGGCTGAAAACGATGTTAGTGCCAAGAAGGAAGAACTTGAGCAGATCCAAAAGGAATTAGAACGTGCTAATATGGAAAACAAAACTTTAAAATCTGACCTTGAATCTGTTAGAGAAGAGTTAGCTAGTTCCAAAGCTGGTGTAAATGCTAAACAAGAAGAATTAAATAAAGCACAAGAATCTCTCCACTCATTGGAACAAGAAGTCACTGGCTTGAAAGAATCCAAGAACAAAGCTCAAAAAGAGTTGGAAAATGTTCAAGGGGAATCTAAGCAAGCAAAAGAATTGGTTTCCAAGTTGGAAAACGAAGTTAAGGAAGCAGAATCTAAAATCCATAATTTTAAGTCTGTGGTTGAATCTATGGTTCAGAAATTGAAGTCCAAGCAAGACCAAATAAACAACTTGGGTGATGATATCGAAGGAAAGGAAACTGAACTTAAAGCATTACAAGATGTTTTGGAAGAAAAAGTCAAGGAGATTAATAGACTTGAAGAACAAGTTAAGGATAGAAACGCCAATGTTAACGAAGAAGGCGAACAAAGTACTCATGACACCCACGATTAGAGGACGCATTTCACACTATTGAATGTAGATAGAGAAGATACTATAAGCCAGGCTGTTGATGGTAATACCCGATTTTTGTGGGCACCGTATATTTTAACTGAGTTTTTCTATGTTAGAGTTTATACAATTCAAAATGTTAATTATTGTAAAGATAAACCTAATCGCCTCTACGTTGTCGTTGTTAGACCCAGGGTTTCGGTTGAGATTATTATGTATACAGTCCATAATTTTTTGATGCCGAAAAATAGAATTTTATTTAATTTTTTTACAGTGCAAATATTACTTTTACGGGTTCCTGTACCCGTAGCCGCCAATTTGAAAACTCTCCATCATCCACAACTTCTACTTCTTCTTACACAAGAATGACCAATGATTCAAGTATAAATAGACACACCGATTTCCTCTAAGTTACAAGAACTATCCAAAGGTTATCCACGCACACATACACACACACACACACCAACACATACACATACACATCAAGCAAATATTCATAAAGTTAATATGACAGCCGAAGCAATCTATAACACAGTCAAAGACCTCCCATTCGCCAATGGTGATTTCAAAAGCACCCCCAAGTTCCAAAATGGACCCATTAACTTCAGTTTAGAAAAAGAAGATACTCGCCAAGTCACTTTGTTTACCATACATGACCACCAAGAGGTTCCCGAGAATTTGATTAAGGTACTACAAAATGAATTCAATTATGTCGTAGAAGAAGGGCAGACATATCCCCATCATAACACGTTACATGGAGATGAGTTTGTAAAGTATTGGTTTACCCATTTCGTAGCAATCCTCATCGAAGGCCACCATACGGGTTCATTATTCGATCTTGGCCCAATTTTATCAGTCGAAGAATGGAACCAGAAATTCTTGGGTACATTCTACGTTAAACCCAACTATATCGGTCGTTGTTCGCACGTCTGTAACGCCGGCTTTATAGTCAATCATGAAAAGCGTGGATTAGGATTAGGTAAAGAATTAGGTACAAAGTATTTAACCATTGCACCAAGTTTGGGATATGTTTATTCCGTATTTAATCTTGTGTTCGAGACTAATGTTGCTAGTTTGAAGATATGGGATGGGTTAGGGTTTGAGAGGATTGGTTATGTTAAGAATGTTGCTGTTTTGAAGGGTCATGTGGGGTTGGTGGGGGCATATATGTTTGGAAAGGATTTACAGTAATTAATTTGGTACATCCTTTGAAGTCGCTCTTTGGTACATAACCTTTATATAGTTGAGAACTATTGTCATAATTATTAAAGTTCGTCATTTCTTATGTTTCTTCTATTAGAGTCTTTTTTAGGGAAATAAATTTAATAAACTGCAAGCAGACAAACCATCCAAAGAGACATGCAGATAGCCATTCCTTAAAATGCTTTGAGCAGTATACAATTAGCTCTATTGGAGATCAACAACCAACCATTTCGTAACATACCTGAGTCTGATGTAATAGTCACACCAACAACAACCTATCCAATCTCGCAGCAACATGAGCCCCCAGGTCCCGTGAAGAATTAAAAGTGGAAATCGAAGGAGGCGGAACCTTGATTTTCAATGATATGATTTCACGTCATATTGGTTTGGATCATTGCTGTTGTTATGGTATTGCGAAATTTTCGAACTCTTGGAGAAGGAGGTACTGTCCGTGAATGGGAGAAGGAAAGTTTGGGTTAGTTCTTCATGAGTCACCCACTAGTTGTCATTAACAACCCTTATTGATCTTGTTCGCATATTTGTATTACTCAATTCTTTGTCAATGCTGGGATAAGAAGGAAGCGAATTGATCTGATCCCCGTTTGTGCATTACTGATTGCTTTCTAAATCGCATTGACTATACTAAAAATTTCGTACGAGAGATCAGTTGTTATCATTTTGCAGCATTCTCAAAGAGAGCCCTGCAACCTAACATGAGACCTCATGCACTTTTATGTCAAGTTACTTCGCTCGCTATATAAACAAATCATGCTCTTTAAAATGTACAGCCTAAATATGGCTACTGAAAATTGTCAAACTTTAGGGGTCAGCCTAATCGTATCTCATCTCATCTCATCCTACCTCAAATCTGGCAAAGAAGGGGGGACAACAAGTGAAAACTGTGGGCAAAATAATAATTTTTGATATCCCCCCCTTAAATTTCTTTTACTCATTTATTTATGTTTAAGGTGCATGAGAGGCTAAGTTGTAGAAGGTGGTAAAAAAATCTATCTCCATAATAGAAGAGGAAATTTCTAGTTGTGTTTGTAATGGATTTGACCAAGAATTTCGTTAGAAAATGATAAAACTTAGATCGCTGCTGAAAGTTCTAAGAACAATTCATATTGACCCGAGAACACAAACTAGGAACGACCGCATCCATTCAATAAAGCCGTTGCTTGCTTATGGATTGAAGTAAATATGCAGCAATAAACTCGAGGAATACGAAATAGCAACTCTGTCGTAATCAACTTTTAGGGATAGTCTAAATATTTTTTGCAATTGGTTGCAAGTTTTCCGAAAAGAAATTTATGAATTCTATTTTTAGTAAATTTCAAGATGCAATAATAAAAATATGGTAAATTTAGTTAAAAGGGCTCTTTATTACATTTAGTTTACTGATATGGCTTTGGAATTAAATGTTCCGCAGAATATTTCCATATGGTATCTGGTAGAGAGATGTAATAACTTAGCTTACCTTTGCTTCACAATTCCTAATTAATTTTTTCGAATTGAAATCAGTAGCCATGACAAAAAAAATGCAAAACCACAAGCACCAAGGCTAAAAACGACGCCGTCAATACTATCAAAATCAATAAAAACTAGCTCCTTGTGATTTTAAAAAATCTTTTGAAATTCATCAAGGGGCGATGGAACCCAGATAAATATGAACGGAAAGAAATCTTTTAGGGATCGAAGTGAGAGATTGCGCACTTAGGTGGGGATCATGTCACTTTCATGTTGATACTTTAAAGGGAGAGATCTAGGTAAATACGTGTGTATTGTTTCTTAAAACTAATTATGATGTAATAGTCTTATTTTCAAATCTTTGCATAATTAGGCAAGTAGGATTGAAGTTGAATTGAGGATTGAAACATCAATTATTGGATTTGTGTGGAATGCGTTTATTATGTTGGCACTGTTTCAAGTTTTGTTCTTGTAAACATCGTTAAACGGGGTTACCGGGAACATGAGATCCTCGCTAATTTATCGAAAAAATTCGACGAGGAGCAATTGATTTGATATAACATATATCCTTTGGGATGAATACATCAAATGTTTTATAACAGATTATTTATGAAATGTCTGCTTGCTTGCATCAGTACGTCCATATTAGGAAATGGTTAAACCCTAAAAGGAATCTTTAACTCAATGTTAAAAATAATTTTCGTATTGTTGAAGAAGTGAAATTATTTTTCCGCTATATTGACACTTTGGAACTGTATTTTTATTTTTAGGTTTTTTATTTATTTTAATTTTTTCGCTTTTGAAAACAAATTTTGACGGAATGAACGATTTCATTTCAGTGCTTAATTTAATGCAATTTATCCTAACCATTTTGCTGCATACCACAGCCATCCGTCATCAAAATCTCTTAATACCTTTTGATAAAGCAAGCACAGTCATCTTTATTGTCATCTGACATTACCTCCTTCACCTCCTTCAAGTATAAGGTCTTATACGAGGCATCGCCTTTCTTGATACATGAAACGCAGAATTAATGTGTGGTTGTTGCAAAAAAATTATCTTTAACCGATATCATATTTATTGCTATTGTGATTGCACGTTTTTCTATTACTCAAAAATCTTTCTAAACAATTGAACTGTAAATCAATCAATCAATCATTCTTATTTACTTCCTTCGGTACTGCGTACTTACTCAAATCAATCATTTAGATTATTAGGAGTGTGTTTATTTAAATAATTTTATTGAAATTTACGTATTTCTGATAAATTAAGATCGGGAAATTCTTATTTTTGTTTCCAAAGATAAAACTCACCATTACGTACTTAAGGCCTTGCATAATTTCAGCTTACTTCAAAATTAAAACAAAGGCTTTTCCCTTTGACACAGTTAACCACACACTCCACAATACAGCCATAGCCAGTCAATCAGCCTGTCAATCGCCAAGTCATTCATTATTCATTTTTTCATTTAATATATTATATTTTATCTTTCTGCTTAGATTTTAAGGGAACAGCGTTACTTCAATTCAATTCAATTCAATTCAGCAAATCAACCTTTTTGTCATCCACGGCAAATACAACTCTACCTTTTTGTCTACAATTATCTTAAGCAGATAGTTCTCGACTATAATTTCAACAATTTCGTTTCATTTCTAAAATCATCATTTCACAGGTTTGGGTTACATTTTTGATATCAATTGTATCACAACCGGCCAACACATTTTTCATTTCATTATTCACAAATCCTATTGGCCACCCCTCCCTGGTTTGGTTGCTAATATCAATTTCATTTGAATCGTTCTATAAGTCAAATAAGTATCACTCAGAGCATTACAAGTTGATTAGAAATACGTGTCAACTCCCCTTTATAAGTTTCAATTGCAATAGATATGGCGCATGTTATAAGTAAAGCTGACACCATAAATGCGGAAACTTCATTTCAACGCAGTTTCCAGAACACGGAGCATACACATAGAACAACTTTAGATCCTCGATATTATGAAACAGAAGCATCATTGGAGAATACTCCATCTCCTCCGAGAGCCCCAGAACGCCCGTTATCGTTTACATCTTTCTATGCAAGGTCAAGATATTCCTACGTGTCCCCGTTGGATTCTCAATCATCAGTCAAAAGTAGTCCGTCAAATAATACACCAGAGAATGATAAGGTTATCAAGTCCTTGCTAAAAAGATTCAAAAGATTAGAAACTGAATTGAATAAATTTAACTCCAAAAAATATAATCACAATACCAGTGGTGGTGCCATAATGAAAGCCAATATTTTACGTACGTCCTTACTTCCATTTTTGCGTTGTTCAAATGAATTAGAGCAGTATTTTAGTAAGGATTCTCCAATATTCAAAAGTTTAACTAGTGTCATCTTAACGATACTACTAAGATGGTGGAATTCCTTAATTGGAAACTTAACCTATACAGCTGTCGCAACCTCAATGAATAGCAATGGGTCGAATTTATCAACAGCATCTTCTTCATCAGCAGCATCTTCGTCAACTCGCCCAACTCTTTCCAGAACATCAACCACAATTGCATCAAGCCGAGTCGACACAATTCATTATTCGCACATTCCTGCCGCAGATAGAAACTCATATTTAGAATGTGTTTCTAGAATCATAGCTTATGAACATTGGCATTTTCATGATGATCCAAATGATTATCAATCATTACTTGTCCAAACATTAGATTATTGCATTGATAAGATGTCAAATTTAAAAACTGTGTCAGCTTCATTTTCGGCATTTATTGGTAAAGTATTTGCCTACAGTTTTTTCAAGATTCCCAACGTTTCAAATGCATTGCTATTCTTATTAAATGTTAAACAAATCACATTCGAAACTTGTTTGAAGAAGTTATTTAAACAGCAAGAACTCTCTGAAGAAATATTTAAAAAAATATATCCCGAACATTTGCATTATTTAATCAATTTTAAAGGCATGCATACATTATCTACAAAGGGACAAAAGAAATCAATTAATTGTACTCCAATTCCAAAACATCCAGTTGACGGTATTAAAGACCCGAATGGAGATTGGGTCAGAAGATGGTATTGTCCAGATTCCAATGTATTCAATTCGTTTTTCCGTCATTACATTGCAATCATTCAAAAGTACCTTCAACACGAGGACAATGTCGATGCAACAATCTTGTTCAATAGCCCAGGGTTTAGTACTATCATTAGTCATATTTTTCAAATCTTTCAAACTGGTATTGTTAGGATTGCTAATAATTTGGTAAATTCTTCAAAAGCATTGCAACCAAATGCCCCACAAGTGTCAAGGAAATGGAATCACGATGGAACCCCAAGTATTGAACCCCATTCGAGCGCGTCATTTAATCTTAGCATGAAGCAAACAGATGTTTACTATAATTCAATTCTTAAAATATTCAAAACTGCCCGTGATATCACTTATTGCGCAACATTGGATTCCAAGTCAGTAGATCCTATCGCTGCAAGCTTGACTAAAGTGATTGACAATTGTTTAATTTCAATAACAAAAGAAACAACAATTCATGATGTAAATAAGAGTGGCCTTCTTTTAAGTATCGCTAATGAGTTCATTAATCATATCGTGAACAACAGTGGAAATGAATCAAAATATTTGATTAATTGGGATTTCTGGTTGGGTTGCAATTATATGATGCTTAAGCATTCTGATCACGTTCAAACTATATTGAAGAGTCTTTCATTTTTGTTTAATACATGGGATATGATACCAGAATCATTATCTCATTTAGTTAATATAGATAATAATGGTGCAATAGCCCAAGGTGAAGAATATCGTTGGATCACCAATCTTGAAGAATCGTCAAGGTTGAATTTTATTAATTTTTTGATTAGTGATGTGATTTTTCAAAGATTTTTAACTCATTGGAATCCGCTCATAAGATCATATTACATTAAATTACTAATTTGGAGAGTTATTGGTGTGAATAATTATCAATCATCTGCTATGATGCAAGTTAGTAAAAATGTTCAAACTAAATTAAACAACGCATTTGAACTTCTTCGACAATTTACAATTGAAAATAACGGAAAGTTTGAGATGAATTATAAACCTGATAATCCATTAGTAAATCGCAAGTTTGGAATCTTGTTAATTAATATGAAAGATGATTATTTATCAATTTATGATGAACCAACTCCCGATTATTTCCCTACCACTGCTTTAAAGTCTTCTGAATTGAAAAAGACTCATCCATATGAGGTTTTCGATGAGGCAATTTATACTTGTTCATCAGCCTTGCCCGATCTTAAAAAGACATCATCTACAGGATCCTTAAAATTATCAGGTTCCAACAATTCTCTGAAAGTTGGCAATCCGATAGTTAATTCAATAGGTAGATTCTTCAAAATTTTAGCCGTCGATGATAATAATAACAAATTAAATGATATCCAAGAGACTTCTACAGCCAATTGTATTGCATCACCAACTCCATTGGAATCCAAGAGAAAATCAGTGTCGATGACATCCATATCATCAACTTATTCTTCGTTGAAATCAAGATCTTCCAGCCCAAGTTTACTATCATTCAAATCTTCAGGGTTTACTGATTCTACTTCATCATCAGTTAAATCAGATACAGAATCTCTTTTGTCTATGGATACAATTCGCGCTAAGCATTCACAAGGACAAAGCTACAACGTTCAACCACCTGAATTGTCAAGACTACCTCCAGAAATTGTACGTCCATTGTACAAATTTGACATAATCGTTGATCATGAATCTGTTGGGGAGAAATTCTCACTCATAAATCATCGAAATTCCATGATTGGTGTACGTATGGATGATTCTGAGTTTCCAGATCCCGAAATTTCTTATTTTCCATTACAACCACAGGTACCATTAATTTCGATCTTTGTTAATTCGGATTCATTTTCTGATAAATTATTCATTAATGATGAAGATTCTTCTTTCTTACAAAATTTTGATACTGAGAACAGACAAGATGAGTGGTTGGTAAAGAAATTATCAAGGACAAGTATGATTAATTTGGGTAAATCTATAAATGAAATAAATGTGACCGTGGATGAACTTAGACGGTTTTTAAACAGGAAGATAGAAATCGATACTTATAATTCAGATTTCAATACTGAAGGAAATACGATTACCGAATTTGGATACTTTAAAAGAATAATTCCGTTTCTTTCAGTTGATTCTTCAAATGAATTGAGATTGTTGAATGCTAATTAATAATTTGCTATAATTTGGAACTGGAGAGGTTAAGGGAGTTCAATTGTTGGTTTCTTTGATAGAGACATTTATAATTTTTTTTGCTATTTAGTTCTAATCCGTAACCATAGGTTTATATTTTATTATTCGTTTATAGTATCAAATGCATTAACCAGGAGATACCTAAACTCCGCACGATTTCCTCCACTTTTACTTCGCTTTATTGAATCGTTACCCCTACTTTTGGTGAGGTTTTTACACGTTAACACTTTTTGGTTTTAGCTGTTTTCCTCCGTTGTATATGAAACGGCATTTTATTATATACGCATGTGTACAAATATGTAATTATATAGTAAATACAAGTCGTATGTGAAAAAAAATTAACGTATTAGATTGGTTGTTGTTGAGAATAGGTTTTCAATTTATTCAAGGTAGATTTTGAAAAGTTTCGTTTTTCGCAGCCAAAATCCTTTTGAGTCACGAGTTCTCCTCTTGTAATTACTTCACTAATAAAATTGGGTATGTCTATCAACAAATTCATTCTGGTACCGTTCATGATCATTTAGATCAACCGGTATATGCTTCCAAGCCTTACGTTTTGTTCACAATTTTTAGTTCTCTTGCGAACAATGGACTGAGCAAATTTTCAAAGAACCTTACGGAGACCGTCGAATAGATATGATCTAATTTGTGGAGCTAAATAGATTTATATGATGAAAGAGAGATAAATCTTATCAAGTACTCGTATTTCTGACTAATGTCTGAGTAGTTTCATTGAGTAGATCCATTAGAGGGAGATTCATTAACCACAATTATTGTTGGAAAAGTAATGCTACCCATGCGTATATCAGTCCTTAAAATTGATAATTCAACGTAATTATTAATTAATTGTAAGCTGCTACAAATCTAAAATTCACTATCTACAAAATACGTGAATCAATCACGCTTTTCTACCTTCACGTAATCCCCATAGAACTTTTCTTCGTTCTTAGAAGTATAAGCCAACAATCCATAACTGATAGCAAAACTAGTGAAACCACTTATAGTTACAAACATCGCTGATCCTATAAAGAAACAGGTATAATAGTATTTGACAAGATAATAGCGAAATCCGGTCCATTTCACCACAAATCTAAAGCTTGACAAATTATCATCAATCAAATAATCGGAATTTGATAATTTCAACCAGAATTTATGTCCTTCCCTTAACTTATCCCCACGAATCTCGAATTGTGAGAAGGAAACTGGGGTTGATCGAGAATATGATACAAGAAAAGGAGGGACCCATTCGCGAAGCATGTATGGAATATAGTTGTTATGTTGAGAATAAGTGTACAACAAGTTACAATCCAATATGTGGCCACCCTTATGAAATTCACCATAATCGTCTGCGACACTGTAGCTGATTTTTCGCATTGAAGATCTGGGATGTATACCCCAATCCGGACATACTAGTTGTAAGTTGAAATCAAAAATGTATGTGAGGTGCGGATCAAATTCAAAATCACGGATGCTGGTGGTTGATACAATGTTGGAGAGATGGAAGTCATTCGTGGATGTAAAATTTAACGCAATTGGTGGCGATGATGCGCTTGGGATCAAAGTTGTGTAGTATTGGTGGTATGTTAGTAGCGCGAGTGGTAATAGTACAAAAGCTGATGTACTGAATGTTGTTAGTATGTAAAGTCCACTTTTTGTAATTTGGATTGGGACTACTAGTCCAAAGAAGCGGAACCAAGACATATTATGGCTGTGGGGGCTTCAAATGTTTTCTAAGTGTAATCAGGAGGTGTTTGGGATGTTGTTTTAATGAATTTTTGTAATCAAACCAAAACACAATACTATTGATTTTTCGGGTGTGAATGGTGATACCATTAATAATAGATTTCGTTAAATTATCATGTGCTATAATAGCAAAGAATTTATGATTACAGACCAAACACAGAATAATTAATTAGATTAGTATAAAAAATTCACACTATTAAAACGATAATTAGAGAAAGTATAGATACATATGTATGCTTACATATATACGATAGTAATCAATAAATACACATAGAAACAAAATAAAAAATACACTAAATTTGAAAAAAAACATCCTAACAATCTCTCATTCTCTTTCCTCGTTTCTCTTTTCATCTCTCACAGACATTCTTTGAAAAACACATAGACTTCCTGATTAATAATGCAAAACAATACCCAAAAAACAAAGAATCCATGAAATAAACCATTATAGTAATATAAAAAACATTCAATACTAAAAAAAAGAACCGCACTCCTTATATATATACAGCATCATTCTTCAACAATCTCTCGTCTCTCTCAATGAGTAGTATGTCCTCTATGGTACTTCAATCCGTTAAGGTTCTTATATCTCTTGCCACATACTTCACATCTGTAAGGCTTATCTTTTTCCAATGCAGCACTGTCCAAATATGGGGAGTTAGATTCTGGATCAATGACCGAGAATGTCCCATCAGGATTTTCACGTAAATTCTGACCTTGATGTCCATGTAATCTATGATATTTAAGTCCATTTTGATTCTTATATGTCTTTTCACAGCCAATGACAGGACATTTGAATGGTTTATTCTCGTCATTGTCAACTACATACAAATGACGTGCAGGGTCGTCGATATACATCGCATCTTCATCATCATCTGTTTGCATTGGAGTTCCTGCATTAGTGCTAGCAGTTGGGGAGTTGTGCAATGGTGACTGGAGCCTTCCACTTTGAGAGGAGATGTTCGGTATTTGTTTTTGTGATTGATTTTGTTGATTTTGCTGGTTTTGCTGTTGTTGTTGTAACACTTGCTGTGTTTGTTGGTTGCCAAAATGGTAATTGGTTCCTTCATTTGTGATCGAAGGGTGAATCGTTTGGTTACTTTGTTGATGATGGTGGTTATTTAAAAATACATCATTCGTAGATACGGTGTCCATAACGTTGTGCATATTGTTAAAGTTGTTCCGATTACGGTTGGAGTTCAACATATGATTTGATTCGGGTGGTGGTGATACAGATATGTGTGCTTCTTCATAGTGCCTTAATAAATCATGCAACGTGGGCAATAATTCGCCACAACAACTATAATCCTTGCAATAATGGGCCTCCAAATCAGGCAAATAAGAAGTTTGAAGATGTGGAGACATGCTTGGATGGTTATTGGTTCTAAAAGATCCCCTTCTTGGATTGATTAAATGTTGTTGTTGCTGCTGATGTTGTTGTTGCACTTGATGTTGTATTTGTTGGTGTGCTGGATGCGTATGTTGATGACTTGAATTAAAGAAATTACTGGATTGCTGATAATGGCTTCCTGACATCATGACTTCATCTTTGAGCCATGACCCAATCGTAGCGGAACCCCAAGATATACCTCCCATACCACCTTGTGAATGTGCCATTGATTCCCTCCTAAACCGAGTGTTATTAATAATCGAGGGTCGATGATTAAATGTTATATCTATAGGCTGTGGATTCACAGTAGAAGCACCTAGATGGTGATCGGATGATGTACCTGAAGGTATATTAACAGCAGCAGATCCACTGGGTGCTCCATTTTCGAATATCCTTGTATTAAACATTAAGTAGTTTTGTTATTCGTAATTTTTTGATGTGAATAGATTGATAAAATGGTTACGACTAAACAAAACAAAGTATGCTTCTATGCTGGTGCTTTTACAACAATGCCCTTACTTAAGCGTGGTAATAAATAATATGAATCCCTTTAAGGAAGTGTTTGTGTAGTCAAAGATAAGTGGTTGTATGTCAAATATGCAAGTAGAAAAAGAATGGCGAATGATTCAATAAATTTCTTTTCTCTTGTGTTTATTTGTTTATTCGACTTTGTAGTAATTATTAGTCACCTTGATAAGCCAGGTAGGTCCGGTAATGGTCGTAGTTATAGACAGTAACTAGGTAAGTATTGTTTTAGTTGCACTTGTATAACAATAGAACAATAATACGACAAACAAGTTTTGCGACAATAAGTAAAAGATGAAACTAATCTAGTAAGTTGACTATGTTTATCTTTTTTTAATATCGTTGATAGCTAAATTGGTTTGGCTCTTTTTTGTTTTGCTAGTAAAGTGGTATGGTGTATTTTGGAATATGGTTGCTAAAGTATACTTAAACTTTGGAAGCTGTAGTCGCTAACGTGATGTGATGTGACGTAAAGCGTTTTGATGTTGTAGCCAAAACGCACAATATTATTCGTAATGTTTCAAATAAAACAAACAATGTCAGTATTGGTTGAATGTTTAAGCACTTTTCTACTATTCCTGTTTTTAGACTAATCAGAGTATATGCTGATGAGGTCTAATTGAAATAGCGATGTGCGTGTAAGAGTACAAATATTATAAGCGGCAGTGGCGTATCTATATATATTGTACAGACAGGAATAATAAAAGGGTCAACGGGAGATGGTGATGATGGATAGTGGTAAATTTGTAAAACTTGAAATTTAAATGAAATGTGATATAGGAATGAAGAATCGTATAAAAATTATAATGATTTGATTGGAAAATTTAAGGGCGCAAGGCAGTTGTATTTTGTTGTAGGGGGGATGCAACTTTTTTTTTGTCTCCCTGATTGATAACTCTAAATTATCTTAGGCGGTTTTCCTTTCTTATATAGTCTACCCAAATATTAGGTGCGTAGACTACAATATCGTTTATGAAGATAATGGAAGTGGTAGTAAATAGCGGTAAATAGTAGTAAACTCTACCTATTTCTAAAGATTTTGGTTTATAAACGTAAGGAAAGAAGAGAAAAAGTGAAAAATTATTGACAACTCTAACAGGGGGTGCAGGGGTATTATAATTGTACATTATTATTTATTTTGTCATTATTAATAATTTATTTTTCATTTTGCATTATTTTTTATGTTTCTTAAGTTAAATTCTATTGTTATATTATAATCGGATTTTTTTCTTAAAATTCATAAATTTTTTTAATGTCGCAAGCTCAATCTTTATGCCACCCTTCATAATCCACACTACTATAAACGGGCATCTAGGGAATTAACCACGTTGAACTCTTGAAGACAGACAGCTAAAGCATGTACTATTCTAATATGACAATTTTTGAAGTATCCCTATGTTTTTGTCACAATCAACCTGTTTTGGAATTCAATATTTTTGAGATGAATATGTATAATTACACAATGTTCAAATTCACACGACCTGATTAGTATTATTTTATTCTTTATTGTTTACTATTATTAGTCTTACAGTAATTCCCAGAAATTTTGCATCCCGCAAAACCCAAATAAATGAAATAGGTTCAAAATATATTATTATTCAGTTAGGCTCTAGGTCTGATCCCGAATTAATTTTAACCGACAAAGAAATATGCGTACTATTACCAGCTTTGCATAGTACGATTCAATCAACCGGGTATTTCCTGTTGACACATTCATATCCAAGTTGTTAATTGAGCGAGAGTAAATTCAAAGTCCTTTACTAATGAGGATCTGCTACTAAAGGATGGATTTGTCACGCTGGCCCAGCTTTAATGTTGTGATTGATTTCTTTTTCTTTAGCATTGTGGCAATTTTGATCATCAAGGAAATACATCAAACCCACCATTCACTAAAATGGAATCCAAAAGAAAAGAACATCCGATGGCTTCTTTTTTTTTGACTTAAATTTGGTATGATTCTTACATCACTTGAGGCAACTGGTTTTAGTTCTCCGAATTTACATCATCATTTCTATAAGCGATGCTGATTACGATCGTAAACTACAGATTCGTGACCTCCAAATCTAAGAAATTCTTAATTACTTATTTATTGTTTTATTAATCTCCATTTTTTCTCAAAGTATTTTCGTGATCCACATCTTCGGATTCGTGGGGTGTGAACGTATATCCGTCGTGACAAGCATGAATTGCTACTTTTTTACATTTGCAAGTTTTAACATCACCACCAACTTAGCGAGAGGAACCTTTTTCTTTTGTAATTATCTATCTCGTCGGAACTATAAGCCTCCAAATACTCATCCTATTCTTCTCCCCAGACCTTTCCGTTACCAAGTTCTCGCAATGCTCATCGGTTTCAACAATGCAACGCTTGCCAGGGAAGCTCCAGTACCAGATTTTAACCTGGATTTTTTTCCCATCTTTCTCTATGAACTTAAAACCGTTGGGAGAAGTTTCTATCTCCAACAATACAAAACTACTAGAACTTTGTTGTTTCATTGTTCGTTTTGTGTTGGCGGTAATGTCCCAATGCAATATTTCCGGCATATTAAAACCCATTGGGAAATGACGCAAATATTAAAAAGAAGCCAAGTTTGTGATATGCGTATGAATTCCAAAGCTTGGAAGTACTTGCATTAGAATGCAATTTAGTTTTACGATGACTCTATCTATTTTTCCGAGATGTGAACTAAATCGTTGGTTTCTTTTCCGGGATTTGGAACAAAAGAAATTATCCAAAATTATATCCTTGTGCAAACTACAAGTAAAAAAAAAAATCTTGCTTTGTTTTAATTATTTTTTCCTCCACCTAAAATCACAAAGGGAAAAATACAATTCCATTCTTAGAAGAGAATTTAAACAATAATGCCAAGAGTTTCTCCCATTTGTTTTCAACGGTCACTGGGCGCATGATTAAGACTACATCGCATTCAATTTCCACGGTTAGGGCAATAAAGGTAATAAATTGACGTGCACACCCCTTTAACAAAAATAGTGATCCTTTGCTCTTTTCTTAGTACTATGATACGATCAGACTCCAAGATTCATGTGTTAAGAATTCAGAAGATAATTTTCGATGAAAAAAAAATAGCTTATGTTTCAGAAATGAGTTGCTTTTCTTCGTTTCACACAAATCTTCTCATATAGTTCTCACAGACATACAAATATATTGGTCTATATCGTGAATTCTTAATTTCGGAATTTCACTTTACTACGGACAAACCAAACTTCAAATCATTGTATTTGTTCTTCCTATATATTAAAGGCTCTGACAAACCTACTTTGCAAGTTGCATAATCTGTTGAGAAAAGAGGAAGGTGAGGCCTAATGTGTATGAAAGATAAAAGCAGTGGTGGTGTTTTGTCTCTTCTCAAGTCGGAGTTATGCATTCGTCATAAGTCTGGGAATACAAATCGAAGCTTGAAGAATAGGACTTGGCATTAAGTGGAAGTAACCTTGCAATTCACAAATCTCCTTTTGTGTTTACCGAGATAAATAGATACAATTTAACCGAGATTAATCGATCCATATAAAAGAAAGGAGCTGTGAAAAATCAACACTTCTACAGGTTCATTTCGAGTCAAAATGACAGGTTTTAGTCTCTGATTGTTGAAAGTTTCTAGTTGTACAAACATATTTTAATTTCATACAATAAATAAGTCATAAAATGGTCACGTCAAGCTACCCTTACATGAGGCGTTCTAACATTCGCAGTTCCTTGAGACACAAACGTTAGATGTATAAAGCAGCTCTTGAATTGGATTGCTAGTAAGTAAGTTTGCGTACTCGATCGAAGGGACATTCTATCGTGAATTCTATTAGTTGTTGTAAGTCGAAAATGCGGTGCTTGTTTCCAAAATAAAGCCGAAGCTAATAAATGTAGGATACCTGTTTATTTTTTTTCTTCATTGATCCGAATAGATAATATTTTCGGATTCCGAACTCAATTGAAAAGCCGAAATGCGGATTGCTGCAACAATACACATTTTTTTACTATGACTTGACATGTAAACAGAACACATTTGAGTATACTTCTGAACCGCGTAAATAATAAATTGAAAAAGGTTAAGAAAACTGACTTATATATACTTCGAAGTTCTGTCTATTTTCATTTCACATCTGATTTGCAAATAGTAACCTTGTTTATTCAAATATCGCCATCATGTTGCACAATCTTCCTATTGAGATATTAGATATCATAGTTGAAAATCTCCAACCTCGGGATATATTAAATTTATTAAAAATTGACAGGTATTTAAATCGATGTTTGCAACCGAAATTGTACGTTGGAAATACCATTGAGGCAAACCCTCGGAAGAATTCAGTCATAGACTCTGCTGATCTGAATGGGATCTCATTGAAGCATAATATGATACAAACAGGTTGCAGTAAATTAGCTTTAGGAAGGATTTCTTCCATATATGGTTTGAAATTGTTCTTTAAGAATTTGAACACGAAACCAGAGTATTGTAAATATGTCAAGGTATTAATTATTAGCGAGAATGGTCCAGATGTTCCAGACCTAGAGTTATATGGTTATCTACAACAATGTATTCCATTGATGAGTGATTTGCGAGTGTTTCATTGGTATAAAAGCGGGCTTCGAATGGGCTCCAAAATGTTTAGTGAAAATCATAGATTAGTTGAAATGCGTGGAAACTTCGAGTTCAGCAACACTAGACTCGACCAAAACTTAATGAGTTTGGAATTATGCAATGTTGATACCCTAAAAATTATGAAAATCATTCGGATTGATAATCTTCAGGAGTTAGTTATCGGGTCAAAACACAGATCCACAAGCTTGGTTGCGATTTTAAGTGGGGCTACTAAACAAATGAAGTTGAAAAGACTAGGATTGAAGGATATGGAACTATGTTATAATGATGTCCAATTTCTTTCCCATGTTATCGACTGGGGTAATTTAGAATCAATCACTTTTGACAGATGCTCAGATTCAAAATGCGGAAACAGTTCTTTTTTAGTAGGATTGAAACGGTATGTTCATAAGCTTAATGAATTGAACGTTTTCGTAACCAATATCGCAAAGAATGGGCACAATATTTTACTGTTTCTCAAGGGACTGGCGATTTCCAAAGTCAACATAAAGACCGATAAGAGTGCATCATATGATTTAAACACTTTTGTTAGCACAATTTTATCAATCCTAAAACCTAGGTCGCTAGTTCACTTTTCTTTGGATGTCAACATGGTGGGAAACAATGTTACGGAAGTTCCAGATGTTTATGCGTACAATCAATTGCGCAAATTTACCAAATTGCAGCGCATCGAAATCCCTATTGTTGAAAGAGATATACTGAAACTATATTGCATGATACCTTGTAAAGTTAAGTGTTTGTCATTAAAGGTCACGCGGGAAGAAGAAAACTCTCGTCCTAGTGAAATTTATTCATTAATTAACCCAGATTTTTTTCATTTTGCAACCAACAGAACGCAAGTGGAAGATCAAACTGAAAAATTTCCAGAAATTATTAGCCAATTTCAAAAGAATTTACCAAACTTAAGTTGGATAAGTTTTCAGAACAGCAAAGAGGAACATACATACGCAATCAACAGCAAGGTATCAATTTATAGACCAGGGTTGACTTTTA
The DNA here is from genome assembly GCA_002105455.1 of Hemisphaericaspora xylofermentans. NCBI lineage: Eukaryota > Fungi > Ascomycota > Pichiomycetes > Serinales > Debaryomycetaceae > Hemisphaericaspora > Hemisphaericaspora xylofermentans. Next base: position 118,649 of record NDXA01000003.1, on the reverse strand, counting down.
AAGCGATAGAAAATAACATTAAGTTATAGATTTAGAAAATTCTTTGATTTGTACTTTCCTGAGAATACATTATATAAAACTGTAGATCATATGTAATAGTCCCAAAATAATACAGAAGCGTTCCTAAAAGGAACAATCATTTCAGGGTGGAGATGATCATAGAATTTGATATTCCAAAGCAAAAGTGTTCTCTTGAACCACTTTAAACTGAAAATAAACGAATATAACCAGGGTAAATGAGAAGGCTTTAAGCTTTGGGTTAACTTGGTTACTGCTGAAGAACAGCGGTTCTCTTCTACATGAAATACAAATTATGGTAGATATAATATATATTTAGTATAAACTACTATTGATATTGATTCTGACTACTGTTTGTTGGCTAGAGAAGAAACCTTCATAATGTGTGTTGAAAATTTTTTTTCTTCGTTTTAATACAGATGTTCTGAATCGAAGGAAAACCAGTCCGGGTAATTTAATTTTGTAATTGACTAGGTTTGACAACAATTTGTCATTATACCTTGCTTAATTCACCAAAGAAACAAAAATCCAACAATCTTATTCGAGTTTTAAAGAAGATAAAAAAAATAGGATCCAAGAATTTCTCAAAGATGCTACGATTGGTCTTTATCAACCATCAGCGAGTCTTTAATTTGAAAAGGAGGCGTTCCGTAAATTTAGAAGTTAGTAATGGGACACCTTAACCGCTGAGGGACTTTGGTAGTTAACTATTGGACATTCAAGCCTGTTCCAAAAGCGCACATAATCTGAATAAGATTATAAGTCTATATGTGTAAGTAGCAGTAGGGTCAATGTCGTAGAAATGTGTGAATGTCCCCATTAGCACCTAAATACGTACTTTAAATGTCACAATTTCTTTTTTTTGTTGAGAATTTTCAAAGGTTTTTTTCTTTTTTGACTTAAAATTTTTTTTTCTTTTTATTGCTGTTGCACAACAAAAAAGATTTTGCAGCTCTAAATGTTGGCAAAATTAAGCTGTAAAACCAACTCTTAATCTGTAAATTGTTATGTCTGAAGTATGAGACACCCAACGGTTCTAAAATATTTTTGCAGATTACGATCTACAGGTTAACTGATAATTACCCATCAAAATATTCGTTAAAAAATAATTTACATTTTTACAACCACCATTAATTTAGCCGTTATATATACAACACACATTTCTTTAAATTTACAAGTTCTCTTTCCATATTCTTTTCTTTTTTAAATTCATAGACTTTCCATAGCTTTATACTTCTATTAGAAACACTACAATATGAAGCCAGAAATTGAACAAGAATTATCTCACACTTTGTTGACCGAGTTATTGGCGTATCAATTTGCATCTCCAGTTAGATGGATTGAAACCCAAGATGTCTTTTTAAAGCAACACAACACTGAAAGGGTTGTTGAAATTGGTCCATCTCCAACTTTAGCTGGTATGGCTTCTAGAACCATTAAGGCCAAATATGAATCTTATGATGCTGCTTTATCTTTACAACGTCAAGTCTTATGTTATTCCAAGGATGCCAAGGAAATTTACTATACTCCAGATCCAGCTGATCTTGCTCCAAAGGAAACCGCAGCTCCAGCTACTTCTGAACCAACTCCAGCTGCTCCAGCCGCTGCAACTCCTGCTCCAGTTGCTGCTGCTCCAGCTCCAGCTGCTGCCGGCCCTGCTGCCTCCATCCCAGATGAACCAGTTAAAGCTTCCTTGTTATTACACGTTTTAGTCGCCCAAAAGTTAAAGAAGCCATTAGAAGGTGTTCCAATGTCCAAAGCAATCAAAGATTTGGTTAACGGTAAATCCACTGTACAAAATGAAATTCTTGGTGATTTAGGTAAAGAATTTGGTTCAACTCCAGAAAAGCCAGAAGATACTCCATTAGAAGAATTAGCTGAACAATTCCAAGACACATTCAGTGGTCAATTAGGTAAGACTTCCACTTCATTGATTGGTAGATTGATGTCTTCTAAGATGCCTGGTGGTTTCTCCATTACTGTTGCAAGAAAGTATTTAGAAACTAGATATGGTTTAGGTGCTGGAAGACAAGATGCTGTTTTATTAGTTGCCTTATGTAACGAACCAGCCAACAGATTAGGTTCCGAAGCTGAAGCTAAAACTTTCTTGGATACTTGCGCCACCAAGTATGCATCTACTGCTGGTATTTCATTATCTTCTGCTGCAGCTGCTGGTGGTTCTGCTGGTGGTGCTGGTGGTGCTGTCGTTGACAGTGCTGCTTTAGATGCTTTAACTGCGGAAAACAAGAAATTAGCTAAACAACAATTAGAAGTTTTGGCCAGATACTTACAAGTTGATTTAAATAAGGGTGCTAAATCTTTCATTAAGGAAAAGGAAGCTTCAGCTGTTTTACAAAAGGAATTAGATTTATGGGAAGCTGAACATGGTGAATTCTATGCCAATGGTATCAAACCAACCTTTTCTCCATTGAAGTCTAGAACTTATGATTCTTATTGGAATTGGGCCAGACAAGATGTTTTATCCATGTACTTTGATATTATCTTTGGTAAGTTAACTTCTGTTGACAGAGAAACCATCAGCCAATGTATCCAAATTATGAATAGAGCTAACCCAACCTTAATCAAGTTCATGCAATACCACATTGATCATTGTCCAGAATACAAGGGTGAAACTTACAAGTTAGCTAAACAATTAGGTCAACAATTAATCGACAACTGTAAACAAGTTTTGAATGCTGATCCAGTGTACAAGGATGTGTCTAGAATAACTGGTCCAAAAACTACTGTTAGTTCCAAGGGTGAAATTGTTTATGAAGAAGCTAGCAAAGATTCTGTTAGAAAGTTTGAGCAATATGTTTACGAAATGGCTCAAGGTGGTAAGATGACCAAGATTGAACAACCAACTATCCAAGAAGATTTATCTAGAGTTTACAAAGCCATCAGCAAGCAAGCAACCAAGGGTAACAAATTAGAATTACAAAAGGTTTATGAACAATTATTGAAGGTTGTCGAATCCTCTTCCGAAATTGAAACTCAACAGCTCACCAAGGATATCTTACAATCAAACAGTGAATCCAACTCCAACTCTGAAGATGAATTATCTACTGCTTCTAGTGATGACGATGAAATTGCTTCTTTACCAGATAAAACTTCCATCTTACAACCAGTTTCTTCTACCGTTCCATCTCAAACCATTCCATTCTTACATATTCAAAAGAAGTCCAAGTCTGGTTGGGAGTACGACCGTAAGTTATCTGCCCTATATTTGGATGGTTTAGAATCAGCTGCTGTTAACGGTTTAACTTTCAAGGACAAGTATGTTTTAGTTACTGGTGCCGGTGCTGGTTCTATTGCTGCCGAAATCTTACAAGGTTTAATTTCTGGTGGTGCAAAGGTTATTGTTACCACTTCCAGATTCTCCAAGAAGGTTACTGAATACTACCAAAACATGTACGCCAGATTTGGCGCAGCCGGTTCTATTTTAACTGTTGTTCCATTCAATCAAGGTTCCAAACAAGACGTTGAAGCTTTAGTTAAGTACATTTATGATGAACCAAAGAAGGGTGGTTTAGGTTGGGATTTGGATGCTATTATTCCATTTGCTGCTATTCCAGAAAACGGTAACGGTATTGACAACATAGACTCTAGATCCGAATTTGCACACAGAATCATGTTGACCAACCTTTTGAGATTATTAGGTGCTGTTAAGGCTAGAAAGACTACTGATACCAGACCAGCTCAATGTATCTTGCCATTGTCTCCAAACCACGGTACTTTCGGTTTTGATGGTTTATACTCCGAATCCAAGATTTCTTTAGAAACTTTATTCAACAGATGGTACTCTGAAGATTGGGCTACTAAGTTAACAATTTGTGGTGCTATCATTGGTTGGACTAGAGGTACTGGTTTAATGAGTGCCAACAATATCATTGCTGAGGGTATTGAAAAGTTAGGTGTGAGAACTTTCTCTCAAAAGGAAATGGCTTTCAACATTTTAGGTTTATTAACTCCAGAAATTGTCCAATTATGTCAAGAAGAACCAGTTATGGCTGACTTGAACGGGGGTTTACAATTCATTGAAAATTTGAAAGAATTTACTTCCAAATTAAGAACTGATTTAACTGAAACTGCCGATATTAGAAGAGCTGTATCCATTGAAACTGCAATTGAACAAAAGGTCGTTAACGGTGATAAGGTCGATGCCAACTACTCCAAGGTTACTGTTCAACCAAAGGCTAACATGAAGTTCAACTTCCCAACCTTAAAATCTTATTCCGAAATCAAGGAAAAGGCTCCGGAATTAGAAGGTATGTTGGATTTAGAGAATGTTATCGTTGTTACTGGTTTCGCTGAAGTTGGTCCATGGGGTAATGCTAGAACCAGATGGGAAATGGAAGCTTATGGTGAATTCTCTTTGGAAGGTACTATTGAAATGGCCTGGATCATGGGATTGATTAAATACCACAACGGTAACTTGAAGGGTAAGCCATACACCGGTTGGATTGATGCTAAGACTCAAACTCCAGTTGATGACAAGGACATTAAGGCTAAGTATGAAGAAGAGATCTTAGACCACAGTGGTATTAGATTGATTGAACCTGAATTATTTGATGGTTATGATCCAAAGAAGAAACAAATGATTCAAGAAGTTGTTATCCAACACGATTTAGAAGCATTTGAATGTTCAAAGGAAACTGCCGAACAATACAAGCATGAACACGGAGATAAGTGTGAAATCTTTGAAATTGAAGAAAGTGGTGAATACACTGTTAGAATCTTAAAGGGTGCTACCTTATTTGTTCCAAAAGCTTTGAGATTTGATAGATTGGTTGCTGGTCAAATTCCAACTGGTTGGGATGCTCGTACTTATGGTATTCCAGAAGACACTATTAACCAAGTTGACCCAATTACGTTGTATGTTTTAGTTGCTACTGTTGAAGCTTTATTATCTGCTGGTATTACTGATCCATATGAATTCTATAAGTACGTCCATGTTTCAGAAGTTGGTAACTGTTCTGGTTCCGGTATGGGTGGTGTTTCTGCATTGAGAGGTATGTTCAAGGATAGATATGCTGATAGACCAGTCCAAAATGATATCCTACAAGAATCTTTTATCAACACTATGGCTGCTTGGGTTAATATGTTGTTGTTATCTTCATCTGGACCTATCAAAACTCCAGTTGGTGCTTGTGCCACTGCTGTTGAATCCGTTGATATTGGTATTGAAACTATTTTATCTGGTAAGGCCAAGATTGTTATTGTTGGTGGTTATGATGATTTCCAAGAAGAAGGTTCTTATGAATTTGCTAACATGAATGCTACTTCCAATGCCATCAAGGAATTTGAACATGGTAGAACTCCAAAGGAAATGTCGAGACCAACCACTACTACTAGAAATGGTTTCATGGAAGCTCAAGGTTCTGGTATCCAAGTTATTATGACTGCTGATTTGGCTGTTAAGATGGGTGTACCAATTCACGCTGTCTTAGCCATGTCTGCTACTGCTACCGATAAGATTGGTAGATCTGTCCCAGCACCAGGTAAGGGTATCTTAACTACTGCTAGAGAACATCACGGTGACTTGAAGTATCCATCTCCACTATTGAACATCAAGTACAGAAAGAGACAATTAGCCAAGAGATTAGAACAAATTGCTGCTTGGGAAGAAACTGAAATTGATTACTTACAAGATGAAGCAGAATTGGCCAAGGAAGAATATGGTGCTGACTTCTCCATCACTGAATTTATGAGAGAAAGAACCGAGGAAATCCACCGTGAAACCAAGAGACAAGTTTCTGATGCTAAGAAACAATGGGGTAACCACTTCTTCAAGTCTGATCCAAGAATTGCTCCATTAAGAGGTGCTTTAGCTACGTTCAATTTAACAATTGATGATATTGGTGTTGCTTCCTTCCATGGTACTTCTACTGTTGCTAACGATAAAAATGAATCTGCTACTATTAACAGTATGATGAAGCACTTGGGTAGAACTGAAGGAAACCCAGTTTTCGGTGTTTTCCAAAAGTACTTAACTGGTCATCCAAAGGGTGCTGCTGGTGCATGGATGTTGAACGGTGCTATCCAAATCTTAGAATCTGGTATTGTTCCTGGTAATAGAAATGCTGATAATGTTGACAACCTTTTGGAACAATTCGAATACGTCTTATATCCATCCAGATCTATTCAAACTGATGGTATCAAGGCTGTTTCTGTTACTTCCTTCGGTTTTGGTCAAAAAGGTGCTCAAGCTATTGTTGTTCATCCAGATTACTTGTATGCCGTTTTAGATCAAGCTACTTATGAAAGTTATGCTGCTAAAGTTAATGCTAGAAACAAGAAGACTTACCGCTACATGCATAATGCTATTACTAGAAACACTATGTTTGTTGCTAAGGATAAGGCTCCATATGGTGATGAATTAGAGCAACCAGTTTACTTAGATCCATTGGCTCGTGTTGAAGAGTCCAAGAAGCAATTGGTTTTCACCGATAAGGGTCTTCAATCTAACAAATCTTATGTTAGTGAAGTTGCTGATAAGACTGCCAAGGCTTTAACCAAATTGAATAAGTCATCAAGAGGTGTTGGTGTTGATGTTGAATTACTTTCTTCCATTAATTTAGAAAATGAAACATTCATTGAAAGAAACTTTACTTCTGCTGAACGTGAATACTGTGGTAAGTCTGCTTCTCCACAAGCTTCTTTCACTGGTACTTGGTCCGCTAAGGAAGCTGTTTTCAAGGCTCTAGGTGTTGAATCCAAGGGTGCTGGTGCTGCTTTGCTTGACATTGAAATTGTTCGTGATGCCAATGGTGCTCCAAAGGTTATCTTAAATGGTGAAGCCAAGAAGGCTGCTTCTAAGGCTGGTGTTAAGAACGTTAACGTTTCTATTTCCCATGACGACTTCCAAGCTACTGCTGTTGCTTTAAGTGAATTTTAATTTGTTTAGTGATATTTGTTTAGATTTATAGTTAATTAAACTTTTTTTTTGATATAAATGCGTTTCATATATTGACCTTGTAAGACACTTCTATCAATACTCATATACCTGTATTATTAACCAATGTGACGTGCTAAAATTCAATTGAAGAATTATTTAACATCTACAGCCAATGCCTTTTTAAACAACAGAGAGAATGTGAAATTTTACACAGTTGTAGTAGAGTGGTAATTTTTGTTCAACGAAAAAAACTGTTGTCAAATTCTAGTAATACAATTAATTTGAAGGATTCGTGTCAATTTAGGCTATCAACAACTCTTCAATAAAGCAATTCATACTAGCACGGAATATATCAATATATCACGAATATATAATAACGAGTTATATCAATATCAATAGGGTAATTACGGGTTATATAGAATGTCGGATCAAGACGAAGCAGGCTCCATACTAGCAAATGTGTCAGATACAGATAAGATGGATCAATTATCAGAATCGAATCGATTGAACGATCCTCACCAAAAGGAAAACGGGGATTCGGAAGGAATATTAAATGGCGAAAGTGAAGAGGAAGTTCGAAATGGAACTGAAGGAATATTTGGTGTTGCGAATGAAGCTGAGAATGTGAGTGAAAGCGAAGAAATCGACTATGCTGCAAGCAATGAACCTGAACTGAAGAAGGAAGAGGAATGTTTTCCAATATCAAATGAGCTGAGTCCAGTAGCTGAATCTACAATTGCAGAAGACCTGATTGATACGCCCGAAGTTCCAAGTATTATCTCTCCAGGAGGTACCGTACCAACCTCAAGCACTTCAGTTCCTGATGATACCGCAAGTACCGAAGAATCTGATCTAAATAGCGATACTCCGCTGGAAGTTCCATCGTCATCACACACACGTCAAATTTCGAGTGTTTCAATGTCGTCTGCCAATGCAACACTAGACAACACTAAGATTTTCAAGAATACTTTCGAGCTCATAATCGCATCCAAGGAAGCAAAGAAGAACGAGCAATTCAAGAACATAATTCAAAAGGCGCTTGATTCATTAAATGATACCGAATCTAGAGATGCATATGTTATCTTTTCAGCATTGAAGGCATGTTGCGAAACGTCAAGCACCGGTGTGAAATCTAAAGCAGTGGATTTGTTCGCAAAATTATTCGACTATGCCCAGTTTGATGACAACAGCGATAAGAAGAAGTTAACTAATGATTCTGTGGATGTAATCTCTGGTTGTTTTGAAGGAGAAGGAACTGACCCAGAATTGGAATTGCAAGTTGTTCGTGCGTTGATGCATAGTATTCTTTTGATGCCATGTCACGATGCCTCCTTGTTAAAGGCTGTGAGACAAATTTACAATGTATTCATCTTCTCTTTAACTACCAGGAATCAAGCTGTGGCACAGGGGATTTTGACTCAAGTGATTGGAACCATTTTCCAGCGGGTAGAAGAATCAGATGCAATGAAAAAGAGGTCAAACAAATCAAGCAGTATTGGAAAGCTTTCTACGGCTTCATTCAGCGCCGATGATTTAGATATACCCAATGATGACATTAACGCGTGTGAAGAAAGATTAACGTTGCTGAGAATGGAAGATATCGATGATTCCCGCATTGATACAGCACAAGCAAACGAAGGAAACGCTGACAACGAAGAAGATTCAGCTGTTAAAGATGCATATTTGGTTTTCAGAGCTATGTGTAGACTTTCAGTCAAGCCTTTAGATTCAACTACGATTGACATGAGATCCCATTCGGTAAGGTCAAAATTATTGTCTTTGCATATTATTCATACAATTTTGAAGGAACACATTGAAGTTTTCTTAAGCCATGATGTTGTGATATTATTACCCTCTGCTAGTGAAGAGACAAGATTAATAAATGCTGTAAGACAATATGTTAATTTGGCTCTTTCAAAAAATGCAGCTTCTCCTTTAGCACCGGTATTTGAACTTACGTTGGAGATTTTTTGGTTAATTATTTCTAATTTAAGATCAGAATTCAAAAGAGAAATTCCTGTTTTTTGGGACGAAATCTATTTCCCTGTTGCAGAAATGAAAACATCTAGTGCTCATCAGAAGAGATACCTTCTATCCATAATTGAGAGATTATGCAACGATTCTAGATGCATCATAGAGTTTTATTTAAATTATGATTGTGATAGTTCTATGCCAAATATTTGTGAAAAAGTCATTGATCACTTGACAAAACTTTCATTATTACGTGTTGATGTAACTCCACAGCAGAAGCAAGCATTTCGGGAAAATAGACGAAATGGGATATCAGTATATGATGTTAATAAAATCTCAAACTTGACTAGTAGTACAATGACGTCTAAACCACCTGAACCAGATATATATAATATATTCCCATTAGAATACGCGTTAAAGGTGACTTCTATCGGTTGTTCAGTTGCTTTCTTGCGTTCATTATACTCGTGGGCTCAAAAAGATTTGAACAATAGCACGGTACCGCCCAAAGAACTGCCAGGCATCATCAGTCACAATGGCTCAACGTTATCTCTTCCAAGAAACAGATCTGATTCCAATAACACATCCTTAAGTAATTCAAGAAGTGAATCGTTTGTAAATAATTTGGGAGACGCGTTTACTGAAACTGATGATCCTGGACAATTTGAATCCCAGAAACAAAGGAAGAAGGCATTTTTAGAAGGGATCAGACAATTCAATCAAAGAGCAAAGAAAGGGGTGAAGTACTTTTTAGCGAATGGGTTCATTTCTTCAGAAGAACCAAAAGATATTGCAAGGTTTTTATTGGACACAGATGGTCTAGACAAGCAAGTAATTGGAGAATATCTTGGGGAAGGCGATGAGAAGAATATTGCAATTATGCATGCATTTGTTGATGAACTTGAATTTTCTGGTACAGAGTTTGTGAATGCAATGAGGTTATTTTTGCAATCCTTTAGATTACCAGGTGAAGCTCAGAAAATTGATAGATTTATGTTGAAATTCGCTGAAAGATACGTGTTGGGGAATCCACAAGTATTCTCCAATGCTGATGCTGCTTATGTTTTGGCATATTCAGTAATCATGTTGAATACAGATTTGCATTCGCCTCAAATAAAGAATAGAATGACATTTGACAACTTCGTAATTAACAATAGTGGAATCGATGATGGGAAGGATCTACCACGCGAATTCTTAGAAAAGATTTATCAGGAAATACTCGAAAATGAAATCAAGTTACAATCAGAACAACACGCAGCCTTGATAGCTGGGGATATCTCCCTCATGCGCCCCGCTCAAGGAATTGGTCTATTTAGTGGTCGTGATGTAAATCGTGAGGCTTATATTCATGCATCGAAGGAAATGTCTACAAAGACGGAAAAGTTGGTTCGTAATTTGGGAAAGAAAATTCGAAGTGATAATCACGAAGGTGTATTCTATGCTGCAACTAGCGTTTTGCACGTGAAGTCAATTTTTGATACGTTATGGATGTCCGTTTTGGCAGCACTCACACCTCCATTTAAAGAATATGACGAGGAAGACGTGAACAAATTATGTTTGGAAGGGATCAAGTTAGCAATTCGTATCGCTTGTATGTTTAGACTAGATTATGCCAGGACTTCATTCATTCGGGCGTTGGTGCAATTCCAGAATCTTAATAATTACGAGGAGATGAAAGAGAAGAATGTCCATGCAATTTATATAATGTTGGAGTTAGCGGTTTTAGAAGGTGATAACTTAGGGGATTCTTGGCTAGAAATCTTGTTTTCAACTTCACAATTAGAAAGATTGCAATTGATTGCTCAAGGTGTGGATCAAGGGTCCATTCCAGATGTTTCTACTGCGAAATTAGTGAATAGGCATTCCATAGAGGCTAATGTCAGAACAAGTACAAGCTTCTTTAGCTCATTTGCATCTCAAACTCCTTCCCAATCCGCTTTGAATAAATTCCAGAACCAGCATTTGAGTCCAGAAGTTTCACACTTATTGACCAAAACCGATTTGGCTGTTGCGATTGATAAAATTTATACAAATAGTGCAAATTTATCTGGTGAAAGTATTGTTGAATTTGTTAAGGCACTTTCGGAAGTTGCTAAAGAAGAAATTGATTCATCTGGTCAGAGCTCAAATCCAAGAACTTATTCTTTACAGAAGGTAGTTGATATTTGTTATTACAATATGAATCGTATTCGTTTGGAATGGTCTCATCTTTGGGCAATCATGGGGGAAACGTTTAATGCAGTTGGATGTCATACTAACCCCGCCATCCTGTTTTTTGCTTTGGATTCATTAAGACAGTTATCCATGAGATTTTTAGAGATCGAAGAATTGGCACATTTCAAATTTCAAAAAGAATTCTTGAAGCCATTTGAATATGTCATAATTCATAATGATTCATTGGAGGTCAAAGATATGGTATTAGAATGTATCAACAATATGATTTTAGCTAGAGCGGATAAGATAAAATCTGGTTGGAAGACAATTTTCGGTGTATGCACTGCCACAGCTAAGCAGAATAAGGAGTCACTTGTCATGAAGGCTTATAAAATGGCCAATTGGATCAACAAAGAGTATATCGAAGAAGTTAAGCAACAAGATTCTTTTTCGGATTTAGTGGTATGTTTTACTGAATTAACCAAGAATGAAAAATTCCAAAGAATCAGTTTGTTGTCGCTAGATGTCATTCTGAGGTTAATCCATGAGATTGCACAGCTGAGTTTGCTCAATGATGAAGAACATGGGGACGATTCACCGGAGGCTAAGCATGAAAGAAATGAACATTTGGTGAGATTATGGTTCCCTGTCCTCTTTGCATTCCATGATATTATAATGACAGGTGAGGAATTGGAAGTTAGATCGAGGGCGTTGAACAGTATGTTCAACGTGTTGTTACAGTATGGCCGCTACTTTGAATTGGAATTCTGGGACATGATTTGTAACAAACTTCTTTTCCCAATATTTGGAGTTATAAGTAAACATTGGGAATTGGCATTGGATGATTCAAATGACGAACTCTCGGTTTGGTTATCTACCACATTAATTCAAGCTTTGAAGAGTATGATTTCATTATTTACTCATTATTTCGAGGCATTGAGTCGTTTATTGGACGGATACATGAAATTGATAGTTTCTTGCATATGCCAAGAGAATGATACGATTGCTAGAATTGGTCGTGATTGTTTGTCAACTTTGCTAATTGACAATGCTGATAAATTCAACAATGATCATTGGATTTTAATTACTGATTCTTTCAATGAATTGTTTAAACTAACTACTGCAACTGAATTATTCACTTCTGATCCGCTTCGAAGCAGAAGACTTGAAGAGGATATTGGAAATATTGGAGGTTCCCAAGACTCTACGAATAGTACAAATTCTGAAGATCTTGAACACAGATCGACTAGATCCAAAGAGAAATCTGCTATTGTTGTGAAGAGTGTGTTGCAATTATTACTTATTCAGACGACATCCGAATTATTTGAAAATGAAGGGTTTTATGAATCTATCCCATATGAGTATTTAATAAAAATGGCCATGCTCTTACACAGTAGTTATCAGTTTGCCAAAAAATTCAATGATGATTATGACTTAAGAGTTCGGCTCTGGAATACAGGTATTATAGAACGTCTTCCAAATTTGCTAAAGCAAGAATCATCCTCTGCCGCTGTATTTATTAACATTATGTTCAGAACGTATTGTGATGATGAAAAGGCATCACCAGGGAACAAGGAAGAGATTATTGGCAATGTAATACCATTATGCGGAACAATTATGAAACGATATGGTGGGTTTGACGAAACAAATCAGCAAAGAAATATTACTACGTGGAAACCAGTTATCGTTGAAATCTATCAAGGTTATGTTGAATTAGACGATGAAGATTTTGCAAGGCATACCCCAAACATGTACAAATTGACATTGGAAATGTTTGCAAAGAGTATGACTACAGACTTGAGAGTGGCAATTCGTTCATTTTTAGCAAGAGTAGGGGAAGAGTTTATAAAGATGCCGAAAGGGGAGGGAGAGGAAGTGCAACCATAGAGCATGGAATATATGTGTTTTATACTGTATAGTTTATAAATTATAATGTAACATTTGTTGAGAAGTACAAACTGAAATTCCCAACCGAAGATATTGCCTTTGAAAGTATAGATCTGAGGATGGTTAGGGCTGGTATTTACTGTATCGTGCCAACAATTACTGTAGAATTTGCAACAAATTTCAGTTTAGTGCAATAACTTTGTGGTGTTCGCACTCCCCCTTAAAATCCTTTTGCTTGATGTTCAGTAGAAAAAAAAAATTATTCTGGCATTTTGGCAGCATGAGAGTTGTCGGTCAGTGAGTAAAAATTTTTCAAAGGTCAAGAGAAAATCACTTCATCCCTTCACAAGAAGAAGTTCCCCCATATAGACAATCCAAAGAGAAGAGAAGAAGAAATGTCTTTCCAAAACAAAGTATGTCATCAATAATTGTGTAATTGGAATATATATTGGCAATGGCTTGTGTTTCTTGCTAAATACTATTGATAATTCATATGGCCCTCTCCGCAAAACTGGAATGTAGTTTTATTAAGATTAAGATTTGACGCCAGCATGAACCAATTATTTGTCATACTTGGAAAAATACTATTTTATGTAGTCCACCAAAAGGAATGAATGTTGGAAACATCGTTATTGCACTGTAGGGTTGTGCTGCTGTGAATGAAATCAAAGTTAAAATGATATACAATCGTGTGATAGAATTCAAAGCTTTGCCCCATTGTTCCATATTTTCTACAATATCACAACCAATTGAACATAGTGAGATACTAACCAAAGCATTTAGAACTTATTCGATTTATTAGGTAACGATATCGAAGACGAATCTGCCGCCCCAGCTTTACCATCAAAGGTTGTCACTAAGAAGACCACCACTTCCAAGAAGGCTGATGCTGCTCCAGCTTCCGCTGACCCATCAAAGGCCAGAAAGAAGACCAAGGCTACCACTGGTAACGATGCTGCTTTAAAATCTAAGAATGACAACAGAAACGTCGATGCTCCAGCCTCTACTGCCACCAAGCACACCAAGAAGGCTTTTGACCGTCACTCTAGAACTGGTAAGGTCGACTCCCAAAAGAAGTTCAAGCAAGGTTGGGGTAACGATGAAACCAGACAATACGAAGGAGAAGTTGAAGGCGCTGAAGATGCTCAAGCTGAATTATCCGCTGAAACTCCAGAAGAAGGTGCCGAACCAACCACTCCTCAAAAATCTTTACAAGAATATTTAGCTGAACTTGAAGGTAAGAAACAAGAATTGGAAGGTGCCAAGAAGACTAGACAAGCCAACGAAGGTGCTGAAGCCAAATGGACCTCCGAAGAAAAGATTGAAAAGCATCAAGAAGCTTACTTTGCTTCCACTGCTACCAAGAAGACTAAGGCCAAGGCTCACAAGGAAAAGGTCTTTTTAGATGTCGAAGCCAGCTTTGCTGACGAACAACCATCATTCAAGAAGGGTTTCAATGGTTCTAGAGGTGGTGCCAGAGGCGGTTCTAGAGGTGGTAGAGGTAGAGGTGGTGCTAGAGGTGGTGCTAGAGGTGGCAAGGGTAAGGAATCTTCTCCAAAGCCAGAATTAAACGAACAAAACTTCCCATCTTTATAAGTTTTTGCAAATCTTTAATGAGCATTATCTAGCCTATGGTGTTACGCAGGGTTCTAAGTTTATTGTTAAAAAATCATTTCTTTAATTCACCTTTTCTATTTTATTTTACAGACAGCTGTTTGCTAATGAATTTTAAAGGAAGTCATAATTTTTTTGTTTAGTGTATTTTCGATTAGTTTGAAGGGGGTATGTAGAAATACTGCACATCCCCTGTTGAATGTAAATATATATCGCAACCTCAAATGTAGATTTCGCGATGGTCTGGTCTTATTGGAATCTTTGGCAATAATGTCAGTTTGGTTTAAATTTCCCCAGACATCAGATATTTGTATGCCTTGGGATTTTCAAGGGTGATTTGATTATCAATCCGTATGGTAATTAATACAAATCGGCTGAAGCAACTTTCGAACAAAAATTCCAGAAAAATATCATGTGCGTCAAATAAAAGACCCCACAAGCAACGATTTAAATACAAATGGATTACTCCAGAAAAAGATCGCCTACAAATATACAACCAGTCATACCAGATTAGGTAAATATGGAAAGTAAAAAGCTTCGAGATAAAGCTCTCGGGTTCCTTTCCCTGACTATCGAGAAAGGAAACAGTTTAGCCGAGGCACGCCCTGGTAGTAAACGAGCGATAGCAGCAGGCACAGCTTCAACATTATTGGAGATAGGGTTGGAACAATTCAATAAAAGAACAGAGTCTGACGAACTTACCGAAGATCAAATCTCCCAAATTGAATTGATTGAATCATCTGCAGAAGAATCAAGGCCAGAACTGGGCAAGCATTTCACAGATAGGCTATTTGAAAAGTTGATTCAAAGTACAATTCCTCCTCCGTCTAGTGGCTCTAATGCTAAAGATTCAGACCAAGATGAAGATCGTGCACCAGAGCAAAGTTTATCATTTTCATTATTAGTTTATAACATGAGAAAAATAACAGAGAAGTTGACAGCCTATTTCGTACTTCAATATGGTATCCTTCATATTATTACTTGGAAACGACCAACCAAGACGTTGACAGCACTTGTTTTGTATACTGGCCTTTGCATGAGGCCACACCTTGTGTTCGTGTACCCTTTGATGTATGTGTTGTTTGGAGTGCTTGTTCCAGGATATGTTCATAGACATCCAATGAAGAGATCAGATCTTATTAAGGTAATGGCTCGTGGACAATCAGTTTGGGAGTTTTACAAAAGTGAAGAAACAAGTATTGTCAATGACTACATAGATGATGATTATCTGGCGGATGATACAGTATCGATATCTTCGGATTCTCCCTCGTTGTCATTATCGCAAGTAGCAAGTGAATATTCTTCGACAGATGAATTTCTCAAAGAGGTTAAAAAGAAAAAGTCTTCCCAACATGTGTTAATTAGAAACTT
Source organism: Hemisphaericaspora xylofermentans (assembly GCA_002105455.1). Taxonomy (NCBI): domain Eukaryota; kingdom Fungi; phylum Ascomycota; class Pichiomycetes; order Serinales; family Debaryomycetaceae; genus Hemisphaericaspora; species Hemisphaericaspora xylofermentans. Next base: position 102,736 of record NDXA01000003.1, on the reverse strand, counting down.
GAGAGAAGTCCAAAAAATTTCCACTGATCTTTTGATAGGTATAGAACAGGCTGAAACATTTTATTATGAGACTGGGGGATTTAAAGATGAAAGATTGTCCACTTTTATCACTTATTGTGTTTTCTTTGCATCATTTGGAATACTCTTTATCGGAAAATATTTCCCATGGAGATTTCTATTTATTCAAACCGGGTGGACTATTTTCATATTATGTCATCCTAACGCCAAAAGATATTTGATGGGTTTGAAATCAACGAAAAAGACACCAGCTATCGAAAACAAATTCGTTACAGAACCCAAGAAGAAACAATTGTTTGACCGTGATGACATAATAGTGGACGATGCTCCTGATATTAGAACTGTAGAGATATATGAGTTGCAAACTAGAAACTCTTTCAATAGCGGGTGGAGTTTTTACAAATATTCATCTAGTATGTTTGGACGGAACGATAAACTTAGAATTAGTAAGAAAAAACCAACAGGAGTTGAGACTTTATCTCGAGTATTACCTCCAAGAGACTGGATGTTTGATTTTGGTTTAGTCAACAAATGGAAGGTGGATATGGCACCAGAGAATTTCATGCAAGAGAGAGATATTGCAGCAGATCTATATGTTATGGATGATAACGATAAAGATGGTTGGATTTATGATCAGGCCAAAAGCTTAGACACCTTGGATTTCGATTTTCAAGTAAGAAGAAGAAGGTTGTTTAGGGACTGTTTTAGATATGGTCGTCCCCACAAAACTGCAAGTAGTGACTAGAAGACATGAAATGTAACGTGTGTAGCGATTTATTTCAATCTATTTATATTCATTCTGTACCAGGCATACCAAAGAAAAGTAATTTATAACAGGATGATCCGGGAACAGAGAAATGGTCGTACGTACGTCCAATTCGTGACCCGCAAAGCACACAAAAGAATGTATTACACTCTGAACATTTCATTCTATTACATCCATCTGTTTTCTCAATCACGATTCCGCAATTTGGACACTCAGCAACATCAACTTTATCCTTAAGCATCTGTTCGAACAACTTGTCCATATTGTATTCATCAATTGCAAGAAGGATGCGTTTCCGGCCAAACTTGGCATTTAAGGTTTTTTTCTCATATGAATCTTGAGGTAATAGGAAATAGTTCTCAAGATCTTCAACTGGAATCCCCAGATATTTCTCATCCTCGCTGATCTTGTGACATATTTTAAATCGTGCATGGTATGATTTCCTACAATCATTGCAGAATGCATAGCGACATTTCGGACAAATCACCAATCTCTCACTAAGATCTTCACGGAAGACAACTTCTTCACAACCCACCCGTGGGCATTTGACTAATCGGTTCGGTAGTAATCTACCGATCACCTCGTACTGTGCTTTTTTATATAGAGATAAATATCTCTTCACCAATTCACCAGCTTCTTGAGTAGATAGTTTGGTATGAAAAACCGAAGATAATATATGAGCAGGAATAGGAGGGTTTAGCGAATTTCCAACCAACTCTTTCACTGATTTATCATTCAATGTCCAAGTTTCTAATTTTGCAAAATCATCTCTTGCTTTGTTATATTTCTTGGTACATTCAAAATCGGGACAATGCACTTTAGTAACTTCTCCTGAAATAATCATAGAAGAAAAGAACTCATATAGACAATCATTACAAAAGACATGGGAACATTCATCAAACCTCAGGCATTGCTTCCCTTTATGGTCCGCTTGACATATCTCACAGCAAAATGTTGTGCTCTCAAATTCAGTTTGTTTCACTCGCTTGTCATAATCTGCAAGTTGATAATACTTACCGTAATCATCAATTATGTCGATTGTTGAATCAAAGAATTGAGATAAATTATTTTGGGATTGATCTTGCAAGTAGTCTATTAAATTAAACAACACCTGATCTTTATAATCGGACCAAATCGAATCCATGTGGCTTTGTATGTCAGCTATTCGATTGGCATCTAAGGATGTAGAACTGACTTGAATTACTGGTGGAGATTCGTATGGATAATTGGAAGGCAACTGAAATTCCAACCTTATGGGCATCAAATTATCCACAACACTTGTTGCTAATAACACCATACTTTTGTTAATAGGGTCATGTTGAAATAATTTCAATTCTGTTTCTCTTTCAAGTTTTATTGGAATGCTGATGGACCCTTGAAAATTATCATAATCCACTTGACAATCGGGATAAATTAACTTACAAGATTGTAATTCTTGTACTCTTATATCATCTGAAAACTCTTCGTTATATTCCTCAATGTCATTATCTTTAGCAGCGACGTCTGACATACTTTCACTGCTTATAGAAGAAGACTTTGTGGGTCCTTTATGGATGATGACTCACTTCTCCATCAAAATCTTAGTTGAAAGTTAAATCCGATCCGAACCCTCTTAAATAATTACCCTTCAATCAATCAACATAAATTGAGCAAACTTACACGCAACAAAAGAAAACACCCAAACAATTCGTAAACCTTACGCTGGAGTGACAGATTTTATTGATGAACTCAAGTCAGCAATAAAGTCACCATTTTAGAGATAGATAAACAAGTAGCAGTCTTAACTAGTTATGGAGAGGTCGTCGTTTGCAAAGAGAGTGCAGACTTTCGATGCATTTCCGAAAGTTAATTCGCAACACACTTTAAGATCGGAAAGAGGTGGATTATCTACCTTAATGACCATATTCTGTGGTCTCTTCTTTATATGGGTAGAAATTGGGGGTTTCATTGGTGGTTATGTCGATAAGCAGTTCGTGGTTGATAACTTGGTAAAATCAAATTTAACAATAAATATAGATATGATTGTTGCTATGCCATGTGAATTTTTACATACAAATGTTGTTGATATTACCAGCGATAGATATTTAGCAGGTGAAACATTGAATTTTGAAGGTATTAGTTTCTTCACACCAATGGGATTTAAAATAAACAACCCTAATGATCATCATGACACACCTGATTTAGAAGAAGTAATGCAAGAAAGTTTGAAAGCCGAATTTCGAGTTCAAGGATTAAGAAGGAATGAAGGTGCACCAGCATGTCATATATTTGGGTCAATTCCAGTTAATCAAGTTAGAGGTCATTTTCACATAACGGCCAAAGGTATTGGATACCGAGATAATCTGTATGTTCCTATTGAATCTTTGAATTTTTCTCATGTGATTCAAGAATTTTCATTTGGTGATTTCTATCCCTTTTTGAATAATCCTTTGGATGCAACTGGTAAAGTAACCGAAGAACATTTACAAAGGTATATATACCATGCCAAAGTTGTTCCTACATTATATGAAAAGCTTGGATTACAAATTGATACCAATCAATATTCATTAACAGAAAATCACAATGTTATAAAGTTAAACCCAATTATTCAACGTCCAAATGGTATCCCAGGTATATATTTCCACTATGATTTTGAACCGATTAAGTTACATATAGTCGAGAAAAGAATTCCGTTCTTGCAATTCATTGCTAAATTGGGAACAATTCTTGGAGGGTTACTTGTGGCAGGAAGCTATTTGTATAGATTGTATGAGAAGTTGTTAGTTGTACTTTTTGGTAAGAAGTTTGTTGATAAAGATAGGGAAAAAAAGCAAGGTGGGTTATTGGATAATGATGTTGATTTTAAGGAGCATGATAATTAGGTGGTTAATAAGTGAAGGAACAGTATCCAACCCCGATGTGGTTCACGGAGAATCAATCAATTACTATTCTATTTTGTTTTAAAAACTTGATTATATAGTTATTGTAATAGCTAGACCTTTATTTGCATCCAATACTTTGTAGTTCATATAGAGAGAGTTACCGAATACCTCCTAATCTCTTATGAAAAGTGCAGAATGATCGAAGGGTGGTTGATCCGCACCATTGTTAATTGCCGAATTGCCGTTTTCGGCGCATCAAAATAAAATTCGTAATTTAACTTAAAAGAGGAGCGCCATAGTGAAAAATTTAAATAAATTTTAAATTTCTGATAACGGATCGGATTTAACCGTCATCTTAACTTTAATCAAGGATCCCTTCAAAGTTATAAGTCCCATTTTTATTTGGACATTCTTGGTCAAAATGGTAGATTCTAAAAAGATAACAAGAAGTAGAAATGGGTGTCATTCTTGTAAAAAGTTGAAAATTAAATGTGATGAAGTTAAACCATCTTGTGGATACTGCTCCAAGAAGAAAAATCATAAATGTGATTATTCGTTAGTATTAAATTGGGGAAGAAAGACCAACGCTACCGGTTTCAGTGTTATTTCTTTTAACAAGGAGAAGAGCACCCCATCTACCCGATCACTGAGCGTAGCAGGCGATAGTCAGGATCACCACCAACAGCTGCTGATACCAAATGTTGCGCAAAGCCGAGATACCGAAGTTTCGATTCGAGTTGACAATGTACAACCCAATATCAAAACAGGGCCACAAACAACGTTAACACATTATTCCTCATCTAATTTGTCAGTCAATTACCTGAGGGTGGAAGAGCATGGCAATCCCCTACAGCGTCATAACGATTCCCGTCACGTGGAATTGAGTCTTCGAAGTAATTCAAACCCCATATCTCATTTGAAAGATCAACCTACTCAAGATCAAGAGATCTGCGATATATCCACGAGGAAAAGATCGATAATTGAAAACGGAAATGAAATAACGAAGAGGCAAAGGAGTTCCTATTTACCTTTACATGAACTCATGGAACCTGACTTTGAGTCAATGACACCTACACAGACTGGATATATGCTAGAAAGAATTACTCATACGCCAATGTCAACCCATGTGAGTATGAATCAAAGTCACCTGATTTCAGCAATGACAAGTGTGCCGAATACAATATCTTCGGAGATACTATCTCCAACTTCTCTGGGTATGGAAGATTTATTTGATGCGCTTGACGCATTTGCATACAACGGTGCGCCATTTCACTTTGATTTATTAAATGATGCTACTGTTCAAGATCAAATTACGTCTAATAACCTTGACCTTACTATCCAAAACCGCCAATCCAACCCCAACTTTATAGAACAGGTTGATAATTTTCTAGTGGATTATGCCAATGATATCGAACAGATTGAAAAATATTTACCCAAAGTTGTACCCAACTATGGCTGGAACTACACCAGACTAGTTCGAGGAAGTCCTTCTAATTCAAGTGAAAGTGATCTGAGTGATCACAGTAGTGAATCTTTAGAATTTGTTGATCCTTCAACTGTTTTCACAATTCCTCGAATTCTTGAACCATTGCCAACATTGCTCCTAGAGGTGCCATTTTATAAGAATTTATTACACTTTTGGGTTAATGTATCTTCTAAACAACTTGTCCCTGCTCCGTACTATGAGAATAACCCTTTCACGATTCATCTTACCCAAATGGCTATGGAGTATCCAGCTATATTGACTACCCTTTTGGCATTTTCTGCCAAAGCAAGAGCAGGATTAATGGATTCTACTGATACTCCAGAAGGAGTTATAGAGCAACTATTAGAGAGGGCATGTTCAGAATTACTAAAAATGTTAAGGAATAGAAATAGTGCCACTTCAAATGCTGCTCTCGCTACTTCGTTATGTCTTGGTTGTTTTGAATTAATGAATTCACCTCATGACTTCAAAAAGCATCGTGCTCACACTATTGGAGCTAGGCAAATCATTAAGGCAAGAGCTTCAGCTTCGCGTAGACCTTCTTCAGTTTCTGAACAAGAAATAGAGAATTTTTTGGTGAGATGGTTTGCCTATGTTGATTTGATTGGAGGTTTGTCGGCATCCCATCCTGAAAATTATGTGTTGGTGACAGATGAGAATGATAAATATGAGCCATTGGAGGCAATTAGGATAATGAACAATCAGAGACAAAAGATCTATGATTATGAAGATCCAGGGAAACATATTGATCAATTAATGGGATTTGACACAAAGTTCCTTCCCCATCTTATGAAAATTATTATATTGATTAGGAAAGTCGATCAATATTTGTTGACTAGTTATGAATCAGTGATACCGTTAGAAATAGTACAAGAAGCGCTTGAAGTGAAAGAATCCATGCTTACAATTTATCATGATGACGAAGAGCAAATTAAACTAGCCAGGTTGAGATTTATGGAAGAAAAGCAACGTCTTAATAATGATGATCTGATTGATAGTGCATCGCCACCTTACATTATTAGTAAAATTCAGGAAAATGAGATTCTTGGGTATACTAACAAGGTATTTTGTGATACTGGTATTCTTCATTTATATAGAAGAGTATTAAAGATTCCACGAAGTTCACCGATTATTCAAAATCTCGTAAATGGAATTGCGAATATAATGAAAGATCATATTGCTCCTAAATCTCCAACTGATATTTGTTGTATATTTTGCTTTTTCAGTGCTGGATGTGAAATATTAGATGTTGAAATGCAACAATTATTTGAAAAGAGATTTAATCAATTAATAGAAATGGGTAATATAAATGCTAAAAAGGGTCTACAAATCATGAAGAGATGTTGGGAATCCGATGAAGATTGGTTAACTGCTGCCCATACTTTAGAAATAGACTTTATAGTTATGTAGTAAAATAATAACGATTGAATGATAGATGTAACAATAAATAGATAGAACACAATAGAATGGTTAAGGTTCACTTAAGCTAAAGAAACTGACGCGGTAATTACATTTTAAATTTTTTTTTTTTTTTCTTTTGGGTTGGAAGAAAAGAATTCAGGTGCTTCACTTCACTTCACTGTCACTCACTCACTCACTCACTCTTTGCTTGATGATCTTCTCTTCCTCCATCATTTCATTGAAACTGGTTCTAAATTATTCTTTTAAATACTACATATACATCAAACAGGTAGCAACGATTAAACATCTATCTGTATTTGTAAATATTACGATAGCTAGTTTAAAATCAATCATAAACAAGTATCGATGCTGTCTCAATTTATTGACAAACCTCAAGGGTTTGACAAGTTGATTGCATTAATTGAAAAATCACATAATGAAGCAGGAAGTAGTGAAGTGCAAGAACTTGTGCTAAGGGAATCATTTCAATATCTAATACAAAACCAACAGAATCTTCATTGGTTCTGTGACCAGTACATGTATCCAGCAGCAACACATGCATTGATTCTCTTTTCGTTTCCTAATAATCAACTTCTTCTGAAATTACAACCCTTTATGACGAGAAGTTTAACAACATGTGAAGATTGCATAAGGTGCTTTAATCGAAGTAAAGCTGAGCTTAGGTTAAATTTTGCTATTAAAAAAGGTATTCAATTAAGTATGGTTGATCAGTTTCTAGCTACAATTATTCAATGGGAAGAATCCATTCTTGGTCCAATATTGAGACAAATCAATGAAAATTTAATGAATATAACAACTTTAACTAAGGAGACAAATATAAGTATACATTGGTGTTTGAATAATCCAACTTTCATTCGAAAAGACGGACTAATAAGAGATGATTTTAGAAGACTTATCAAACATTTCTATTCATACAGACTTCTTCCTTTGCCAGATCAATTGTTCCCAGGTATGATTTGTTTATTATTTGAAGGTGGATCAGAAGAAAAGTTATGGGTCAATCAAAGTTTTTCAAATTTACTAGAGAAAAGGTTTCAGTTTAACAAGACATCTTTAGAAGAGGCGGTTATTCAAGAGTTTTCCCTTCATTTGTATCAAATACAAAAAGCTGAGTTTTATAATGACAGGAATGCAATAATATTTTGGACTAATTTTTACAAGATTATGGATTTTGTTGATGATGAATCGTTCATTCTTCGATGCAATACCCCAAAAGATATCAGAGTTATGTGTGAATCCACCGGGTTAAGATTTTATCCTCTCATTAGACTTCTTATGAATTGTCTAATGTCTTACTTAAAGGAGCCTTTACCAATTCTATTAAAAGTATTCAGCAAATTATTGTGCAGATACGAAGCAAAATTTTGGTCGTTTGCGACACCTATTAATCATACACAAATTCTTGACTCGGTGCTATCAAATCCAGAATTCTCAAAACAGCTTCAACTGGCAGCGATTGATGCACAGGGTATTAATGATTGGACTCTAGATGAAATAAGCTCATGGATGTTTAATGTACTCCCATCTTTAACAAAGGGGCAACGAAATACAGCATGCGTCAGATTGGGACAATATTTGTTAAAACAGACTATTTCTACAACATCCAGATATGATGATAGATTGAAAAAGGTTAAGTTATTGCAGAACTTGGGATGTCGTATATTATTGTCGGGATTTGATGGAATTGATCTTGACCAAGGTATTCTGGATAAAAATTTCTCGTTGGGGTTGATGACAGTCAGAGATATTAGAACTAGTATCGAATATGAGGCAGATCAAATTGTGGATTTAGCGTTATCTGCCCAAGAGTTGGGTTACTCGATGAAGCTTGTGGTAAAATGTTTGAACTATGACCTTGCCATTTTAGCCCACAATACTATTCTCTTGCATCAGGATATCCCACCAACAACTTTTGACACCTTCCCTCTTCTTTGGGGTACTATTCTTAAGCGCAAAATTTATTCTAGTTTACTTCTTTCAAAAGAGATGATGGGATCATTAGTGGTTACTTCTAAGATTATTCAATTTTCTCCTCGGAAAAGTCAAGAATCAAATAAGCAGTTAGCTGATTCTAAGAAACAGCATAATGAAAACGTATCGACAATTAGTAATCTTGTTAAGCAACTTTTGGAAAAACTAAGCTTGGCTGAAGAAAGTTTCATAAAGAAGATTATTGAGGATAGTGTTTGTCTGAATGCAATCTGGGCTTGTGTCTTTTCTCCGCTGCTTAGTCAGGCTGCACTTGGATTATTTAATGGTGTGTTTGATGCTGATGGTCGTTTTGAAACAGTACAAGAAGTTTTATCTAGAAACCTAGGCATTACTGTCACTTCTGTTAACTTGAACCTTGATGAATTAACTAGTTTGGAAGCGTATGAGCCAACACCAAAGGCAGTTAGAATTATGATGGATGTCATCCGAGCGTTATCCGATCCCCTTAGTCCAATTTTAAGCACATCGGATCAAGTGGCTTCGAATGCTAATCTAATTGTTCAATTATGGAACAGTAGTTGGCTGTTTTTGGTTATGATTTATAAACGGACATTTATTTGGGCCAATCAATTTCATTTAGAAGAGTTGGTGGAGTTTACTAGAGATGTATTGGATTTCAGTCATTTGCTTATTGACTCATTCAGAATTATTCTTGATAATATAAGAGAACACACACCGGAAGATACACCGGCTCAATTATTCAAGGTATTTATGAATGCATTTAATTTTGTGGTCGTTTGGTTAAGACTTGGTGATCTTTCTCTTCTTAATTCATGTGTGGATTTAGTATTTAAAGGATTCTCCTTAGCATCGGAGAATAACTTCACCATCGACAAATCATTTATTGAGAATTTTGCAAAGTTTGGTGCCAAGGCAAAGAAGTTTAATAGTAAGTTATCTGATGCTCAAAGGCAACAGATTTTGTCAACAGCGAGAGAATTTGATTATGAATTAGTAGATCGTGTCCAAGAAGAGGCGATACAACACAAACAATCAAAACAGAAGTTGGAAGTGATAGAGGTAACTGACAGTGATGAAACCCCCGAGCCGCCTCTGTCGGTTCAATCCCGTTCAAGATCGGCTACTCCGAAGCAGCAAACTCTTGGAAGATTTGGTGTTGTTACTCATGAAGCTCCGGTTGCTCCTCCTCCTCCTGTGCGAGAATTTAAATCGTCGAATCTTGAAGCAATCAGAAAGGAATTAAAGACGACTAGAGTGGTACCTGCCAAGCCTATTGCAGCCCCGGCACCTCCAAGGCCTGCTGGATTTAATACTAAAAAATCTGCACCTGTTGTAGGAAGGTCCTTAAATGCTTTAAAGAAAAAGAAGGTTGATTCAGATTCGTCAGAAGATGAATCGGACACCGATCTTTCTGATTTATTTGTTGATAAGGCGAAGAAGAAACCTAAGATTGTTGAGGTGGATCTGAATCTTAAAGAAGTCAATCGCTCATTGATGAAAAAGAAGACAGTTGACCACGTAAAATTGGAGCAAGAACGTATGAGAAAGAGATTGAATGTCAACTTAAGACCACTATACGATAACATATTAAGATGGAACTATAATTCAAATAGTGATTATCCTACCGATGATAAGAACATATATCAAGAAGTTAAAGATACATATAAAGATGCTAAAGAATATGTTAGTGTAACAGAACCACTTTTAATGTTAGAATGTTGGCAAGGTATCCAATCAGCAAAAGCTACAGTAATTGAAGATCCGTTCGAACTCTTGGTTGGTAGTAGAACTAGCGTTGATGGGTTCTTCGATGTTTTTGCGTCGGTCAGTAAAAAGATGCTTCAAGAACGAAAGATAGGAGAATCGGATCTTCTTGTTCTAGGATTCATGAATGATGAAGCGAGAACTCCGAAATTAATGCGAGGATATTTGAAAGCAAACACCACTAAAACATGTTTGGCAAAAGTGAGAGAAATCAAATCAGCTAACTCTGACTTTTCTGATATTACATTTAGAGTATATCCAAGTGGACCATTGATGGGTGTACTCACGCCAAAATCAATTATTGTGGGAATGAGAGTTATGCAAATGACCACTGTAGAAAGAGAATATACTTCGTTGAAAGGTTTACAATTCTATGATTTATTGGATTCTATTCTCGAAGCCAAACCCAACCATCCCCTTGAAGTTGATGATGCAGAAGCAGAGAAAATGCGGTCCATATATGATGTTAATAAATCTCAAGCTAAAGCAATTATGGGTACATTTAAGAGTGAAGGTTTTTCATTGATTCAAGGTCCGCCAGGTACAGGGAAAACAAAGACAATTTTAGGTATTGTGGGCTATTCACTAAGTCATCAGAAAGATTTGAAAGTTATAGACGCGCCAGGACTGAAGACACCAACTATTGATCAGCCTAAAGTGTTAATCTGTGCTCCAAGTAATGCAGCCGTGGATGAACTTGTGGTGAGATTACGAGATGGTGTTCGAAATGCACAGGGCCAACATATGCCTTTGAAGGTTGTGAGATTAGGTAGAAGTGATGCCATAAATGTGTCTGTAAGAGATTTAACTTTGGAAGAATTGGTTGATAAAGAATTACAAGAAAAAGCAGTCGATGTTAGTATTGATCCTTCAATTAGGCAACAGCATCTGAAATGTATACAAGAAAGAGATGAAATCAGAAAAAGATTGAATACAGAAAGTTTGGATGAAAAGGAAATGACAGATTTGGAAACTAGATTAAGAGAAGTGAACAAAAAGAGAAGTGAGATTGCGAAGAGATTGGATGAGCAAAGAGAACGTGCGTCAATTGCATATCGTACTAGAGAAATAGATAGAAGGAATATTCAAGCTAGAATTTTATCACAGGCCCAGGTTATTTGTTCGACATTGTCGGGTTCCGCACACGACTTCTTGGCTAATCTTTCAATTAAGTTTGATCAAGTCATTATAGATGAAGCATGTCAGTGTGTCGAATTATCTGCAATTATTCCTTTAAGATATGGATGCAAGAAATGTATAATGGTTGGTGATCCTAATCAGTTGCCTCCTACTGTTTTGTCCCAAGCTGCTGCTTCTTACAATTACGAGCAGAGTTTGTTTGTGAGAATGCAGAAGAATAATCCATCTTCAGTATATCTTTTGGACGTTCAATATAGAATGCATCCAATGATATCACAATTCCCTAGTACTGAATTTTATAACTCGAAGTTAAAGGATGGTAAAGGAATGGAAGAGAAAAATAAAAGACCCTGGCATTCAGAGTTACCACTTACGCCTTATAGATTTTTTGATATCGTGGGTAAGCATGAACGGGATGATACAACAAGGTCTCTTTTTAATACTGAAGAAGCAAGAGTGACCTTAGAATTAGTTGAGAAATTAATGAATATATTACCGGAGGGTAAGATTGCAGGTCGAATTGGTATCATTTCACCGTATAAGGAACAAATTCGAACAATCAGAAATATCTTTGTTAGGAAATATGGAAAAATAATTACAGATGAAATTGATTTTAATACTGTTGATGGATTTCAAGGTCAAGAAAAAGAAATCATTATTATGTCTTGTGTTAGAGCAAGTCCTACTGGTAATGTTGGGTTTTTAAGTGATGTTAGACGTATGAATGTCGCACTTACTCGTGCAAGAACAACTCTTTGGATTCTTGGTAACAAACTGTCTTTATCTCGGAATAATGTTTGGAAGAGGTTATTAGAGGATGCAGATGGTAGAGGTTGTGCATCAAAGGCATATCCGGGGTTTATGAACGCGTCTAGCGGATACAAAAGAAGATTTGAAAATGAAGATACAGTACGTGATAATAATCCTAAGAAAGGTAAGAGAGAAAATAGCGACTGGAAAGGTAACAAATCTAAACCACAGCAATCTGGATCCAATAATACAGGAATTGGCAAAAATGGAGAAGCACATAAAATTCAGCCTGTTAGAAGTGGGATATTCGAATCTCAGCATCCAGTTTCAAAAAAGACTTCATCCAAAGCTGATCTAATTGCTGCAGCTCGAAAGCTTCAATCAGATAAAGGACGGCCTGAGCCTAAAGACATAGGTTCAACCAATCTACCAAAAGCCCCAAAATCTTTTATGAACAACCAGGTTTATGGAGCCATTTCACCACCAGGTGCAGGTTACCCGGTGGGAACGACGCAACCACTGCTTTCTTCAGGATATTCACCAACTGATCCTGTTAATGATGGAAGAAGAATGACACCTCCACCGCAAAATTTTGGGTATTTACCCACAGGGCCAGGGAATGATGTTGCCAGAATGATGCCACAACCGCCACAACCTCATGCACAATATCCAAATGATCCACGCTATCAAAATCTGTACCAAAACGTGGCTCCAACAAACTCGGGTGTGATGCCTGCAATGTCTGTTAACGCTGGTTCTACAACTTTGCGACCCAGTTCTTCTGGGCATGTCAAACCACCTCCAAAAAAGAGTTCTGGTATTTTTATACAAAAGAGAAGACCTCCTCCAAAACCCTAGAATTTAATAACTAGTTCGAATAACCGTAACGAAACTTATAGAATAGAATTATGTATTTTTACTCAACTTTAGTTTGCTTCGATGTATTCTGATCTGTTGCACTGACCATGTGTATTTGCGATGTTGGCTTTGAGGAGCTTGGCATCAATGGCGCTGAAAATGAGTTGCTCGAACCAGAAGACTTTTCCATCGGATTAGGCAGCTCTTTTCCTATATTTTCATACTCCTTTAAAATATCAGCCAATTGTTCTCCTGGTGATACAAGCTTGAGACCTTCGAGAATTGCTTGGGCTTCGTTGGAAATCATTCTTTGTAGTAACGTCTTATGACTTAAATTCTCGACAGTGCTATCAGAGGGTAACTTTGAAGCATTGTCTAAAATTATATTCAACTCCTTTAATGAATTCGTTAATAAATCAAGCACTGCTTCGTTATTTGCCTGTGGAGTAGATGCAATCAAAGTATTATGTAACTTTTCTTCCTGAGATTCCAACAATGTAGTTGCCTTTTGCCAAGATGACCCAAGTTCCAGAAAGAGGACGGCACTCTTGGACGTTTGTAGTGTTAGCGAGGTCAAGGCTTCTACTTTGTGTTCCAAGAATTTTACTATAGGTTCTAAATCTAGCTTTTCTGATATGGTATTAGATAAATCATCTATTTTTGGGTTCCTAGGAAATCTATGGGAATTACTAGGATGGGTTTCTGGTAAATTTTCTAATATGGTCTTCACAACCCTTTTTAGTTTTCTCTTCATTGCCATTGAATTCTGTGACCCTCGAGCATATCCCTTTTCATATGCAGTAGGTCCATGTTCGTGATTCTTTAGCCATAAATCATCAGTTGGTTCATTAATAGTAGGCTGCCCGGCAGGTATATATGCTTGAATTCCGATGTGTTGAGTTTCCTTGGCTGATTTCTCATTTTTTTTAGGGTCGATTAAAGGAAAAGGTTCAGTAGTTTTAGAATTTGATGGGAATTTCAGTCTTGTTGATGTAGTTTGGTTCAAGCTGTTCATAAATGTAACATCTACTGGAACAGTTTTAATAATTTGACCAACTTCTGAAGTAGGAATTCCATTAGATATCAAAAGTTTAACCATTTCTTCTCTTCCTTTTTCTTCAATATTTCTGAAAATGTTGACATATTTGGCTGACCTACTTTCCAATACACTGCTAGTATCTTCCATTTCTTTCATCACAAATTGTTTTTGAGTCTTGAGATTTCGTAGCTTCTCTTCAAGTTCGTTTATTTCTCTGTCGATGCTATCTGATCTTTCTAGGAGTTTGGTCATTTTCGCTCCATATTTGCTGTTTGGACTTTTGATTTCTTTAATTCTGCTTAATATTTTATCTCGTTTAACATCCCAGTTTTTAAAAGAATCATACAATTGCTCAGTATAAGCTGCATCTTTTTCATATAGTTCATTTAACGCATAGTAATTTTTGGTTATTTGGTCGTAATCTACTGGAAATGAATTTCGAAGTGATTGTAATCTATCATCTCCCAGCTTCAAGAAAGTTTCATGCAATTTGGATTTTCTGTTTAGAGTAAGCAATAGTCGTTTAAGTTCATCAGAAATATGTTCGATTGGTGATGCTGCATCTTCTTTGAAGCTGGTATTACGGATTGGAAATTCTCTGGGGAAAGTCGATGAATCGGCATACAAACTTGCAAATTCGCTTGTCTTGAGTGTATCTACAGTATCATCGAGCCTATCTGATTTGACTTTGGGATAATCATCAATATAATTATTGCTCTTCTTTGTTTTCTTTTTCAAATTTGATGGATTAGGTACTAGTAATTCATCATCAGCATTGGTGTCACTGGAAATGAACACTACCGGATCTAGATCATGTTCTTCTTCATCACTTGAAGTGGCTTCTGTAAAAGATTGTAGTCTTCTAATTGGAGGAAGCGCAGAGCGACTCAATTGAGCTGTTGATGCTAAGTTTATAGACTCAAATCCGTTATTTGAAGACATCATTCTTATCTCTTTGGTGTGGAGGCAAAACTCATAAAACTCATGAAACTTAGCCGCAGTGTTCTTTCTTTTTTCTGCTCTCTTATCAAATTTAATGTTTCTGAGTTGTGCTACCAGGTGCAGTTATCAATTATCATCAATTTACACCAGTAGAACTGGTTTGCACTTGGCAACACCATTGATCTTGCCCAATTAACTACTTAATGCATTTGAATGTTCTAAACGTTTTAGACACATCTTGGTAGTTTTCCTATAGTTAACTGCGTGTTTGTAGTCTTTCAATTCAAATACTTGATTGAGTACTCACTATTTTCAATCTAAGACTTCGCGGGACTTACGACAAGAAGCATATATACTTATTCCTGTCTTCGTATCTCCCTAGGGACCATTCTAGCCTAATTTAGAGGTGGTTAATTGTGTTTTTGATTGTAGATAAAGCGTTCATTCAGTATTGTAAATTGTGAGAGGATTACGCGGCACTACGCGTTCTATTATTTATTTTTATTTTTTTTTTGTTATATTTTTGATCTCACTCATCAAATAGAACTGACTATCAAATCCAATGTAATAAAAACGAATCTCCTCTCAATTCCATCAGAGGAACCCCACTTGTGAACCTGATAATGAAAGTGTTATGTGTAGCAGAAAAGCCATCAATAGCTAAAGCAGTTTCACAAATATTAGGGGGAGGAAATGTTACAATCAGAAGTTCTAAAAATAAATACATCAAAAATTATGACTTCACATTCAATTTCCCAAATTTAGGAAATTGCGAGGTGACAATGACATCTGTAGTAGGACACATTACTGGGATGGATTTTCCTGATAGTTTCCAATGGGGAAAATGTCCTCCTGGTAGGTTATTTGAAGCAGAAGTAATAGAGAAGGTTGAGAAAAAGGATGTATATGATAACATTTCCAATGAAGCAAGACAAAGTCAAAAATTGATGATTTGGACAGATTGTGATCGAGAAGGGGAGTATATTGGCTATGAAGTTTTTAAAGCTGCAAATAAGGGAAATAATAGTATAAATATTAGAGATATATGGAGAAGTAAGTTTTCACATTTGGAAAGAAATCATATAATTAGAGCAGCAACAAATCCTGTTCCATTGGACATGAAAGCTGTGAATGCTGTCTCTTGTAGAATGGAACTTGATTTAAGGGTTGGTGCGAGTTTTACAAGATTATTGACACAACTGTTGAAAGACAGTTCAGTAATTTCCAAAGGTGAAGTAGCGTCTTATGGTACTTGCCAATTTCCAACATTGGGTTTCGTTGTTGATAGATATAAAAGAGTTAAATCATTTGTCCCTGAACCATTTTGGTATATTGATGTTGAAGTTACCAAAGAAAGGAAGAAGGTGGCGTTCAATTGGGTAAGAGGAAATTTGTTTGATAGGTTACTCGTCTTATTATTATATGAAAATTGTCTAAATAGCGACTTTGGTACAATCACTAAACTAGAGACTAAACCGAAAAGTAATTATCGACCCTTGCCATTAACCACTGTTGAACTTCAAAAGGATTGCTCAAAGTACTTTAAAATGACGGCTAAACAGACTTTAGATGCAGCAGAGAGATTATATAATCAAGGGTTTCTCTCTTATCCAAGAACAGAAACAGATAAGTATCCTTCGACAATGGACTTCAAAGGTATATTCGACAAGCAAGCAGGAGATCCAAAGTGGGGAGAATATGCTGCGCGATTACTGAGAGAAGGACATCAGACACCCAGAAGTGGATCGCATGATGATAAGGCGCATCCCGCTATTCATCCAGTCAAGTATGCTAGCTTAGATTCTTTAAGAAACCAATACGAGAAGAAAGTTTATGAATATGTGGTACGACGTTTCCTTGCATGTTGTTCTAAAGATGCAGTAGGTCAACTAACACAGGCAACTTTACAATGGGGAGATGAATTTTTTACAGCATCTGGTCTTATGGTTTTAGAACAGAATTATTTGGAAATATTTATTTATAAGAAATGGGAATCTTCAAAACAATTACCAAATTTTACAGAAGGTGAACAAGTTAAAATTTCAAGTGGGAAAATGAAAGAGGGTAAAACTAGCGCGCCAAAGCATATGACTGAAGCGGAGTTAATTGCACTCATGGATGCAAACGGAATTGGTACGGATGCAACTATTGCCAGTCATATAGAGAAAATTACTGACAGAGGATATATTTCTAAACCTACCGGAACCCAATTTCTTGTTCCTTCGCCATTGGGTATGGGACTTATTGAGGGTCTTGATAAATTGGGATTTGCGGATATTTCATTGTCAAAGCCGTTTTTAAGAAGATCATTGGAATTATCATTGCAAGAGATCGCTAATGGTACTAAGACAAAGCAAGCGATTTTGGACAATAGTATACGAATCTATAAAGATGCATATGGTATAACGTCTCGTGAAATACGGCGCTTGATGCAAATGTGTATCGATATGATTGAAAGAAATAGTTAAGTCACTAAAATCCTTTCGCTTGACCCTTTTTTTAGTTAGAATAGCTAGTTAGTCAGTAGTTAGTTAGCTGGTTTGTATAGTACGAACGGAAAAAAAAATTGACAAACTAATTTAGTTGATAATAAGTAAGTTAGCAACAACATTTACCCCATTTCTTTTTCCTCTTCGTGTAATTCAAAGAAATCGTCAACTACCATGTCATATAAACAGCCTTGTAAATACTTTGCACAGGGGAATTGTCGATATGGAAATAGTTGTAGATTTTCCCATCTGAATGTGAGTCGTCAGTATTCCCTGTATCTGCAAAATTCATCATCAATAGACAATCAATCAACACTAGCACGATTCTTAGAACCAAGTTCCCTCGAAACATACACAGTAGATTTAAAGGAAGAAATACATTGTCATGAAACAAATACCTATCAATGCATCCCATTGTCATCATTTGGACTCCCTTATCCTGCTGTTAACAACTTAATTAATGGGCGTGATTTATCATTTGAAGAAATGCGATTGAAATTTATGGAAGCACAATCAAAAAATCAGGTGACCGAATTTGAACGCAATATGCAGGCGCGAATTAATGATATGAACTATTGCTTTAATCATCTTAAAGGAAGAGAACAGTTGGCAGTTAGATATCAACAAAAATCAGCAGAGTTACCTGACAAGAAACCTAAACCTTTTATAGATAGATCTTTAGAAGAAAATTTACAAATGTTTACAAATCAAGCTACAGGTGGAAGTGGGTTTGGTTCTAGTGGATTTGGTTCCAGTGGGTTTGGTTCAAGTGGGTTTGGTTCAAGTGGATTTGGGAGTGGAGCAGCACAACCCAGCAATGCATTTGGAAATCAATCTAGTACTGCGTCAGCTTTTGGAAATAGTGGGTTTGGTAATGCGGGATTGCTGGGTTCTCAAACTGGTGCTCCATCTGCCTTTGGTTCTGCTGGTTTAGGAAAGCCTGCCACAACCACTACGTCAGCGTTTGGAAGTTCAAACCAAACTTCATTTGGGTCTTCAGGCTTTGGAAATTCTGGATTTGGAAGCAACCCTGGAGGTGCATTTGGTCAATCATCTGCCTCATCTGCATTTGGATCTAGTGGAATTAAATCGTCAACAGGGGCATTTGGAACCACTGCAACTACATCATCGCCCTTTTCTTCAATGGGACAAGCAGAAAATAAAACATCGCCATTTGGTAATGTAGCGGCAGCAACTACAACAGGACAGCAATCTAATCCATTTTCAACATCAAACACAACAAATCCATTCGGATCTTCAACAACTCAAACAACACAACCAGCGTTTGGAAATACTGCAGCGGCAACATCTTCAAACCTGCAACAATCCCCCTTTGGCACATCTTCTAAGCCATCAGCGTTTGGTAGTTTAGCTACAACAAGTCTGTCCCCATTTGGAACAACAACATCTACATTTGGGCAGAATCAGAATCAGCCTTCATCAGCTCTGCCATTTGGGTCCACAAATACCACACTGTCGCCTTTTGGCGCAGTTACGACCAATGCAACTTCCCCATTCGGCGTTACAAAACCTGCAGCCTCGCCTTTTGGTGCCACTGGAACGGCCTCGTCGTCCGTATTCGGACAAGCTCCAACTTCACAAGCGAACACATCTCCATTTGGTAATCTAGCGCAACAAAGCAGGCTTGCAAGTTCAGTCCCAAGAGATTCAATGATAGAGGGAGAAGAGTCAGGAGGTGAATTGGGAGATTTGGATCCCTCTGTGATTGAAGCATTTAGAGCAGAGAAATTTATGTTGGGAAGAATACCAGATGCTCCACCACCAGCCGCTTTATGCAATTAGTGTAATGCGTGTAATGAGTGTATTTATAACGTTATAGAATAATGCATGTTAATGATTTTTTTTGCCTTGGGATACTATTTATGTATGTAGTTCTGGTTCTGGTGGATCCTGCACTTCTTCTTCGTAAATTCTTAACAATAGAACGCATTTGTAGACTTCTTTCATGAACCTTATTTCGTTGTATGCAATTCTTGTAACATCGAATTTTTTCTTCTACGAAACAGCCTGTTTCTTTAGGCATTTTATGTCTTGCAATCAAGGTTAGCCGACAGACACACATTTCCACAATCAACGTTAAATGATTTGCATAGAATGTGGTAATCCAGAAATCAAATGTTTATACTCGCGATATAAAAGTGAATACATAAAATTAACTGTTTGTCAAGAATGTGGAAAGATTTCCGACAAGTACATTGAATATGACTTAGTTATCCTATTCCTTGATATCTTATTGTTAAAGGATCAGGCTTATAGACATCTTGTATACAACAGAACCGAAATTGAAATCCTCGACAAGGTATCCCAATTGAGTAGAAACAATTGCAATAAAATATTTGATTGGTTTTATGTATACAAATTTCATATTCGACGATTAGTGGTTATTATCTTATTTGAAGTATACTTGATGTGGGCAAAAGAAGAACGCAAATCAACCCATTCATTGATCATAGAGACAATATTAGAACAGCCTATCTTTGCTCAGTATATTTTGTTCATAGCTAAACTGTTAATTGAATATTCCGTGTTTGATTTCTGTATTATCATACTATTTCGATATTATTGTCGATGGGGTTACGAAAGATTGAATAAGAACATCCCTCAAGAGTATCAATTTGGATACAATAACGTCGTATTGTTGACTACTGTAATGGTATCTAGTTCCATCAAACTATTTCCAATACTAATGCTTATTTGGCCATATGATAGGACTAGCATTTCGCAACCATTGATTAGTATGATTTGTTTCGTTAATGTTGTGGAAGCTATTCGAGTTATTACTGGTTATAGATATTTTACTATCGTAGCTATTGTTGGAATTTCATCAGTGGTACTGGTTGTTTTATCGAAATTGGCGTTGACTCTGATTGTTTCTTGCCTACTTGAGGTTGAATTTAAATCATTATATTTGGATGAGCTACAAGAGTTTATATTTCAAGCTGGAAATTTACTAGATTTATCCAAAAGTCTAATATAGATTATCTATAAAGGCTGTATTTATACAAGTCTAATAACTCCATTCATTAAGATTTTGAGATTTCCTCACAGTGGTACCATCATAATTTATTAATAATACATCTTGTCCATCAATGGCAATTAAAGGTCCATCTAGATCATTCACTAAATTTGGATACTCATATTTTGTGTTTGATTCCCTCCTTTCGTCAAGAGTCCTATTGCTCTCATTCTGTCTACCTGTATTCTCAAGATCAACCCAAGGATTAGAAACCATTGCATTATTTTCAATCGCACGTAAGGCAATAAACATGGATAAAGGGATGTATTGTTCTTGAAAGTTCCATAAAAAGTATAATGATATTAGTGGTAATGGTGCCAATGATGTGGCACAAGTAAATGCCTCTTGAAGAGCAAGAGTACCTACCATGGTAATTTGGAATATTAACAATCCAAGAATTATTCTTCTGAAAACCAATGGCCATACTTTTCCTGTTGAATGAGGTGGATGAACACATGAATATAACAATTGATATTTGCTGACAAAATATCCGATGATAAAATATAATAATCCTGCAGTCAAAATCTTTGATGACATCACTGAATAAACTAAAGTAATAATAAATATCAACATTGGTTGAGGTAATTGTAATCCAAAGTCAAACACTGGTGGTTTGTATAATTTCAGATAGTCTCTAGGTGTCTTGCACCAGAACAATGATTCAATTGGAAACTTGATTAAGTTTCCAATCAATAATAATTTAAATGGATAAATTGCTAACCCCTGTAAAATAATAAAATCGACATAAAACAATGATAAGTCTTTTATTGATTGTGCTAAATCATACGCAATCTTAGTAGTATCACTTAAATATGCAGTCCCAAATGTAGTAAACACCAAAAATAAATTGACAAATATATAGAAGAAGTTCTTCGATACTGATGATAATTCTTCGTCACTATGCGATGTGTATCCTTGTTTCGCTGAAATCCAAACATAAAAGAACGGAATAATTATATTCAATATTGTGAAAAGATAAGTTGGTAATAATCCAGTTATGGCAGTTTTGGCCCATTTATTTGCCTTTAAGAAACGACCCAACGAGGGCCATATTTTAGCAATACTCTTTACATTCAATAGACTTGCCAAATATCTCACGGGATAGATCAAAAGTATACTCATGAGCCCTATGATCAAAGTCACCATAAAGATCTTTGTATTTCTTTCCTTTCTTGTTAGGCATAAATTGTCCCATCTTATATCGTGTGGAGCCGCTGCAAGACTAGTAATTAAGTGATTAACCTTCGGATCTAGCACAGCTTGTGCTAGCATTTGTGCTTGTGCCACTGAATTCATAGTTAAGAAAGCGGTGGAAGTTGCTGGGTATTCTTTGGTTCTGGCTCGTGTTATTTCTTTATCTATTACTTCCAATTGCTCTGAATAATATGCTATTGCATCTACCTGGGGACCAAATACTCCAAATAAACCTTTTCGAATCTTTGGTCTTTCCACTAATTCATCCCCCATTAAGCTGTTTGCCATGTCAGAATTCAATGAATTCTCAAGTGGTTCACGTGCTGTTTCTGCTACGATTTCAGAAATTTGATCAATTATTGAAGAAGCGGGGGATGAATCATTTTCTTCTCGGAAGTCCTGGCTAATATCACGATATTCGTTTTCTAAGCCAATCAGATCACGCAATTGAGGGTGCAAACTCGAGGAAAGTACTTGAGATTTACTTATGATTCCCTTTTTCTGGAAATATTCCACCCAACATACCTCCAATTTACGTAAAATCTTCTTTCGCAATTGGAAAAGCTTATTTAAGTTCCCCCATTCTCTGACAATCAAAATTGAATCTATTTCTCCAATATTCAAACTCTCAATATGTCTAGCTAAAGTAATCTCGTCTCGTAATATTGCGGGTATACCTGATACTTTAACGGTTCTATCAGTAACTGAATTCTGGCCTCCTAAGTATTTTTGTCTCATATTGATAATTTTCCTAGTTTGGCTGTAGAGGAAGTAAATGGTGATAAATGTGAAAACATATGTGAAAATGACATACATCCAAGGAAACAATTGAGATGATCTCTCTTCATCCAAAAAAGTTGATCTACTCAACCTAACAATTCTATTAATTGCAATTGATGTTCCATTATTATTATCATCGTCATCATCGTCGTTGTCATCATCGGGATAATCCAGATCCATTCTTCCTGTAAATTTATATCGAATGGGAGAAATGATACAAATGGCAAGTATTAAACATACAGACAATATTTTTATGCACATTTTGAAAAATCCCAAAAATACAACAGCATCTAATCCAGCATGCTCCAACACTTGCAGCTCATTTATCTTATATACAATTGGAATCCAGCCAAATAAAGATTTTAACGGCAATTTCGGTAGATACTTTCTTGATGAAGAATGAAGATAATTAAAGTTCATATGATTGAGATTGGCAACATATATTTTTGGATATCGTATTCGAAGTAAGGAAAATGATAGGATTGCAAACAATCCCAAGGTAGAAGCAATTATTATTTGATATCTTGCAACACGAGTTGATGGTGGTCTATATCGCCCATCATCTTCATTCGCGGTAGCTTCAAACAATCGTTTGTTTATATCTATAAGGAAATTGAGGGCTACCTCTTGTAACATCTATATATAGTAATGATTGTGAATGTTTAGGAATGATTCCTCCAGGTCAACATCGAAATAATCAGTTGTTATTCAGTATGGAATCTCCGGCTAAGACTACACTTTTAGCGAGCCCGAATTTTCCCAGTAGAACTTTCCCAGTGGAAAAAAATCGACTCACGGAAAATACAACCAGAAAAGATTTGTATTAGAAGACAAATGGAGTAATACGTGTATTTATAGTTCATATGTTTGTAAGATATAAAGTCAAGAGATCGGTGTTTACTGATTGGCCTAAGGCTATAAATTCATCTGAAGCCTTATTTCGATTATATTACTATATATATATATTTTTTACATCTAATCGGTAATAACGCTCCATCCAAAAAAAGCAAACGTACATGACTACGAGAGAGTTATTCCAATTCCTACCACCATCTGAACTTGTTGTCAATTGTTAACAGATGGATCTATAATTAATCAATTTGTTTCAGATTTACCCTCTGTAATATATAAATGTTGTACTATTTTGGGTACTTCGTAGGTGCAATTGTCAAGTGAGAGTATTCCTGACAAATTCTGCAACAATTTTGCCAACAATTGGAAGCAATGATTTTAAACTTGTAGAAATCATAAAAAGGTTCTCCCTACATAGCTCAAGCAAAGACAACAGTTAAGCACCTAACCGATACTACTATATACTCCTATCCTAAACAGCGAATAGCTGATTCCTGTAAAGATTTAAGGAAGATAGAAATATGTATAGGTTGCAAAATCAATTTTAACACAAAGTACACGACCAAATTTAGAATGCACGTGAAAAATCATCACCAACTTTCTTAAACAAACACAATGATATCATTATTGTTAGAGAGAGAGAGAGAGAGATACACTCTTTCAACATCAACCAAAAAATGAACCACTCATATTCATACACCAAGGGATTTATCGAGAAGCAAGTTCAAATACTAAATCAACCGCTCGAAATCACTGATTCTCTAAGAGATATACTACGAAATAATGATAAATACATTCAAGAACCTCATGAACAACCCATAACTGAATCCCAATTAATTGGAATATTACATCGACTTAACAAAAGAATCAAACAAAGAAATGATACTATTTTTACAACCCAAGTGACTCATCAAATAGTGCTGCAGATATTAAAGTTAGAACAGAATAAATTAAATATCGTGAATGAACAATTAGTGAAAATAAGTCATGTCTTGAAACCAATTCTAGTTCCCGACTTCCAACATCTATCCAACAACGATCGCCTTTCTAAGCTTCTTGAGCTTGGTGATTTGATCAAAGAATTACCCGAACCTAAATATATTCTTGTTCAAAACGAAGAAGACGCGTCTGAAGAAGAAGAGGACGAACATATCCTTGATGATGATATTCATAATGCATTAGTCCAAGACGATCAAGAGGGAAGAAGAATTAAATCAAACTATAGAAGAAAGGTTATAAACCAAGTGAATGCAATGTTTCCTAAGGATGAAGAAGTTATTGAAAGATATGGTCGTCTTAGACAAGAGTTGATTGATATTCAACAGAACCTATGTCGAAAGTATGACAAACTCAACTATTTGAAAGATCTAGCGGGAGAATTGAGAAGTGCTTTGGGTACGTCTCAACTTAGCGCTATTGAAAATGAAGATGACATGGTATATGATAGCGACGAAGACATATACAAACAAGGTGACGACAATCAACATGTGGCAGATGATTCAGAAGAGCTCTCAGCAAATCCTAGTAGCGTTTTTAATGAAATCAATAAATTCAGAGTGCTTCTTGAAAAGTTAACATACTCCGTTGACAAAACAAAGGCCACCAATCGGGAAATAATAGAGTTGGCTAAAGATATAAATGTCGAATAAGATTCATCACTACATTACCCAAATTTTATTCAGATAGATTTTCAATAGTAATCACACCAATATCAAGATATTTTTCTGCTTTTTTGGAAATTTTATTGACTAGTAAATATTAAACGTATAAATACTTATATCATCATGACCCTTTTAACCCCTTCATTTTTGTATAACAATTATTAAAATGGAATGAGGATATATATCTTTAAAATACTGTTGTTGAAATAAGACATTTATGTTATTCTATCCCTCTAATCGAATAAACCGAAACCCATGTCGTCATCGGATTCTTCCTTGGCTTCTTCTTCCTTTTCTTCAGCAGCTTCTTCGGCGGCAGCACCAGAGGAAGCGGCAGCACCAGAAGCAACAGCAGCACCACCGGATGGGACGGAAGCTAACTTGGTGTTACCTTCAGCAATTAAAGCGGAGATTTCCTTACCTTCTAATTCAGATAATAAAGAAGAAATTCTGGATTCTTCAGCTTCAACACCAGCTGATTCTAATAAAGCAGAGATGTCAGCAGCAGATGGGGCAGCGTTACCACCTTGGACTAATAATAAGTAAGCAGCTAAATACTTCATTGTTTCTTTAATATACCAGAATAATCACTTTTAAGCAAACAAACGGCAGACTATCCTATGCTAAGTTTATAAGATGAGAAAAGAGGTTTTAACAAAAATTTCGATCACTCTTCTAACAACCATCAAAATCTTTTTTCAGTAATAGCACATTTTGCAACAGTGAGACTGACAAACGAAAACCTCAGCTCTGCTAAAAAAGTAGTAATATATGCAGGAAGCAATAAAAAATCCAAGAATTGTCACGTGCAAAGTGTTAGGGCTCCACAAACAACAGTCACATTTGGTTTTTTCCTGCATTTTTCAACTCAAAATTTCAATCACGTGATTAATTTTCATTCATTAATATGCAGTCTTACATACAATTTTTTTCTTCGTTCATACAATCTCCCTTGGTTTTCTGCTAACAAACATCTTAGTAGTACTCAATTTCTATTACCGAAAAATTTTTAATGAACTACAAAAATTTCTTTAATAGAATTTTGCTCTTTCCAGTCCTTCTATATACCATAAGATCCAATCAATATGTCTGAAACTGGTATGTACCTATGAGAGAATATAGGTAAGGGAATAGAAATCAGTATGATATGAACCACTACAACTACATAACTAGAATGAACTACAGATTACATCGAGAGGAGGCACCAGTTCAAATCTGAAAAATCGCAAAAATAAGGAAACAAGCACCCAAGTCTATGAAATGACAAGCATAATATGTCCACAGAAATCAACAAACAAATGTATAGATTTAAACAACTGCAAATTTTATTTTGAAATGAATGTCGAACTCAGCGAAATATCGATCTTCAATCAATTCACCTTCTGATTCTGTCAAGTTTCTTGATTCAATTAATAATTTCACCGCAGAGAATAATACATTAAGACAAGGTGCCAAATGTTATATATGGTTTTGATCTTCCCCCTTAAGTTTTTTATGTTCCAAGGATACTAACATATTTCATTTTTTAGCTGACAGAAAGAAGAGAAACTTCAAGACCTTTTCCTTCAAGGGTGTCGATTTAAAAGACTTGGTTGAAATGTCAACCGAAGACTTCACCAAGTTATGTGGTGCTAGAGTTAGAAGAAGATTCTCTAGAGGTTTAGACTCCAAGCCAATGGGTTTAATCAAGAAGTTAAGAATTGCTAGAGCCAACACTCAACCAAATGAAAAGCCAGCTACCGTCAAGACCCACTTAAGAAACATGATTGTTGTTCCAGAAATGATTGGTTCTGTTGTCGGTGTCTACAACGGTAAGGTTTTCAACACTGTTGAAATCAAGCCAGAAATGGTTGGTCACTACTTAGGTGAATTCTCCATTACTTATACTCCAGTTAGACACGGTAGAGCTGGTAACGCTTCTTCTAGATTCATGCCATTAAGATAAGCGGATTTTAGTTCAATATCTCATATAATAATTGTAATTTATAGTATTTAATGGTTTAAAATCGGAAACACACATAAAACTCCCCTTCACGTCCTTTATATATGTAATGTATATAAAACGATCATATAAATAAAATTTAACGTTTTTAATATTTGATACTGCTCTTGTAGAATCATTAAAGAGTTGAGCTATGTAGTTTTATGTGCAAGTCAAGTTGTATGACATACACCATAGTTCAGTGCTTATTGTTTATCTCTTCATAAAAACTGATCTTCCCTCTTTTGTTAAACACCGCGCTTAGCAAATCACAAAAATTTTCATGCCTTTAATTATTGAATATTACATATACTCCGGTTTGAATTCTTTACACATACATTATTTTAGTTTAGAACGTGTCGAATATGGAGGTTGCAACTACAACCACCTTGGTTGACACCCAGATCCCCCTTGATCACAAGCCTGAACATGAACATATGCATCCTATTAAAGAAATCACGTTTGGAGCGATTTCTGGTATGATTGGGAAGTTGGTTGAATTCCCCTTTGATACTATTAAGGTACGATTACAATCTTCAAACTCACTTCATAGAGTATCAACATTTCAAATGATAAAACTGACATATGTCAATGAAGGGGTGTTTAATGGGTTTTATAAAGGTTTAAAAGCACCTTTGCTCGGGGCATGTTTGGAAAATGCTATATTGTTCACATCTTATAATTTCGCATCTACAGTTTTAACAAACTCATTAAACGACCAAGCGGGATATATGAAATATCATACTGATACTCTTCCGTTTTGGTCAAAATGTGTATCCGGTGGGTTTGCTGGTCTTATGGCCTCATTTGTTTTGACTCCCGTCGAACTCATAAAATGTCAATTACAAGTGGCCAATTTAGTATCACACGACAAACGCTCAGCAACATATACATCATTAATTAAATCAACGATTAGAGAAAATGGTATTTTGGGGTTATTTAAGGGGTTATCCTCAACAGTGACGAGAGAAGTGATTGGGACTTCGATTTGGTTTGGAACTTATGAATATATTAATGATTATTATAAACGAACCGAAGATCCATGGGTAAAGAATGAAAGTATACAATTATTAATCAGTGGTGCAATGGCTGGGGTGACCTTTAATTTATCAATGTTTCCAATTGACACCATTAAATCTAATATTCAAACCCATGGTATGTTTAATACAGGTCTGAAATCAAGTGCGGGATTTTGGTCGGTGACTAAATATCTTCTAGCCAAAAATGGAGGGATAAGAAATTTATACAGTGGATTAGGAATTACTTTGATAAGATGTATGCCAGCTAACGCATTGATCTTCTACAGCTACGAGGTTCTCAAAAGAAACTTTTAATTATGGCATCAAAGAGATTTTACGATAGATAGATTATTTATAGATATGAAAAATGTACCTTGGTAGGTTTAGGTAAACAACTTTTCTGCCTCTTTCAAATCATCAACATTAAGTAAATCGGATCCAAGTTCGAATAAATCCTTTAAATGCGAATCACGAATATTATATGGCCAAGTTACATCTCCCCACACTCTGGTCATCAACCCATACTTATGTGCCGAATCAATGCGCATTTTAATCAATCTCTTCTGTTTGTCATTTAAAGCACTGGTCTTTGACTTTAAGTATTCTTTGCCAAGTAATGAAGATAACGAACAACTCGCAACTCTGCACAGTTTAACATACCTTTCTAAGTTAGCACTAGAACTTAAATTATCAAAAAAATGAAGTGGGGCATCTAAAAATAGATACCGTTTGGTCTCACTTTCAACCTTTCCAAATGGCATATTCCCTGTGATTGTAAGTACCAATGGTCCTGGATGATATGTATCGGCAGTAGCATCATAATAGGCAAGGAAATCATTGTCGATAAATGGTTGCAATAATGGACGCAACGCATCATAGGTGGCATTAGGTTCAGTTTTGAAGTCAAACCATAAGTATAAAGGCTTTTCTGGAGAATTATAATAAACACTATTCTTTGGTTTCTTGTCTTGCGATTGGTTGAAAACATCAGCAATTTTTTGATTGTTCTGTTCGGTGGATTCTTCATTATCGTTTGAGATCTTTGGATTGACAAATTGAAGAAACTGAAACAAGGGATTCAAATATAGGTTAAACAAGGTATTTATAGGCTTTAAGAAGATTTGACTATGGCCAACATATATTTCATCGTTTCTAAAGTGTAATGTTTGTTGTTTTTCAACTTGTTCTCCATATTCTGTTGTTTCGGTTATTGTTCTTTCAAGTGAGAATCCATCAGGAAAATACCAAATATCACTTTCAATGCTACGACAACCAACACTCAATGCATCATATAATGGATTTTTCCTCCAGTAATCATTGTGTGAATGAAGTGGTTTTACGTACACATCTCTGGTTAGCCCTTCCACTGTGTAGTTGACTGGAAGAATAGGAGTTTGGGAAGAATCACCAAAATATTCTGCTCCTAATGTTTGAGGAAAGGTGAGGCTGTGGGGTTGTTGCATTTGAATACGTCAACTATGAAGATAGTAAGAATTGATTTAGAACGGTAGTGTTATTGACTAAGGATCAGTTGTAAATTGATGTACATCCCACCAAACACTTTTCTATAACCAGAACGTGGGGTAAAAAAAGATTGCACCATTTCATCAATTTTTCAAAATTTTCAGTTTTCTTGATTTCTCTTCTGAATGGTTTGATTGCAAACGGAATATTCATTCACGTCGTTGCACACTCCAGCATCGTTATCAAGGGATCTTACATCTTACATCTCGCATATGAGTACGGCGAGGTGCATATGAACACTTAATAATCTACGACTCAGTATGATATAATTGAAGACAAGTGTCACTAGTTTGTTTCAGTAAGTATAGGTTTAGCGTATCAGCTACAAGGATCCAGTGTCAACCATTCTTCGTTTTCTTATAATAAATATACTATCGTATTCAAACGATGAACGTCAAATACATAAAGTTACAACTAAGAGAGAGTAAATTTGTTCCTTAACACTAAAACCAAGAGTAACCGTAACATCTCTAAGCTCTTCCAACTAAAGCTGGGTTAGATTTCTTAATACTTATCATTCTTAAGATTTCAACCAATTTGACACTACCGACCAATAATTCTTCTTTAAAGTAGAATAAGAAAGCAGCAGTGGAAATTGACTGAATCAACTTAACAACTAAACCACCATATAACCCTTCCAAACCTTCTTCTCTAATAATCTTTTTAATTTGTTGAATCATGGATAACTTGGCATCTTCATCCGCAGCTTCACCCTTAGCAGCCTTCTTTCTGATATGCATTCTTGCCTTTAAGGTGATGTATGGATAAGTTAAAGAAGTTGCAACTAATTTACCGAAAGCACCAATAAAGAAAGCTTGCTTTGAAGTGAAAGATTTAGGACCATTTTTGGCAATAATAACATTCTTGATTTGTTCAAAAATGGTATACTGAATAATTGGATTAATAACCAAAATTAAGGCTGGTAAAACCCCAGCAAACAAAGTGCCAACCCCATCTTTTTCAATAATGTCAAGAAGAGTCTTGAAAGTAGAAGAAGATGTCTTTTGTTCACCTTTTTGTTTCTTTTGAGTCATCATTCTGGTGTTTGCAACCCAGAATGGATTTGAACCAACACATGTAACTGCACCAGCAATTGCACCAGTGATGATTGATTCAAAAGTGGTCAATCCTCTTTGCTTAGATGAGGATTTTTTTGCTTTTAAGAATACATTGGTAGTGAATTCATAAAAGTAATAATAAATAAAATTGGTTAAAGTAATACCATATAAGGCACTTTCTAAACCAGCATATAAACCAGTAATACCCTTTTCTTTGATAATTTCTTTAGTTGCTAAATAAGATGGATTTTTGGTTAAAGCTTGAAGGATTTTACATTGAGTAGTTTCGCTAATGGATGCTTTTAATTCTTGTTCTTCCTTTTGTTTTTCATCCTTTTTCTTTGCTGCAGTTTGAGCTAAAGTTGATAAAGTAACTAAAGGATAAGTTACAATCATAGATAAGGCACCACCACCTGCACCAGCAATAGCATGGGCAATTTCATCATTACTTGACATGATTCAAAGGTTTATTGACAAAAAAAAAAGATTATATATATAGGAATATAAAATACAGTCCTTTTATGACTTTATCTTCTATCTCTTATTTATTTATAAGTGGGTAATTTTGTTTAAGGAAAATCTACGTGATTTTTATATGTCAAAAAAAAAAAAAAACCTTTCGGTTAAATTGAATTGAATGGAATCAAAATTTGTGGTCTTTTTATTTTTGGTTGTTGTTAATAATATTAAAATGTATGGAGGAGACAAGAGAATTGTATGTATGTAATCCATTGTATGGAGATTAAACATTAACTACATTGATTGATTTTATTCCGTTGATAAAGCAAATAGAAAAAAAACGCAAATAGCGCGTTGAATTTAACCCACGGCTAAAAACGAGAGAGAGAAAAAATATTTTTATCACAAGCGTTAGGATATGTGGGGTTAAAACTTTTCTCTCAATTGATTCTCTCTCTGTATGGCAAGAACTGATCAGATCATATCAATTATATACAAATCAACAATTGTAGTAGTCTTATAGATTAGGATTTTGCATTCTCATCAAAGGAAAATGAACATTTATATATTGTATCTAACCACTGACAAGTAGGTCATTACTAAACAATTCTACGTCCATAACAAATGTATCACATATTTCAAGTATCTACCACTAGTCCTAGAATTGAGCTTAATAATTTTGTAATATTGGTTCAGTTTTGGGTTTGGACAGACTACGCGTCAAACCTTTACCATGATTTACAAGAACAAATTTCAAAGCACCAAGTATACAAAGTTAAATCAACAGCTGAATACAATTGTATTCCTTCCCTACGTTTTGTAAGGCGTGAAAGAGAGAAGGAGAAAATAGTATATCACCGGATTTAAGTACTATCCTGTTCAGTTGATTTGAAACAATTTATTGTATGTGGGAATTTTTAGAAACATTCACACGACCTAGTCATAATAAATTTAGTGTGAACCAAACTCATTCATAGATTTTTTCACTACGTTAACCACCAAACAAATGACAAACCCCGATTGTGTCTTTCTAGAATAGAGAAATCCCAATAAAGCAATGGAAACACGGAAAGGATTTTTTACCAAACTAGGATTATTTGGTGCAACTGCACTTACAATGTTTCTTATAGGTAAGAAACATATTGCCCTTCATAATGAACAAAGACATCGTGCCGAAACTGATGCTCGTTTAGATTCCGATGATAATGAATTTGGAGTAAATGTAAGAAGACCAGGTTTCCCAAAGAATAACCCGACTTTAGACTATACTGCTGGTGAGAGAAAATCAAGATTCGAAGCAAAAGGTGATGCATATTCAACTAGAAGACCTGGCGATCGGTTATCTATGTGGGCTACCATTAAACGAAGTTATTTTGGAGATGAAGAAGAAGAATCAAAATATTTCACACCACAACCTGAAGATAAGATTAGAAAATGAGTTATGTTGTAAGTACCTTTTCTACAAATTATTGTAAATAGTAAAAATTTGAAGATCAATTTAGTGAGCAAAATTAACAATATAAATTGTACATTAATAATACTAATACCTACATACATATTGAATCAATGAAGTAAATCTTCATATGCTAAATCATAAATCATATTTGTCTTCAAAAAGTTATTAAGACACCATCCACATAAAAAGTTATCCAGTAATTCTTGTAAAATCATAACCACATTTGATTTGATTTGATCATCTTGATTAAAAAGATTTAGTAATAACAATTCAATACCTTTATTCTTATCAAACACGGTAACGGCACCTCCATGGGTTGTTGTCAGTATACTTGCCGATGAAACTGGTGGTATTAAATACGTCATCAATAAAAAGATTTCTAATGATTTCCCACTAATTAAAAATTTCAAAATATTATACCAAATTTCTCTCTCATTAATTTTGGATTTATCAATTGAATTAAGGCTTTGTAAATGATATTGCATATCCACCATCAAATTCAATTCATTGGCTAAATTTGGTAATAATAGATTATACACCAATGTTCCTTGATATAATAAATCTTGAAATTTTTTGGAAATCAATTGATAACATGAAACTTCTAATAATTTATTAGCATCACTTGACCAATAGTATCCTATTCCATCAAGTAACAAAATAAGATCTCTATCTTTTGGTGTTAAGCTTGCATTAAAATTCTTGGAACTAAGAAGTATGCGAAGAATTTCATTAATATGTCTCCTAAATATTAATTGGATAGTAGTTAAATCATCATTATAACTAAATAATGATAATTGTAAATTTGATAAAAATCTAGCATCTTCAGATATAATTGAATTCTTATAATCGATCCATTCACCATCTAGACGACTACTTATAAATAATTCATTATCATCTAAATCATATAAGACATCCCAAAATTTATCGTTTTCTTTAAAGAATGGATTTATTGTACCAGCAATAAATGAATCACATTGATTTAAAAGATCAACTTTAGAAACGTCTATAATTGGAAAGATATTATAATTGGTTAAAAATCCACTTAGAATACCACCACCACTAATCAATTTCAATACTAATAAGATATGATCTATAATAAATCCAGAGGATTCTTCATAACTAACAAACATTATTCTTTTCCCAGTTAAAAGTGCGTTAATTAATATTATAATAGGAGGAGTTTGTAATCCATAAATTGTCAATTCATTATGTAAAATAGTGGTGGCCAATCTTGAATTTAAGATATTGATGGCATTTGGTTTGAAATTTAAATCGGTTGGATTAAGATAATCTCCAATTGTATCAGGTAAATCCAACATTGGAATTCTTACTGGAATATCCATCTGATTAAATGAAATGATAGAATTGAAACTTAAATCTTTTCTAATAAATAATCCTTCATTTATATTTTCAGTCAGTTTCACTCCCAATACTTTCTTTCTAAAGTCGCCATCAGAGTATATCTTATCATGAATAGGCAAATCTAAAATTGAGGTAATCAACAACTTTTTAATTATTGAAATTGACCTATTAGATTTGGATATAGTGAAATCTTTAACATTAACAGCATTGTATAAAAGTTTTAATATTTCAATACTGTCACTTTTGAAATATAAATCCAAACAAATCAAAAGCAATGGTTTGAAATTCTTAAAATAAGGTAGTTTAGTAATTATGGATAATGATTTAACTTGAGATCCTCGCTTATATGTATCATTCTTTTGATTCTGGACAATCGTATAAAGATAATAAGGATTATGTCCACAATTTTTTGCATCAAACAAGTATTGGAATTGTTTGGTGGTTTTGTTCATATATAGCATAAATAAAGTGAAATCCTCTTCTCGTTTATGGATTTGATCAGGAAGCATCAATTCAGGTAGGAAATATAGATTGTTGATCCCGGGTAATTCCTGGGGATATTGATGAACCAAAGTCGGTCCTTTATCTATGTGAAATTCAGCTGTAACTAAGTAATCGATGTTAGGAAACATCTGTCCATTCTCACCAATATTCGTCTCTATCATATCTCTATATTTTGTATGTATATTTGGTGAAGCCAAGATCACTATCAATTAGATCAAATGGTAAATGTTAATGACCTGATTTTTCAATTTATGTTATTGGGTTATGGCGATGGTGGTGATGTTGGTGGTCGTGATGGTGGTGGTATTGGTGGTGGTTAAATCAACTAACATAAGATCCAAAAAAAAAACATTCTATTTGAGTCAATTTAATTTTAAAGGGCAAACACGAAAACAAAAAAACTTTTCTTGGAACTTAACAACTGTAACGAATTACCTCACTTTTTGTTGATTGTCAATTGACTTTGCTCCAGTGGAATATACAACCACACACTTGTTAAAGCTAATTTGGCGTAGTCTCAGGCGCATTGTTTTAATACATGCGCGAAATTACACGAATCCTCTTTGTTACACACAAAACTACAGTGAGACCTATCCTGCTGCGTAAACATTCTTCCTAATTTTTCAATTAACAATTACGAAGTACACAAAGTTCATTTATTTTAAATTATTCCACACAGAGAGCCTTCTCTTCTTACGAATTCTCTCAAAATACTATTACATACCATCAACTACCATCAAAAATCGTCTTCCACTTCCTATATAAAGAGAAAATAGATCCATTAAAAAGCATTCTGAATTGGATTCCTTTAATTTTCAAAGTAATCAGCCATTTCTTGATCTAACTGTTCAACAGTAGTCTTTTCCTTCTTAGCTGGCTTTTTCTTTTGTTGCTTTGGCTTTTGATTCTTCTTTTTGTTAAGAACGGCCTTGGCAGCAGCAACCTTTGGATTCTTAGGAACAGCATTGGCAACAATTCTTGCGGATAATGGCTTCTTGCTTGGATCAACAATCAATTCTAATTTTAATTTGTTAGCACCATTATCAATTGGAGCACCGTTGTATTTTTCAACAGCTAAGGAAGCATGCTTACTGTCTTTGAAAATAACAGTTGCAAAACCCTTGAATTGTCCCTTTTCATTGTAACTTAAAGCAACGGTTTGAACACCACCAACTTGTGATTGGAAGAAATCCTGTAAAATAGAGAAACTGTTAGTCATAAAACTCATATAAACAAAATAAAATATTCAGCTGGGTTGAAAAGAATATTAGAAGGATGGAACAACAATTATCTTTTCGTAAATGGGAACCTTGTGTGAGTAAAATAGAGAGGTTTTCACGTTTCTTTTTTAAAAAATGACGTTTCCGCTATGGTATAATATGGGATAAGCATCGATGTATTGTATTCATTGATAGTCCGCCTAATTCGTGGTAAATCGTTGAGTCATTCAACCTTGTTTCCACTCTAATCAGGGAACATTTGTCATACTTAGAACTTTGAACAAAAACGCAAACACACACAATTGTAGTTTTCATTCGCCATAGAAGTTTTGCTCACAAAGTTAATTGGAGTAATAGCAACTAAATCGTTCCGTTCTGAATATTAGGAATGGAAATGTCGCAGCAAGATTCATAAATGAGAATGTCAGCGATTGGCGGCATGAATATAATAGTCAGATTATATTGTCCAGCAATACATTTTAGACCTGAAATAAATATCATGATATCGACACCATCAATCTTTAACATACATCTTCCCGTATAATATTAACAAAAAACTGTCATTCGAAGAATTGAATAACCAAAATTAAAATGCAAAAAACGTGAATCAAAATGATGAAGTAAAAATAGAAACGGCCAAACCTCCCAATGGATTCCCAAACCCCCAGTTCAGTACAAAATAGATAGTCAATTGAAGGAATACTTGGATTCGTATCAATAGCAAAGGAAAGGTCTTTTTTGGTAAATTTGGTTGGAGAACAAAATGCGTTTCACATCTCAAGTTTTCCAAGCATGTGTCAAAAAATATAGAAAGACATCAACTTAAATGTCACTAGTCATATCTACCTTTCCCATAAAAAATACACATCCCCAAAATCATGAAAAATATCTCGTATTCCAGATCCCAATATTCTTTTCCCTTCAGCTAAACGATCAAAAACATACCTTAATATTTTCTTGTTTTAAATCCTTTGGTAACCCAGAAACACTAACCTTAGTAGCGTAACTAACATCAACGCCTTGAGCAGCAGCAACAGCAGCTCTGACAGCACCACTCTTTTTGAAAGAAACAATGGATTTCTTTTGTTGAGTACCACCTACTTTTTTACCAACACGGCCACCTTTGTTGCCACCAATTTTGGAACCTGGTCTAACGTTCCTCTTTCCCTTGAAGCTCTTCTTGGAAGAAGAGATGATATCATCTAAAGATTTGTCTAAGGAGGCGGACATATTTGATTAATATAATTGATTGATTTGTGTGTTGTGTTTGTACACTTTGATCAAATTGTTATGAAGAGTATTCAAGATGAAGATGACTTTTTGCAAAAATTGAATGCTGGTCTCTGAGTATTGGGAACGACAAAAAAAAAGTGGAAGTATAAAATTTACTCATAGTACCAGATGTACTTAACGTACCAAAGAAACGCGTATTTTAATTCTGGCTGCAAAATAACTCTGGACCTGGGAATTGATTATCAAGGCAAGACTATGCTTGAAGTGCCAGATGATTGATTTCCCCACTTTTTGATAAATCAAATTATATGAAAGCTAACCATAAAATTGGACAAGTATATGATTTTGAACCAAACGGAAGAATAGTTAGTTCCGAACAGTGCGAATGCCTAGACAATTATTAATTAGAAACATACATATCTTCCTTAAAGTAATATATACTGGAACCTTCTTTGATGTTTCTATACGAGCAGCCGTTGTGGTATTCTGGAATGGAGTGCAGTGTTTGGGCGGAAGTGCATGCAGCCTTATTTGTTCTAGCACATCAATGGCCATAGTAACGGTCCAAGGTCCCATCCACTAACTAAGTGGCTGTTGTTAGCTCTGTTATAGTATATTGGCCATCTATTGACACGTAAAATACATCTGCTATCAACACAGAAGTGGTTGTAGTGTAAGAGTACAATAGGTAGGCTAGTAGTATTTGAGGTGAACTGGGGTGCCGGAACAGATGGAATAATGAATGTGAGGATAGACGCTTCTGGTCAATAGAATGGTTATTGATCTATCATTTCTGTTGGTGCTAAACTCATAGCCTAGTAGTTTTTGGGGTATGTGTTGCAAAGGTGACCCCGCAGTTCAACAGTAACAAAGCTCGTGTTTGTAAGAGAGAGTGGTTGTAAAAATCAAAGTTGAGGTTCGTTTTTGTAGTGATTGCATCATAAGTTTATTGAGGTTTCATCCGGTTGTGTGTTTCATAATTTTCCAATTAGCAGTCTATCGTCTTAGCTAAATAGGTATCTAATCGTAGCATGAGGAACTAAAGAAAAATGAGATGACTTCATATTACATATTATAGCTTAAACCATCCTCCTCAATCTAACACTAAATATGATCTTGGATTTCTCAAATTATGGGGTCGTGCCAACAAATCGCTCCACTTAACGCTTCGTACTACTGTGTGGCAAATAACAACAAATAGCTTTTTGGTTTACTACCTTGATGTCAAATCTGCTAATATATTGGAATGATGTGTCAAATCATAACATGAGGTTAAAATTGTTGTCTATGTTTAATGAATAACAAAGCATAGAGTCGGTTCTGGATCGGATAATAAAGCGGGCTTGAATTATTTGAAACCCGTAACGAGAAAGCATGCAGGCAATAGTTTTTGTAGTAGCCTATTGGTACCCATAGAAGAATATTTATTTCAGATATCATCTATAGCAAGATATGTTTAGAATAGATTACGCAACAAAAAAGGGTATACGAATATTTTTGATGGTATTATAGACTGGGCATATAGTTTATGAACTACGTACCAGATTTTGCAGCCAATAGTTTAACTTCAAGATGAAAAAATGTGAAAACGTACTTTTTGTGTAACTAATTAGAAAATATACTTTCGGATTTGTTGCCGGGACGCCCGATATTTCCAGAGTAGACGGAAATATAAAAATTTATTTCCAAAGAGATATTAGGGTGACAGGACTTTCAAAGAAGTGTATTGGGGTCCTGCAATTCACCAAAGTTGAATGAAGCGGTTGATGGGGCTGTTTGAACCCTTGAATTAGAATGCGGCTATATATGGGCCTTGCTTAAACTATTAAAGAAAGGAGGTATATCTCCGTGGTCTCGCGTACGGAAAATTTTTTTCTTTCTAATTTATTGTCTTCCCCCAAAACAACTGAAACTGCAACCTGAAGACAATTTGGGGTTTGTTTCCAGATAAAGGAATAAACGATTCCTACATAGAATAACTTCCCTCGGTAAGAACAGACAATAAAATTCAAGATTAATAATAGTTTACTAATGTTCTACCATCCAATACGTTGCTTTAGGTTGATTTGCTCTAGTAATGATATATTCCCACGAATATACAACAATTTATATATTTAGCAAATATAAAACTCTATGAAGGGAAAAGAAAGAGA
This sequence comes from Hemisphaericaspora xylofermentans, assembly GCA_002105455.1. NCBI lineage: Eukaryota > Fungi > Ascomycota > Pichiomycetes > Serinales > Debaryomycetaceae > Hemisphaericaspora > Hemisphaericaspora xylofermentans. The sequence continues at coordinate 63,755 of NDXA01000003.1, read as the reverse complement.
TAAATCCGGTTGACTCAAACACTTCACCGGGTATAGATGGCAGTTTTAGATATGCATTTTTTACAGGTTAGATCTAAAGTTGTGCAGAAACACGACTTGCAGCCAAAGAAAATAGAAATTTCGAAAGGCATTTTAAAGTTGGCAGGGCGAACGTACGAGAATTTGATAAGGGGATCAAGATTGCTAACGATCAAGTATACCAAGTTGATGTAAGTTTCATTTGGTGTAATGGGGTAGAGATCACAAGTTAGTGTCACGCTAGTTGTGGTGGGTGGGTTCATAGAACCACAGTTCCGTACCAGAGTCATAAAACAATCAAGGGTTTAAGGGGAAAAGAACAAAAAAATTAACCTGTAAAATTTTTCTTCTGTTGTGTGATTAATTTGAATTGTACGGCATCAAAAAATTGAAAATGATGTTTTCTGTATCTCAGAATTCAAAATCCACAAAGATCTTTTAGAATCTTTAGATTTTAGAAATTTTCTTGATCTACTTTTATATACTTATTATCCCGGTTTTATTTGTTTTGCTTTCCAGTTTATTGGATATTACTTCAAATAAAAGATTTGTGTGTTCAAGGTATCAACAGTTTTTCAAACACCCTTGAAGTCCCTTGTTGCAATCCATCAGCAAGAAGCGGAAAAAGAAACGATAAAAAAAACTATTCAAAGAAATTTAACCAGAGCTCGATTTCTCGTTTTGACTAGAATATCACAGGTCAAAACTAACAAGATAATAGAGTAAAACGGAAATCTTCACGATAGGAAGATAAATTATAACAACCAGTCATTTCTCACGTCAATCACCAGTCTGAACTAGTGACCAACACCTAAATAAATTATTGCAAAAAATGTTTGGTATTGGCATTGGATTATTTGCCAATAATATCACTTTTGGTGGTAAAAGCAATGTTGGCATTTCTGCGAACAGTCCTCACGAAAACTATAAGAATTATACGATACCAAACTTATTATCATTAAAAGTTAACGTTTTTGGAGTATTAAATCGGTTAATTTATGGAACAAAAAGATATCTTGAATTATTCCCACGAATTAGTACTGTTCAAAACATCAATAACTTCAAAGGATTATTCCCAAAATTATGTGCTGCTGATGATTTAGAATTAGGTTTTGGTGATAATAATCAAATTGAATTTTTTGATAGTAATAGTGTTCCACCACCAAACACCAATCCAAATTCAACCCTTCAACCTACCTTTCACAATCCAAAGGCGGAACTTTCATATGGTCAAATGGGACAATTACCAATTTTTGACGACTTTTATGAAGCTCATAATATCCAATATAGTCATATTCATAAGGAAATCATTGCTCCTACTGAATTCCCTTTAAATGCATTGATGCATACTCCTACTCCTCCTCCACAACTCCATCACCAAAATCCCCAACTTTCATATCCTGGACACTTTGATTTTCCACTTCAGAAACCAGTTGTAAGTCACCATTCTAGATTACCATATTTTCCTGAATCCAACTTTGATATGGAACTTCCATATTTTGATGATTTTGCTCCTGTTCAAAGATCAGTTACGACAAAAAGTGCTACTGTTGCTAAAGAAGTAGATAGTCCTTCAGAACAGTCATATATTTCAACTACCTGCTCAGTATCTTCTGTGGAAAGTTATGTTAAACCATTGGATGATGAATTTATTGTGCAACAGAAATCAACCACCACCATTTCTGAAATTAAACGTAATAAAAGAAAACAAGAGGATGAACAACCAAGACCAAAGAGGAAATATACTAAAAAGTCTGATAAACTCATCCAAATGCAACTTGAAAAGGTGAGATCCAATAGTTCATCATCTAATTCAATGGATGATAACGAACCAACAATTATCACGACAACAACCACAACCAACAATACAGTAGTATGCAAGAAAACTATTGCAACAAAAGACGGTACTACCATTGATAATATCTTTGAATGTCCTCATTGTGATGCCACATTTAAGGTGAAAGGATATTTGACTCGTCATTTAAAGAAACATAGTTCATCAAAGGCATTCTTGTGCCCGTTCTATCAAGAAGACGGAACAATTGGAACTAAATGTCATCCAACAGGTGGATTTAGTAGGCGAGATACTTTCAAGACTCATTTGAAAGCTTTGCATTTCATTTATCCACCAGGTACAAAATCTAGTGAAAGAAATCAACATAGTGGTAGATGTGCTGGATGTTTTGAATATTTCGACAATAATGCTTTGTGGTTGGAAACTCATATTGAACTGAATAGATGTGAAGGAACTGTAAAACATAAATTACAATGTGGTAATGTGATAGTGGAAGAAAATGATGAAGAACATGATCATTATGTTAAACATGAGATTGGAGAATGATTGGATGTTCTCACATATTACGTTAGGTTTGTAATTTATACGCTGTGTCAGCTGGTTCTGGTAGTTAATTATTGTTAAGGCATTTCGGAAGCTGGGGTTTGTTAATTGTACTTTTATTTCGTTAATCAAGATTGTTGTGTATAGTAGACGTTTATATTATCTTCAAATTTTCATTAGAATTTTAATAAAGATCTGATAATTGTATTCAATTTAAATCTCTGGAGAGACTTGTGAGATATTTATATATCATCATCTCATCATCTGATTATACCCGTGGATCCAACGGCACGTTTATGAGTGGTGCCTAAGTAAATTTCTAGTGCCACATGAACAAAGGATTCAGGTGTTGTTTAGTTTTTCTTGTAATTAAAGAAAAAGTATGAACAAGCGAGACGGCATCAAATGATAACAACGGCTTTACTCTTGGACTAAAACAAGACTATACATCATATCGTTTACCGCTTCCAGCAGTGGTCATGGTGATTAAGGGACTTTCGTACAAGATTCCATAACCGCATTTTTTTCATTAAGAGTTTGGCTTTGATTTAGGCTCAAAATGGCAATTTGTTGTCTTTCCATATAGAATAGATGTACAACCATAGAGCAAGCAAAAGTACCCCGTGTCAAATCTATCTTATTGCATGTATTCTTTTGAATGCTGTAGTTAGGGTTCTAATATTGGCAGGTGTACCATAGTAATGATACGCTTGTAGCTTTTCTTCGGGAATTTGTTTTTCTCTTTTAATTATTGACAATATTTGCTGCAAAAAAATTTAAAATGATCACTAAATGCTAGGAAGGAAGACTGAATGATTTAATTAATGAACTAAAGAATTAATTAAATTGTATATATTCGTATTCAAAAGAATGTTAGTACGCACAGAATCCGAGGAGCTGCTTTTGAATAGTGGCGTTTCCTCTTTACACTCTGTAGGACTTTCATTACAGAGAGAGTGTGAGGCATGTCTATTTACGTACTCACCAATAGACAAATTCTACTCTAGTTACCCACAGACATCTTAACAGATGAAAATCTCATTTCAGATTGAGATAATCATTAAAGAGGGAACTACAATTGATAGTAAATTAAAGTTGTTTACTTGCTATCCAAATTGAGTAAAATTAAGAAATTTCTTTAAACTTTAAACGAAAGATAAACAATGTGATTAACTAAACCGACTAAAAAGAACGTTGATTCAGTGACGAGAACAATGGAATTGACATATTCTAACAAAAGTGTGTTTCAGGTATAGAAACTACGGTATGTAATAACAGAATGTCGAATTATATTACAATTCCCTTTATAGTTCATTTCATATACTATTGGCAGTTGGTACATCTCTTTATACGATCCTTCATCGTCATCGTAATCATCTACTTACACATTGACTTAGACATACGTACACATACTTTAAAATTGTTTAAGTAGTGTATAAACCAATTACTTATATTATTAGAAAAAAAATCAAACAGCCCAAACAACAAAAAAAAAACAAAAGTGATTTAATTAGACCATTTAGAATTATCACGACTTTTTATATATAGAGGTGTTCAACGATCGGTAGCTCCAAGTATTATTAGTCAAGAGTTACTTGTTTGCCATTCGTCCGTTAAGTCAACCAAATTTAAAGAACAACTGGGCGAATAACAAATACTTATGCACATCACGAATTTCAGAACCAAACTTTCACCTTAATACCTCAAGAAAACCGACAACAAATCTAAGCTACCATACATTGCAAGCTTCCAACAAGACCGTCTAATACACAACCACTCGCACTCATATAATAACCATACCAAGCTCATCAACAATGAAACGCGCTAGTTCTGATGAGAAGTATCAACTAAATTTCCCAAATTCTCATTATTTATCCAACATAAACAACCCACATGCTACCAATCAATCAGTTCATCTTAACAGATTACCCACGTTAGGAGAAATCTTAGCTAATAAAACAAAATCCCCAGTTGATTTATATACATTTTATCAATTCATGAAAGATGTAGAAGGAAAAATTGATTATTTAGATTTCTGGTTTGATCTTATTAATCATTTGAACTTATGTAAACATTATGTCAAAGGATTAAGGGATTCTATAGTTAGAACTTCAACTGTTCTTCATCATAACAAAGATTTTGACGATATTCTCAGCCAACCGCCTAATGAAAAGCAAGATTATCGTTTGTCACAGCCTACTTCGGAAAAATCAAAGCATAAATCTTTAAGTTCCTCAGTGTTGTTGGATTTGATCATTAATGACAACATCTTGGAAGAAAATGATTCTCATAGGTTATCTGCCTTCCTTAGAGGTGATATCAATTTAGATAATATTGATCCTAAATTAAATGACTTGATTGAACATTATAATGCTGAAATTCAATCAGCAGATTTTGGAAGTGGCGATCGAAGATTCTCCCCAACTATTATATCCATAAGTAAGATGGGGGGCGTTTCAAGATCGTCTCCTACATCAATTTCAATGAATAGAATGCCAAGTGGAGAATCTCGCGATAGACGACTCTCCGAAAGAAGAGTAAACTCTCAATCAGCCTTAATCGAAGAAGAAAATAAAAATGCTGATGATGATGACGATGAAGAGTTTACATTTAGTTATGATAATCAATTGGATGCAGGTCAAAACGAACATAATGTAGGAGGTGCCAAATATATTTCCTTACAAGGACGAGGAACAGATTCTATCAGTAGCGATTTCCCTCCCCCTCGAAAACCAATAACACATGCCGATAATCTGATTAAAAGAAGATCGATCAATCCTGGAATGATTGAGAAATTAATCAGAGATATAACTCCAACATCACAAGGTGGAAGCTTCATAACTAGAGATCGTTTACGAGAGTCATCTCATAACTTGTTATTGAAATATTTTGTGGAAGATTCAGAAAAGAATCTTTATTTACCTTCAAATTTAAATTCAGCAATTATTAAACATATAGAGGTTGATGGACGTGATGATCCAGATATTTTCCATAATGTCAAGAATTATGTCTTCAATAAAATTGAAGTTGATCATTTACCTAAATTCCTCGATTATATGGCAACTAGAAATATCAATAATTCTCAACATTGGCGTACAATATTGGGATTCTTTTTTGTATTCATTGGATTCTGGATAAGTTTTATCTGTGTATTCTTGAATTACAGAAAATCATTAAGACCCGTGGTTTTATTACCCTTCTTCTTTGGGTTTTTCTTTTTGTTTTCTGCCATGTATTTAACTGATCCTGTGATGGCATGGTTTGGCTTTTCAGAAAGATTTGCAACAACTGATGGGAAAGGAAGTAAAATAATTAGGGTGAGAGAAAGATTTATTTATAAATTTATTTTGAAGAGAAGTCATTGGGTTTTATTTTTGATCCTTTTATCAACTGCTGCAGTGACTATATTGTTTAGTCTAGTTCCTGGTCATCGTTTGTGATTGTAAAAGTTGTATATGTTTTTTTCTATATTTAATCGTCGTATCATATATTTTTCAGTTTCTTCTATGTTTATGTTAAAGGAGTAGCTCTATTAATCTTTCTACAGGATAAGTTAGTGTTTATACGATTTTTATACATTACCAGATATAAAATGAGAAAAGAAAAGTACACATGAAACAAATTATTAAATACATTACAAGACAAAGTAGCTCCTTCAAAGGACGTTATATATCTCAGACAAACAACAATAATCGAAGCAAAACTTTTCCAATTAACATGATGATTATAAATTATGTATTTCCGTTTATTGATTTTCTCGTATTTATAAATATTAAAACATCATTCGACATCTCCAAAATACACAAACAAAAATGTCAACCTTTCATCTTTTTACTCCTTCATCTATTGAATCTTCAAAACATAACACCCTTTTAAGAAAATGAATTCAATAAAGAATTTAGTTTTCAGCCAATAAAGCTTCCTTCTTTTCGGCGATTCTTTGTTGTCTTCTTTCTCTAGCAGCTCTGTTTCTGACTCTTCTAGCTTCAGCTTCATCCTTAAGAGCCTTTTCACGTAAGGCTTCAGCCTTAGCTTGGATAATGTGTTCAACTAAAGATCTCTTGTGCTTGAAGGTGTTACCCTTAGCAGCCTTGTACAAGTTGTGGTATAAGTGCTTGTCAATCTTACCAGCATCTCTGTATTTAGCTAATAATCTTCTCAAGACTCTTAATCTTCTCATCCATAAAACTTGAGATGGCATACGAGCATCCTTGGTACCCTTTCTCTTACCGTAACCCATGTGTCTACCAGCTCTCTTAGATTCTAATAAAGCTCTAGCTCTAGATCTGGAGTGGACAGTGTCTGGCTTCTTGACAATGGTACCATTCTTGTATAATTTTCTAATGGCAGCTCTGGAGTTAGCGTTAGAAAGTTCAGTGGTTTCATTTGGGTCTAACCAAACCTTTCTCTTACCAACACCAATGACACTGGCAGCAAGTCTCTTTTGAGTTCTAAGATTAGCCCTATAGATAAAGAAGGTTAGTACAATTTGTTCACAACATTTTGGTTAGATTTGTAGATTCATGACTTCTTAGTTCTTTCGTGATTGCAGGTGCGATTAGATTTTGAGTGATAGAAAAGTTTTCAGGATGCCTTCAATTCATGAAATATACTTCTGAACAGCTTCGATTCGATGATCTTATCCTTTCGAGGTCAAACCAAGTGATATGAATACCGTCGTCGATTATAGATTGACTGTCGAGTGAATTTAATATTGTAGTAGTAGTATTTCCCACTTTTGTTATATTTGCCATTCTATTTCATCATGTTCTTTGACGTTCTCTTGAAAGATCAGTCCTTTTTACATCGTCGAATTCTCTCCTAATTTCGTGATATCCCTCTTCATCTAAACAACTAATAAGTCTTTCTCTATCTCTTCATTATGGTATGGCATGAACATACATTTTTGCTTTACTAGACGATACCTAACAGTTAAGAAGAAAGGTTAAAAGAATTTGGTGCTTAAAAAAGTTTTTCTTAATGTGCGTGGAATTCTCTCAGGAATTGTTTGCTACTACTAACTGACTGACTGAAATTTTTTTTTCGGTCTTCTTAGTAAAAGGTTAATGTTAGTGTGAGACAAAATGTATTGATGTTTGGATGTACCAAAGATGATTATGTAATAATTACAGCAAATATTACGTAATACAAAATGATCCTTGAAAAGTTTTTTTCTTCGTCGTTCTGCTGCTGGATGAATGTGGACAATATTTGAGCCTGCACAAAACTTTATGTTTCAATCATGTGACTACAGTCAAATAGGGCAGAGCCCTAAGGCACAGCACGTGATAATTTTAATTTTAGTTTTATTGTAAGATCAGAAGATGCGATGAGATAACCAAATCTAGTAATGAATAGAATATTAGACATCACAGTCTGATATATTGGATAACAGTAATTAATCACCCAATACAATATCAAAGATGGCAAAATCATTAAGATCTAAATCAAAGTTGAGAGCTAAATCAGTTAAGCGTAAAGGTGAATTCACTAAATTTGTTGATGATAGAAACAAGAGAATTGCTGACAAGTTAGCCAAAGAAACCAAGAAACAAGATGAAGCTAAAAAGGAGGAAGATATGGTTGATGATCAACAAGAAGAATCTATGGAAGTTGACAAGTCTGAACAAAAGGTAAGCACTTCCGGTTGGAGAGATTCTAGGAAACAAATATATAAACAAAGAGTTCTTAAAAAGAAGAAGAAGACTCTCAAGTTTTAATACGAGGGATTATAATTTAAAAGCACTCCATTTCATTCAATTTTGTACATTAGAGATTAGAATCAAGAACAGAGAAAGGATTTCTTGATATTATAGACAAATTATGTGTTTGGTTATTTGTATTTAGTTCTTTTTGTTAAGTTTATATTATTAATTTTGCATTATTGTCATTCACAAAAATATAGAATTTATATTGTCATATTTATTACATTAAACCAGTCGAACCTTAGAGTTATCTATTTCTTTAACTTGGTATCTAAATAAGGTTGAAATCCAATTTCTTCTAAAGTTTCTGCCTTTCCTAAAACTTCGTTTTCCATTTTTAACATATATTTTTCCATTTCTGTTAACCATTTATAATCAAAAGCACCTAAGATTCTAATAGCTAACAAAGCGGCATTAGTACTATTATTGATAGCAACAGTAGCTACTGGAATACCTCTTGGCATTTGAACAATAGAGTGTAAGGAGTCTACCCCATCTAAAGTAGAACCTTTGACAGGAACACCAATGACTGGTAAAGGAGTCATGGCTGCAACCATACCTGGCAAATGTGCAGCACCACCAGCACCAGCAATAATACATTTCAATCCACGTTTTGGGGCTTCAATTGCGTATTGTGACATTCTATGTGGGGTTCTATGAGCACTTACAATAGTTAGTTCGAATGGAACACCGAATTGTTTCAAGATACGAGCACCTTCTGCCATAACTGGTAAATCTGAATCAGATCCCATTATTATACCAACTAAAGGTTTTTCTTTTGGTTGTAAAGATTGTGGAATGGATTCGGATTCTCCAAGGATATAATTCAATCTGGCATCAGCATCTTCCATAGATGAAGAAACAATATTAATATGACCCATTTTTCTTTCTGGTCTAGTTGTCTTACCGTAAAGATAAACAGAAGCATGTGGGGTTTGCAAAGCACGACGACAAATTTCTAATTCCTTATTGGCAGTTTCTTTATCACCTAAAACATTCAACATGATTGCATTAGTGTTGGTGGTTGATAATTCAGTGAACCCTTTATTCATAGGTAAGCCTGCAACTGCACGAATATGAGCTTCAAATTGAGAAGTGACACATGCATCAATAGTATAATGTCCTGAATTATGTGGTCTTGGTGCAATTTCATTGATTAATAATTCTCCACTTGGTAATAAGAACATTTCAACTCCAAAAATACCACACCCTGGGAATGATTTAACTGCGTTTTGAGCTAAAAGAGAGGCTTTCTTAGCTAATGTGTCTGCGATTCTTGCTGGTGCATGAACTAAATGGCAAATATTATTTTGGTGAACAGTCTCAACAGTTGGATAAGCATAAACTTGTCCGTCTAATGCTCTAACAACCATAACTGCCAATTCTTTTGTAAATGGACACCATTTTTCAGCATATAAAGGACGATCCTTTAAGAATTCTAAAGCTTCTTTGACATGAGTTTTATCTTTGACCACGAAATTACCTCTACCATCATATGCTAAAGTTCTTGATTTCAACATGAATGGAAATCCAAATTTGTTTCCAATTTCTAACAATGCTTCTTCCGTGTTGTTTTCAACCGCAATTGATTCAGTAACAGCAACATCATGCTTCAATAAATGAATCTTTTGAAGATATTTATCTTGAATTAATCTAATGGTTTCAGGTAATGGATAAATTTCGAGTTTTGGGAATTTTTCTTGAACTTTGAGTAAAGCATCAACATTAATGTGTTCAATTTCAATAGTTAAAACATCAGACTTTTCAGCTAATTTAACAATAGATTCATATTCTGTGAAGGAGCCTTCAACATGCTCATCAAGGGCATTGATCTGTTTGGCTGGGGAATTTGCAGCGTCCAAAATGACTGTTTTGATGTTGAGTCTGTGTGCAGCTTCAACACACATACGACCCAATTGACCACCACCCAAGATACCAATAGTCTTACCGTCCATGTTTTTGTTTTATTTGCTTATGCTGTTGCTGAATTGCTTAAAGAGTTATAGGTTGGCTCATTTCATGAATTTTTCGTTGATGTGTGCGAAGAGATGAAATGATAAAACGGAGTCAAAAAAAAAAAAATAAAAATAAATTGATGTCATAGTTTATATACAGGAAAATTCCTTTAGGTTAAGGGATCTTTTGTGCGCTACCAAAACAATTTCAAAAGCTTACATTTTGATTCAACACCCTCATTGATTCACTCCTATTTATAATTTAATTACTCATTAATGGTTATATACAGTAAATGATGATACACACACATACAAAAATATATAGATATACCGGGTTAGTTTTGACATTCACTGTTGTGTTTACATTTGATGCTTTGATTGCCGAAATTTAGTTTAGTTTGCGAATTCAATCGTTGAAGACATAATTTATGTGTAGATCAAAAGTGGTTGCAAAATTGTGGAGTTACTAGCATTTGAGTGCAAATCCTTCCTGTCACGTAATTCTACATATGCTCCTTCTAGTATACCCATTCCGTATGTATATATTAAACTATTAAAAATGATGTTGTTGAAAGAAAGAAACCCAGAATTATAAAGTAATGCAGAAGAGCAAGATAAACCATCATCTTACTCAGAAATCCATAATTAAATAAATATTAAACAAAAACGTCTCATTTGAACAAACCTTCAAAAAAGCAAATGGTAACAGTAACTTTGGACGAAAGACACTTTAATTGTATCCTCCAGGAAGACCTTGAGAATAATCTACTCCAGTTATCTGATATTCATCATTCTTTATCGGAATTTCATAAGTTGTAGTCTGCTGATCATTCCCAGGAAGCATCATGAAATCCATGTTTGCAGAGGGATGCATTGATGTCGTCGTTTGTATAGGTAATACACTAGTCATTTGTGGTGGTAGAGCACTAGCTGGGGCAACAGAGGAGCTAGCGACTTGCGGAAATTGGTAGAGTGATGCATTTGGAGGCTGCATTATCAAATCAGTTGTTATTCCACTCTGTAATTGTTGAAATCTTTGCTGAGATTTACTTTGGGCATTGTCCCACGCAGAAGCTTGTTCGACTATAACCGGAGTAGCCGTACTCTGTTGAGGTAGGGATGTCGAGAATGCAGAATTTATGGTTGTGGTTAACCGTGACGGGTTGGTGATTGGTGCTGGAATACTTGGAAGTGCCTGTTGCTCAAACACTTGACTGACTATGTTATGACTAGGTGCCGTGATTGGAACTTGCGATGCTAGAATTAAGTTGGATGTCGTAGTTATGGCGTCTTTTAGTTCGAAAACTTTGCCAAATTCCCAAAGTACCACACATTTGATTTTCAGTTTAGCTATCATACTACTATCTTCTCCTTGTTTGATACTAGTAGGACTACTTTCATACAAAATTTGCTTGATTGTTAATCCTTTAAGTGCAAACGCCACTTGTGTTTCTGTCTTATCTGCTAACCCATCTAAGAATCGTTTCCAAAATGGTGATAAAAAGTCTTGGTCTTCATTGAATCTTAAATTAACTTGATTGACTTTAAATATTTGTTTTCCGTAAGAGCATATAGAACTAAATGAGTTCAACAGTATTTTGTCCGCAGTGGGTTCATCTGATTTTAAACTGAATGTGGACTTAAAGGTAGATCCTATACTGAGATCCTGTGGAACTTTATTTAGTATGATTTTTACCATGTTGTGAATTATTGGTATCTGGGAACAATTCTTAAATTCATCTAACCCAGGGAATCTGTTTGTTATATTGGCATTGTTTTTCAATTTCAAGTTTTGTATGTCTGTATTGTTTGGTTGTATCGACAAGATAATTGGCTTCTTAGAATAAGTATCATCAGTTGTCATATAAAAGTTTTGAAAATAGACCTTTGGAGTAGGAGGTCTTGTTTTGATTCTTTTACTTGGAGGATTATTTGTTGAAGATCCGGTTCTTTTTATTGAATCACTTATTCCTAGGGATTTATTTAGGTTGATTTTGGAAAATATCTCTTCAAATTTCCGATTTGCCTCAACTTGTTCTTGCTCAGTTGAATAAACAGGACCATCATTAATCAAATCTATAATCTCTGCATTTTGTCCCAAATTTTTAATGACTTGAATATGTGAGGATATTTGTTTCCTGGTTCTAAATTTCCCAGTCTTGGTAAGGATGTAGTCTGATATTAATTCATTTCTTCCACAAGATCTTCCTGCAAGTTTTATCTTATTCAAACCATTCTTTGGAATAATTCTTAATACTTCTTCAAATGCTTGCTCCACATCTTCTGACCAAATGTCATTATCTTGAGCATTATATTGATTTTGCAAGCCTATTTCATTCTGATTGGCAATTACAATTTTTTGGAACAAGTCATTTGGTTTTCTGGATGCAATAGGTGACTCTTCAGGTTCATCTCGTTGTTCATGTGTCCGTCTTTCATTGACCGAGGAAGGACTCATGGGACCCAACATCGTTCTAACTGGAGTAGCTTCATTCAAATTCATTATAGGTGCAGTAAATGTAGCCGTGAAGTTTGTGGATTTGGGCATTTCCTTTCTGTATAGTTTTGTTGACTCATGTACTTGATAAAGCTGTTTTCCATTGGTATCCAAAGCGACATCAACGATCAAGGGAAGTTTCTTACTCTCCGAGTTTTGTAATGGTGTTGAAGCCGGAGTTTGAGATATCATGAGACCGCTATCTAATATGTCTAATTTGAGAATGTAAATTTGTTTTGAATCTTGGGTGTATAAATATGCTCGAGCAGGTAGGTATTCCGAATAATGCACCAAGGCTTGGACTACGATAATCGACTTGCAGTTGTTTGTTGTTGTTTCACCTTCTAAACTAGCATGAAAGGCATGAAGAGGCAGAAAATATGCAAGATGAAAAATGTTGAAGGAAAATCGATGCTATATTAATTGCTGTTTCAGATTTTTCCCCTACCCTAAAACTTGAACTGTGTTCTTTTATTAATTGTTGATATGGGTATTAGACAATATAAATGGAATTTTTTTGTTTATTGTTTGTTGTGAAGATTTGAGCTTTAGACGACTTTTTTTTCTGATGCAAAAAATAGTCAATTCATTTCATGCAACACAAAACCCAAAATAATAATTTTATTAATTGTTTATGCACTTTTCCTAAGTTCCCAGTTCTTAGATTCAGGTACAAAAAATAAATAATGCTCTTGACAATAACAATTATTATATATCTAATGCAAAGTTACAAAGTAAACAGATTATTTTGAGCCTTTCTACCATTTTTGGACGTAAATTGTTTTAATTGAGCAAATCTTACTCCTCTCTAGGCGTTTAAATAATATCTTTGAAACAAACATGCATATAAAAATATTCTTATTATACACGCGTATTAAGAACGATTTCGTTAATCAAACTGGTAAATTTATTTCTACCGAACCAAGCTTCGACACATGAAAAAAGAACAAAGGACACAAATGGTTACGAATACGAACTTTACATATCTCCGATAAGATTCTATCGAAAATCTTGAAACACTCACGCCTTCACCAACGTAGTCTAAATTTCGAATGGGAGACCAGTTTCATTGCGCCAACATATTGTATGAACTAGCTCAGATCTAAACGCGCGCCCCCTATTTACCAGTGATTGTTGACATGGAGCAGTTGCCCCTGACTGATTCACCCCTCCCAAAGAATAATTCCGATATAAAAAAAAGCTTGTGCATATTATCTTGGCTTAGATTAGACATGTGCCTTACTTAAAATTGGCATCACTTGTGAAAAAACAATTAGCGTCAGTATGAATGAGGAATGTGTCGGTATGTGGTTGATTTCCAATACGAGATTTGGTGGAAATTTAAGCCCGGCTAATTGTAAGTTTAGAATAGTGCATAATAGCGTAATCTTCTGTAAGGTACAAATGTTGAACAATAAAGAACTTTATTTTTTTGTTCTACTGGTTGTTATGATCTGTTCTAGAAGTGTGTTTAAGGGTTTATATTGAGAATGTGAAGCCATTGGGTACCTACTAGAATATTCATCAAAGAAGAAAGAAGTGTCGTTGTCAACTGAACTTTTTACAGCGCGATCCTTAGAATTAAACTTTTGATCTAGCATTAGCTGGAGCTCGAAAATTGTGAAAATCTCTTATTTGCAACAAGGCAAAATGCATATGAATTCTTCTAGCAAATTTCTAAAACTATAAAGTGAGAGTTTAAGTTAAAAGCGAATCAACTACTTAAGAAGCGCAGCAATATCTCTTGATCTTCCTCTAACTCTATATCTTCAACATCGCTTAGATCATTGTCTCTTGCTACCTGTTCAACATTCACCAGTTCCATAGAAATGTTCACCCCGTCAACAATAATGTGTGGTGGGATTAACAACCCATGCGATTCTTGGCAAACCCGTTCCGACTTCTCCAAGATAACCAATTGTTTCTTAAATTCTCGTGCCCAAATTTTCATTTTCTTATAAACATTCGTACTTGGTTTGTTTTCCTTCCAGACACAGGATGTTATATTATCCACATCTTGAACGAATTCATTTAAGAACTTATATGAATAATGTGCATTTTTCTCCTCAATTTCTCTCAATGAAAATACATTCATTGTTTCTTTTGGCTTATAATTATAGAAAAATTCGTTTGCATCAACCTTTTTATTTATTTGTGTGAGCGTCATTGCAATCATTGTCTTTATGGGGAAATATACATTATCTATGTTGTCAAATGTAACAAAATCTAATTCATTTTGCAACATTTGTCTTTGAAGCATGTTGGTACTCATCGAAGTTAATCTCTCTAAATCGCCAATAAGAGTATTGGCAAACGAAATTTTTTCCTTAATGTTTTGTTCATCTTGATATCCGTCTCCTTCACTTTCCAAAGAGTTTCCATCGTACAATATGGAACTGGTAGCAACTAAATTATTGTTCTTTCGAATCAATGGAGCCCCGCGTTTCAATTCTCTCTTGAGACTCCAATATCGACAAACCTCATCAGAGATTCCTCGTAAATCCTTAATTATTTCTTCTTTAGTTCTATTTGGTAACACGTGTAAATCAAGAACTTGGTTGCTAGTTGCTTCGGGGAGTGTTACTTGATTTTGAACTTTCAAACGCAATAAAATTTCCAATGATACATCTGAAAAGAGTTTTGGAGCAATTGGTGTTCCGCTTTCAGTTTTCCATTTAAATATATTTAACTTATTGGCATTTTTCTGACTGATACTCAAACGTGCATTTTCTTCATTCAAAATCTTGGTATCTCTGAAGAATAATCTCGTTCTTTCAATCCCTTTTAGAACTGCTTCGACATCATGTGAATCTGGATTATGTTTCTCACAATATGATTTCAATGACATTTTATTGTTGATTGCCCCTCTTATACCTTTACTCATTTCCATATAAAGTCCTGCTCTTTTGGCACAAGTTACATGATATGCCAGGAAGCAACTTCTATTACTGCATTGTATACATGCCCCAACTCGTTGTTTACAGATATAGCAAGTCAATTTCCATCGACTTTTTGGAATATTGTCCATTCCTTCAATAGGTTCCATATAGATTGGATTAGCAAAATATAGTTCATTTATCCAAAGTCCACAAACTACATGACTCCATAAACTGTTATCTAGTTGTTTGAAGGCACCTGTTGTACTTGGACAAAACACACACTCTGTGGTTCTAGATTTATTGATCATACATTTACGACAAAGCCATTGACCTTCTGGTATAAATGCTACTCCATAACATTCTTGATGTACTGCAATATCACACCCATCACAAAAAACAATTGCATTTGAATTATCGCAATCACTATCATTACAAACTGCACATTTTTGATCATACATTGAACCAGGAACAATTCCATCATCATTCCCATATTTTGCGTTATTATGTCCAATGGTAAGTAAATTTCCTGATGTGTCATAACCATTTGCACCTCCGAAATTACTAGCCATAGAATTCATTTGATGTTCAAGTTTATTCCATTCATTTTCAAGTGTAGTCATCATAATTTCAAATATTTCAGGGGCTATCTTAACAACATTTTCAGGCTTTGAATTTCGATGTTTTATATATAAATAATCTTGTTCATCCATATCATATTCCACCAAGTTCTTCTTTCTTTCTATTAATTTCTCAATGGTATTCACTGATTGTTCATTTGAATTTGCAAAATCTGGAGGTAGTTGAAATGGTCGTATATACGTGTCGGACACAAGTTTGTTATTAACTTTATTAGGTTCTTGAAATCCATAATCTGTAAGATTTTTCAAAAATTTAATATTTTGATTAGGTTGTTCTTCGTTTTCTATTCGAGTAAATGTTGGTTTCTTTAATTCACCAATATTTATTATACCACCACCATTCTTTGTTGTATTTTGGAATCCTTCACTTGTTTCATTATTATCATCATTTTCATTATGCACTAGAAATACAGGCAACTGTGCTGATTCATCGAAATCAGGATATATTTCTTTGAAATCGCGTTCTTCTCTTGGTTTTGTTGTGTAGTCAAACATTTGATGATGTGATCAATAGAAAGAGTTACCTAAGTTGATTAAATCCAGTTCTTAATTGTTCTTAATTTAAGGAACAAATTGTATAGTAACAACTATGATTTAAATATATACAAAGTTAGATCACAGGGGGGCTTCTTGGTTTTCTTGTAAGCGTTTTTTCTTTTGAACTATTAAATTGGTTGATCAAAGAGACTCGTTGTTAGCTGAAATTGTTGTTTATCACTGGTTTGAGTGTTTTGGTAAAAAATGGTGGATGGAAAAATCAATTTTAATTTTTTAAATTTAAAAAAAAGACAATTCCGTTGCAATAAAGTTGATGTTCCGTTTGCTCGTAAATCTTTTATCTCCATCCTTCCACCCATCTCTCTCTTTCCATAAATATAACTATCTATTAAATTGTTTGATCTTCTATACGGTTAAATTATTTAATAAGTAATTACAAAAAGAAACTCGTTTTATGATCTTCATCAAAAAGATTGTTGTTTTCAATTATACTTTCAATTGATCCTTCACGAGTCATGTCAGGCGTCATTATTCGTGAAACAACTAAGGGGGTATTACAGATCTCCTCCCCCAGAATTATCCCAATTGATTGATTATAATTATAATCCACAAGATCTTCACTTTCACAATTATAATTTGATGAAGAAACAGATGTCTGCATAGATGGAACAAGCTGAGGAATAGTTTGGAAATAATTTGAAACCATTGAACTTAACGAAAGTGACGATAAAGAACGGCATGAGTGATGATGATGATATTGTTGTTGTTGTTGTCTTTGTAATCCAGTATTTTTTGGATGAATTCCTGATATAAACGGATGATGAATCAATTCTGAAGCTGTAATTCTTGATTCCGGATCAAGATTAAGACAACAATCAATGAAATCTCTAGCTTCTGCAGAAATATTATCCCAATATCCCAGTGGTTCAAATAAATATTTTCGGTCTCTTATTGCATCTTTTGTTTCTTCATCACTTTCACAATCAAATGGCATATATCCGCAAAGCATAAAATATACCGTTACACCAATTGACCATATATCTACAGGAAAACTATAACCATTGCCTTCGAATATTTCAGGTGCCATATAACTTAATGTTCCACAAACTTTATGTAATTTTTCACTTGGTTGTGCAACAATCTTAGCCAATCCAAAATCGCCAATAATTGAACAATTAGATTGAGTATCAGTAAATAGAAGATTTTCAGCTTTGATATCACGATGAATAATATTATGTTCATGAAGATATTGTACCGCAGAAACAAGACCAGCAGTGATTTCCTTGGTATCTTTTTCACATAATTTAAATCCTGGACAACTATCCAAGCGTTGAAATAAATCACTTCCCTTTGCTAAATCAGTCACAAGATAAAAACTTTCTTTAGTTTCAAAATAATCAACAAGTGATAATATATTGGAATGTGTCATTGACACCAATTTTAAAACTAAAAATTCATTCTGAAGCATGTCTTGTAATCCTTGCATTAATTTCTTCTTGTATTTCTTTGCAGCATAGATTTGTTGTGAATATTTATTTTTGCATTCAAATATTTCTGAATAAGAGCCATGGCCTATACTAGTTTTGGAAAGAATATAATTTGATTGTAACCTGGGGCAGGGGCTACAATCTTCACTTTTGTGAGATTCTGATAAATAAAATGACATTGGAGAATATTGAAGACCGATGCATTATAGAATTAAAAAAAAACTTAGGGATAGAGGAATTTGAATTACATTTATAGGGGAGGGGGGTGATTTTCAAAAAAGTGGGAGTTTTCATAAGTTGTTTCTTATTTTGCTGCTGCGGGTTAATTCAAATTTGAATTATTCCGGAATGCTTGGGGGTTACACATTTTTTATTCCTGTTCCGCAACAATTAAGCATTATTATTCCGAAGATAATTATCGGAAAAACTATAAATTTATTATTTATGTGGTGAATTCCTTTTTTTTTTTAATTATTCCCTCACACCACTCAACTCAATATTTTGTCCTCAAACAGGTTGGACTCCGCATACTATTTTTAGTATCACAACAATCGATAAAGAATGTTTTGGTCTGGTGCTATTATCACGCTTTAACTATGATAAGCCTTACTGATGTATCTTAGCGATGGAACCATGACATTGTAGTTGAAATTTATCAAATCTGATGATTTCATCACCAGATAATGTTAGATCACGCGTCATTGATTTTTTTAACGAGGTCCGTCTGAGATTATATTTTTCATTGTTCCTTATTTTGATTATTCACATTGGGTCTTTTAATATGTAAATTTATTTATAATGATAGAATCGAAGGGTTTCGGGTATTGAAATGTTGGTTTAATGTTTCAAATTTAATTCATAGAAAATTTAGTTGTAATTTTCCATGAATTAACTAAATCAAACAACTCATGTACAAATAATATTCAGGGTAGGTGGAGAGTGTGTACTTGTATACCCATAAATTTATATAAAATCACAACTAATTATATTTAATTGATGATAGTTTCTTTCATTGATTTACTGAATTTAAAATTTAACCAATAATAATAGTAGCAACAACAGAGAAGGCATTGCAAGAGTGAGTTCATGAAAAACCAAGTAGGATTGGTAGCGTTCCCCAGTTGTCACTCTCTTTGTCTCCACTTGTGATTGGTTTTGATCCAGACACGACCCTTCCTTACTTTTTTTTTTCTGCTAGTAGTCTCTTTCATACATAATAATAACAATGTATGGTACATAGTTAAAGAATTAAAGAGATGAGGTGAGATTTAAAATAAATTTTGCAAAAAATTCACAATTTTATACAAACACCAAAATATCTGTAAAGGATTCAGTTGACACTACACAACACAATGAGTGCTTCAGGTTTGAATTTATCTTCGTTGAAGGATAAGATCTCAAGTAAATTGAATCAATCCAACAGCAATAATAAGAATAAGAAAAACAAGAAAGAGAAAAATAATACTAATAATAAAAATAGAAAGGATAACCAACCAACTAAACAAGATTCCGAAGAGGATGACATTTTACGTCGTGAAGCATTAGCATTAGGAGCTTCTGAAGAAGACTTGGAATTATTAGAAGGTGTAGAAGAAGGCGAAGAAAGTGAACAAGAATTCAATGATGACGGAGCTAAATTAGATAAATCATTTGGCGATGATTTGAGTAAGTTCATGAAAGGAATAGGGTTAGGTAATGGTGAAGCTATGGTTATTGATGATGACGAAGCAGAAGAAGAAGATATCCCAGAACTAGTTGAAACCATTGAAGAAGAAGCAGAGGAAGAAGAGGAATCAGAACAAGAAGAAAGTGATGAGGGCATTGAAACCAATACCAAGAATAGCAAAGAAGAACCAGAAGTTGAAGAGTCAGACTCAAGCGAATCAGAAGAATCATCAGATGAATCATCAGAAGACGAAGAAGAAATCGTTGTGCAAGAAACTAAAGTTGATAACAAAAAACAAAAAACCCAAGATCCTGATAAAATAACCGACTTCTCTATGGTCTCAAATACCAAATTGACAATTCCAAGTCGTACAGATTGGTATAATGTTCCTTTCGATAAACCAACAGAAGTCCCAGAAAAATTGGATAGATTTGCTAGAGAACGTTTATTGGAAAGAGCCAAAAATGCAATTGATAAAGATAATAAAACTTATTTAGAAGAATTTGCATCAAATAATTCTCAAAAGAAGTTCTTATCCCAAATTTTATCTGATGGTACATTGAATGATAAAATTTCTGCATTAACCTTGTTGATTCAAGAAGCTCCAATGCATAATCTTAAAGCTTTTGATACTTTGTTATCTTATTGTGAAAAGAAATCAAGAACAGCTGCTTTGCAATCTATAAACGCATTAAAGGATTTATTATTAAATGGTGTATTACCTGACAGAAAATTGGTTGCATTTGATAAGCAACCATTAAGAAAAGATTCAACCGATGTTGAATTAGCAGTCTACTATTTCGAAGATTATTTGAAGAAGGCATATTTCAAATTAATTTCAATCTTAGAAGTTTTATCTCATGATCCAATTGTCCATGTCAGAATGAATGTAGTAAGTCATATCTTTGATTTATTGAAAGCAAAACCTGAACAAGAAGCAAATTTATTAAAACTTGGAGTCAATAAATTAGGTGATGGTGATAACAAAGTTGCTGCTAAAGCATCCTATCAAATATTACAATTAGAACAAGTTCATCCAGCTATGAAGAAAATCGTCTGTGATGCTGTTATCGATATAATATTTAAAGCCAATACTGATGACCATTCCACTTATTATGCTGTCACCACATTAAACCAAACGATCTTAACCAGAAAAGACGATGAATTAGCCAACGCATTAATCAAAACTTATTTTGCTCTTTTCGAAAAGGTTTTAGTAGAGACTGATGCTAATAACAAGGAAGCTCCATCCAAGGCAAACCAATTGGGTGAATCTAATAAAGGAAGAAAGAATAATCGTAAGAATTTTAAAAAGGGTAAGAAAGGTGGAAAATCCGTTAAAGTTGAAGCCAAAACTGAACAAGAAATTATAGAAGAGAAGAGTACTCGTTTATTCTCAGCTTTATTAACTGGTTTAAATCGTGCATTCCCATTTTCAAACTTACCTAACGATGTTTTCCAAAACCATTTAGATACATTGTTTAAGATCACTCATAGTAGTAATTTTAACACTTCTATCCAATCCCTTGTATTGGTTAATCACATTATCACTCAACAAGGATTAAATGCCGATAGATATTATAGAACCTTATATGAATCCTTATTGGATCCGAGATTGGCAACTTCTTCGAAACAAGGTATTTATTTGAATTTATTATTTAAATCTTTGAAAAACGATACAGAAAATCAAGCTAGAGTTTTGGCATTTGTAAAGAGAATCTTACAAATTTGTTCACATTGGTTAAATGTTGGTGCTATTGCTGGTATGTTATATTTATTAATAGAATTATCCAAGACATTCCCTGAAATATCAGATTTAATGATTGAAATGGCATCAAGACCTGATGTTGAACAAGATACAAAGGTTGAATCAAAGGAAAGTGAAACTAAGAAAGAAGAAGAAAACAACAAGACCGATGAAGAGTATGATCCAAAGAAACGTGACCCAAGATATGCCAATGCAGATAAGTCATCCTTATGGGAATTAACTCAATTCTTAAATCATTACCACCCAACAATTTCTATCTATGCATCTTCGTTACTCGAAGGTACTGAACAAATAAAACCAGATTTAGGTTTATACACCCTTTCCCACTTTTTGGATAGATTTGTCTATAAGAACTCCAAACAAAAGCCACAAACCAAGGGTTCATCGATTATGCAACCTTTAGGTGGTGCACATACTGGAAACTTATTAGTTAGAGCTACAAATGTTTTGGATACTGAAGTTCCTGCAAATACTGAAAATTGGTTAAATAGAAAAGTTGAAGAAATTAAACCAGATGAAAAGTTTTTCCATCAATATTTTACAACTAAGATTAATAAAATCAAAACCAAGAAGGATGAAGGGGATGAAGAGTTAGATGAAGAAGCAGTAGAGGAAATGCAAGATGATGAAATCTGGAAGGCGTTGGTTAAATCTAAGCCAGAGGTTGAAGAAGCTTCAGAAGATGAGTTTGATGATTTTGATGAAGATGATTTCTCCGATTTTGATATGGGTGATGACGATGAAGATGAGGAAGAAGCTGCCGAACAAGCTGATGAAGCTGAAGAATTGGAAAATAGTTCTGAAGTTGAAGAAGAAGCAGAAGCAGAAGAAGAGGAACAGGAAGTTTCTGAAGCTGAAGTCAATGAAGAATTGGAAGATGATTTTGATGAAGAAGAAGGTGAAATGTTTGGAATAAATGAAGAGGATGAATTGAGTGATTCTGAAATTGAAATTAAAATGTTAGGTGATGATGACTTATCTGAAGATAGTGGCTCGGAAGAAGAGGTATCCGAAAACCCAAAGAAAGGTAAAGGTAAGAACAAACGTGCTAGAGATGAAAAAGAAGATGGAAAGAAGAAGTCCAAGAAGGCCAAACTTAAGGACTTACCAGTGTTTGCATCTATTGATGATTACTCTCAATACTTAAATTCTGACGATGAAGACTATAGCTAAGTAGATTTTGTATAATAGTTATAATATATATCTCTAATTTAGAAGCACTCTGTAAAGCTGTTGCGCGGCCATTTAGTTGCTTCGTACTTTCACTTTCAGAGAATGTTTCTAAGTTTTTCCATATTGCTGGCTGTTGCATTGTATGAGATTCTCAATATCCTAAGATAGGAAGCCAAATTGATGAAAAACTATCGAATATCTCGTTTGAATTTTACTTCATGCATGAGCTCCAAGTGAGGTACGTCATATTTGTAATTATATTTTACATTGTTAATCAATTCCTACGTTATGCTGCATTATGTATGACCTGATTTATTATGTTACAGATTTGCGAATTACAAATCAATAAATGCACATCTGTAATTCAATAATGAACTTTCTCCTACGGAAGTATAAAGAAAAGGATTTTCTCATAGAGAAAGACGACTGTAAACTTATGATACTACTATTGCATTCATACTAGAATATAACACATACTGGCAATTATACCTAGTTCTTGTTCCATTTTCGTAAAGATACGTGATTATCGTCTATTGATGTGGTCACCGACGTTCAATTCCCCCATATTCCAGTCTTGTTCTAAATAATCTTTTAAATTGCCATATTAGTTCATTTTATTGAATATGGAGTCAAATACATCCAACCCAGACCTAACACTTGTAATGTGAGGAGTAGTGTCTTGTTTCATATTAATATTAGACGACCTAACCTTTCGATATTGGGACAAGAGGAATGTTGTCTGAGAATATGAGCATAATCACGGATATTTTCTGAGAATAGGAACATAATCACGGATAAATTCGTTTAAATTGTTTGGTACAATGAGATCTTATGATCTTTTAAACTATTACGATTGTTCACGCATAAAGTGCGCTGACTTTCATGCAATCAGATGCAAATCCCTGTTGGTCGACCAAGTTGATTTACCAAACCAAAAAAAGATAGCTATTTTAGAGATGCAAAAACTAAACCTTGTTCGAAGTTCAGATATACAAGGGGTGAGTGAATTTCTCTCTTAATACAACCATGCTACCTTTTGCCTTCTTTAAGACTTCATCATATATATACGGGATTTGAAATGTTCGATACAAACTAGCGGGGTTTGAAAAAAAGGTCGATGTAGTATAAATATCCACATTACTCTCGTGATGAGAGGATACATGAGACAGGTTAGTAGTTTTTTAGTGCTATTTTTAAAAAGCACTCCTTATTAATGCCGTTTTGCAAATATTTTAAAAAAATACAAAAATTTCTTTTTATTCTCATAACGGTTTCAACGGTCGTAATGCATAAAAAATAAGATTTTTTCCTTTGTGTTCAAACAATAAAAAAAATAAGAGATATATTTTTTCCCTTTCCTTCGCTCATAAATTTAGGCTCAATTTGAAAATATTTCCCATTATTGACGTTTCTTTTTAGTTTTAGGGGTTCAAAACTCTTTGTTTGCTGATATTACTTCGTTTAACCTTAATTATCAGATTGCGAGTAAAACCACAACCACAAGGAGTGGTTCTATATTTGGTTTTGCTATTTTGACAACCGGTACATTCCAAGTCATCGCATTAACCATAATGTTGAGGTCACGACTTTCTCGTTTTGCACGCACAAACTAAAGGCTCTGCGCGACCCATGTCACTTTTTTTGCGGCAATTCAAAATTTTGACACATGAAGTTTGTGGAAGGTGAAGGATTTAAAGCGAGCACAACGAGGGGTCTTTTTTATTGTGTTTTTTTTTCTATATAATTTTTCTGATGGAAGGCTTCATGGGTGTGGGGGCTTACCCTTCAAATATTTGTTTGAAATTTACTCCTATATGCGTAGACTAAAACCTATTATTATCTGTTCATTGCTATTAGCTCATTGGTCGCCCCATAAATTGCCCACAAATATAATGGATCGATCTGGAAACTGGCTCAGTGCAAGTATAACGTAGACATCAGTTGAAAACGGAAGCCTTACTTTGGGTGCACCACAACTGTTTCTTTTTGAATAACCGGTAATGTTACCTTATGTAACATGCCTTCCGTTGTACAAAGGTGGAATTGTATTGACAATTTCCGGTTGCCTATGTTTATATAGAATGAAGTGGTAAATATTAACACGCTATGTTAAAAAATATCATTCGGCTTTCCATACATTATTGTTGCATAATAATAATACTCTAATTTTAAAAATATTTTTTTTTCTCATCATCATAACACGCCAAGAATGTTTTTAGTTTTAATCTAATTTAAATAAACCTAAATCCGTCCCTTTTTACACCTTTTTCAGATATATCATTACTCCTTATAATTTGCCCATTACCCCCAACTTTAGTTTGTAGAAAGTTAAATATAACTAAATTAAAGTCCTATCGTTAACACTGTTGGTATATATACTTTTATACATAAATAAGAGAACAAAAGTAAACACCATACCGCACAAAGGAAAACTCGACCACTTTCCCGAAAAATAATTAAATTCACTGGCATTAATCCTATCACATCAACATGGACAGTTTGCAAGTCCTAAGGGAGAAATTCGATATATGTGTCTTAGGACAAGGACAAACTGGTAAGACCAGTCTAGTGCTATATTACCTATACGAAAATTTCGTCGAGAACACAGCATCAGGAGTAGAAGAATTACACACAAAGAGCCTAAGATATATCAATAGATACTCAGAAGTAACCATACTTGACAGTAGTTCAGAGCTTGATGTCTACAATAGTAGCAGGAAGCAACAAATACTTAACACAAAAAACATCATATTAGTATATTCGATTGATGATATGGATTCATTCTTATCATTACAAGACTTAATACTTCAATTCAAAACAATTCGACCTCAACTACCACCAATTGCATTAATCGCCACCAAATCAGATTTACAACATCATCGACAAGTATCATGGGAGGATGGAAATGAATTTGCACAGCAGATAGGGGCAGTATCGTTTATGGAATGTTCTGCAAAAGATGGAATTAATGTCCTCGAGGCTTTCCAACCAATAATAACCAAAGCACTCCAAGCCAAAGCGAGTCGAGTAGTTCCACCACAGAATACAGACACTGCTAATTGTCCTTCGTTAGTCATATCTGGACACAAGAGTACCACAAGCGAAGATTATACTACTTCAGATACATCAACGAATAAAATACTGCATAATCAAACTCCCCCAAGAAGCAAATCTCAAAAGTCATCATCAAGTCCTAAACTTGGTCATTCGCTTGCGAAGCTTCGTACGAGCATTTCACATCAGGAATCGGGAGAGAGATCCAAGGCAACGCCAGAAGCAACTAAGAACAAGCAATCAAAGACCAACTCCCCATCGGAAAAATCCAAAAATAGTAGAAAACACGCTCCTCATCAACTATTAGAGCTTAAAAAGTCAGACTCCAGTATATCCAAGTTGCAAGAGAGACACTTTACCAGAGAGTTGACTAAGACGGATAAACAACTGTCACGCTGTTGTATTATCACGTAATTGGAAAATTATCCCCAGTACATTGGGAAACTGCATTTTTATCAATATAGAAGAACATTTTATAGATTTATGAGATTAACATTCAAGTTTTCGATAAATGTATTTTATTATTTATTATATATTCTTAATCAATTAAGCCTTTCATATAGCTTGAAAGGTATTATTCTGTATTCGACAAAAAGACAACCCCTTCTGAAACTCTCTTTGATTAATAAATTGCGGAATCATCAGAAATATGAGAAAATCCCCTAAACTGTTCTTGCATCTCAGCAGTAAGTTCTGTCTCAACCGGAGTTAATCTTGGTGTTTCTGACGTAAATTCTTGATCGAAATTAGAATAATCATGCTCTGATTGAACTTCAGGATAATATGGAGGCTCGATTCTACAATGTAAAATATCATCGAAATTAACATCATGGAAATATGGATGTTCCATAATTTCGTCACCATCTCTAGGTCCTGCACCCAATCTCTTGGATGGATCTTTGGTTAATAAAGCTTGCAAAACCAAAACTGTTTGTCTTGATAAACTGATTGGATACTTGACTTCATCATGTTCAATAGCATTGAAGATATCATCTTCATCATCACCCTTGAATGGAGATTGGCACAACAACATTTGGAACAACAAAACACCAAAAGCCCACCAATCAACACTTCTGTCATATGGTTTACCAGCAACAATTTCAGGAGCCATGAATTCGGGAGTACCACAAAATGTAGAGGTTGTATTTCCATGCCACATACTTTCTTTACACAACCCATAATCAGCAATCTTAATATGCCCTTTGGTAGTCAACAAAATGTTATCTAATTTCAAATCACGATACACGATACCATTTTCATGGAAATATTTCAAACCTAATAAGACTTCACAAGCGTAAAATTTAGCCCTTTTTGCTGTAAATCGCGATTTTTGAATATGCCACATCAAATCCCCACCCGATATATACTCCATGACAAAATAAATACGATTTTCAGTTTGGAAACAACAATGCAAGTTTAATAAGAATGGATGCTTTTCTTTATTGGCAGCCAAAAAGACTCGCTTTTCGGATTTAACACTTTCTGCTTCTTCATTTTCGACGATAAAATCTTTCTTTAAGACTTTAATTGCACATAATTTCAGGGTATGTCTCGATTCTGCTAACATCACCTTACCAAAATTACCTTTCCCTAAAACTGCCAAAAATTCAAAATCATCCAATCCAACCTTTCTTCTACGTTTCTTCACCTTATGCACTTTAGTTGCTTCCTTTTGACGTTGGTGATGTTGCGCATGGTGATGGTGATGGTGTTGTTGTTGTTGTTGTTGTTGCAATTCTTGACGATGCTCTTTTTCAATTTGGTCATTGAAAGGATTGACTCTTCCTTCTTCTTCTAAAGCTTGGTCGGTAATGATTTGATCTTGAGTTTGGACGTTCTGATAGTCGAAAGAATCAAATGGACCATTTGATGGTTTTTGCTTATGTTGTCTAAACTGTGGTTGCGCATCGTTACCAGGTCCTTCAGAGATTGGTTCAAAAAATTTATTTCTTTGATCAGAAGTTGGATATGGAGCCTGCTTCTGATCATAGTCTGGGTATGGAGCTTGTCTTGGATCATGTGATCGATACGGAGCCTGTTTCTTTCCAAATTCGAAATCTTGCTCTTTTGCATAACTATCATAGCTAAGGTCGGATTCAGTTGGAGGACGCTGATGTTGCTTACCAGACAATTGTTGATCAGGGAACTCAACAGGATATTGGAACTTATTCTGAGTCTGTGTTGGTAACTTCATTTCACCTTCACGCTCATCATCTGAAATACCTTGATCACTCGATGGACGCTTAGTCGAGAAAGTTTGTGACAATGGAGATATTTCAGGTTTGGAAACTTGATTAAATGATGTCCGACTAATCGCTTGAGGTTTTTTGGGTGACACTTTAGTTGACTTAATGGTTGACAAAATTTGATTGGCCATCTGCATAGTCATACCACAGAAATCAGGCACCAAATGAGTACATTGAGTGTGGCACATGACTCCACATTCAGTACACTTTCTAACATTTTTCTTACCCCAAGGTAAAAGATAACCACAATGGCAACACCATTTAGCTTGGTGGTTTGCGACAGCTTCGAATCTATGGGGAATACGATGTTTCAATTTAGCTTCATCGTCAGCCATACCAGATTTAGAAATACATTTTGTGACCACTTTTTGATAACATTTTTTATGACATAAGAATTTACAATCTTGACACTGAAACCCACTATAACGAACAAGTTCTTGACAGAGAGCGCAAGACATAATTCCATAAAATGGTTTTTGAACGAATTGATGGCCTTGTTGTTCAAAGACTTCTTCTTTCTTTTGACGAATAGCACCATGACGGCCAAGAGCACCCATAAATTGCTTTCCTTGCGAAGTATCTTTTTCGAAGTTGAGACTGACTAACATTTGACCACTAGGTTCTAAACTGATCCAGGTATTAATTTCAATCTTTTGGTTATCACCAGATTTCTCGTCCTTGGTTGGAGAAGGTGGTGTTGGTGGCGGAAGTGAAGCTGTAGCTGAGCCCCATTCGCTTTGCACAGGAGGCAATGGCAGGGTTGAACCATACTTTGCACCCATTGGAGAAGTGGGATCGTCTTTATCATTAGATGGGGGAATATTTGATGCAGTTATCCATCCACTGGATCCCATTTGCTTGGCAACCTTTTTCTTACGAATTTCTTCTGCGATATCTGAGATTAAAATCCAATTAAGAGCAACTGGAACAAAGCTAGAGCCTTGCTTATCTAATACTGAAAATTCGATTTCATGACCTTTTTCAACATCAATAAGAAATTCATCATTCCATTTATCGTTTTTGGATAATTTTGTTTTTCCTTTTTCAGTATCATCAATTTTGATCACAATACAAGTCTCTCTTTTCTTCAACATACTTGATGCAATATGGTCAACATCTCTAATGCATGTAATTGCAACAGTTAATCTACCACGTAATGGTTTTCTTGCATGTTTTGGTGTATTCAATAATTCAAAATCACGAGTAAATTCTTCTGTATTGATATTTATATTTGCATATTTCTTTAATGATTTTTCTAATAATTGAATACGTTGATTACTTTCAGTCCTTCCACCTTCTGCAGCTATACTTGATGATTTATCTCCATCCATTAAATAAAGCTGTGACATCTTTGTGTTTGCTTCACGATATTGATTTTCAACTTGTAACTTAAATTCCAATTGTTGCAACATATGTTGAATCTTATGACTCAATGAAGGACAATCATATTTGATTAAATCAAATCTTGAATATGATACAGGTGAATTGTCTGGCATTGAATTGACACTCCCTCCTCTGATATTCAATTGAGAAGTTTGTTTTAGAAGCTTATCTAAAGATTCTTGATAATAATCGATGATTGATTGAGATTCTATAATTTTAGTGTTACATTTTTGTATGACTTCTTGATTTTGGGAACTTCTCTTAACATCCTGATAACCTTGAACCATATTCTTTTCCACCTCGATCTTGGACGTAATGTCCTTAATCAATTCGGCGGTTTTTTGTTGTGACATTTATTTGTGGTGGGCAATAAATAGTGAATCTTGATGATAAAATGTTGTCTCTCTTGGCTGATCTAAATCAGATTGGACAAAAAGGAAAGAAGGAATCAACTATAAACAAATAAAAATAAAAAAATTCCCGCTGAGTGATATTTTAAGTTATTTGGGGTTAATTGATGATGTGACTATAATGATGTCTACTGGATCAGGCTATATCCACACGATGGAAAGGAATAGCTGTTGTTTGGGTGTTGGTGAATAGAGATATCCTTTAAGTTAATAGTGTGGTGGTAAAAATTGTAAAGGGAAAGATTTTACAACTTTTTGTTTTTGTTTGTTTGTGTTTGATTCACACTCCAAAAACTGTAAAGGAAGATTGTAAACCACACGACCTCCTGTTTTGTTCTTTCTTTACTTGGCCAAGTTAAAGGCGCTACATTCAATACGATGAATCTTAAACTACGAAGAGTTATACAAATAATGTTGTAGTTACCAATACGAGTCAATTATAATAATTACATAGTTTACTATATTGGTCGAGTTCTATATTGTATATAATATGTGTTTCAAGGTGATATATTGAGTAAAATAAGCACTTTTGCATTATTTAGTCTTCCTCTTAGACGAAAATGTTCGTTTTCAATCATCATTTTGAGACTACAACCAAACAAACAAATACTAAAACGGTCGGGAGTTGTCACCTTACTTACTATTGCATCGACAATTACAATCAGGTACAGGACACACATAATGTTTTGAAAACCATTCTTCTGCATGATACGCGTGACAACTATGATTACACGTAAGACAAAAACTAAACCATTCTCTAAATCTATTCTCAATCTTATTGGCTAATGAATTCTCATTGAGTTTTTCACTTGGTTCAAATGGTAAGGGAGTACCTAATGATAAAAGACATACAGCACACCTTGGTAATGGAGCTCCACAATGTGGACAAGAGTTAATTATTTCATTGGATAATTGTTTAGAATGATTGGATTTGGTGAATTGTTTCATTAACGTTTGATTATTGATTGTGGCTGATTTAAATTTTGACATATTTTTATTACATCTTGAACATTGTAAATAAACTTGTTTTGGTGTAGCTTTGATTGTATTCTGACCACTAAAATTCTTAGATAATTTGGTTCTGGAAACATCAAATTTGGCCCGTACGTTGAACATACTCCAACTATTCAATAAATTACGATAACAATCTACCCAATGGGTGATTCTTTCATCATTGAAATACCTTGGGCAAGCAAATGCAGAAACTAAGGAAGCAGTTTGCACATCATTCGTTCGATCAACATAGCATTGTAATAAATCAATTCCCTTTGGAGTTATCCCAGTCAAAATCAACCCTTCTAATTCACCCTTATTAACCACAGTATCTGCAATTCTGTTGAGATATACTCCTAAATCTTTATCAGAAAGGAATCTTAATGCAACGCCCAATCTTTCTCTCAAAGGTAATGCATGCTCATCCAATACATCCCACCAATCATCGTCAGCTATGAATGCAAAAATCGCTCTCAAATAGGTATCATCTAATTCAGAAGCCATCTTACGACATTGATCTTTCCAAGGACTATTACTATTCGAATTCTTGTATGCCAAATACCCTGCTACGGCCGTTGCCATAAGTCTCAATCTTTCTTTTTTCGAATTGGCCAATATTTCAATAGCCTTCGGTACATCACCATGGAAAACAGCCCAGCCAGCTGCCTTTTCGGAAAATCCTAATGTTACCAATAATTTCAATTTTTCTTCAAATTCCGTGTCAGTCAAATACCATCCAGAAACAATTAAGCAAAGTTTTCTTTGAGCCTTCTTTTCACTGTTACTTGGAATTGTAATATTTGCTGCTTTTTTTCCTTTGTTTGATACAATTGATTTCACAGCACTGGAAAACCATGCTTCAGTAATTGGTCCCGCATTGGGTAAGGTCCTTCTTTGATTTGCCAATTCATCGACACCTTTCCATATCCCCAAAACACCTTGATATCCCAAATCAATACCTTCAGATATCATAGTCCCTTTCTCAAGAGATATTTTTGCCAAACTTAACCATTTCCAAGTATTTTTCAAAAATAATTGATTATTCATTGAGTCAATATCTTCCAATATGGCAATGTTCTCGTCACAATCTAACCCGTACCCCATTTGAGCTCTATATCTAATAGTAACACATATGTCATTTCCGATAATATCTGAAGGGTCAAGCAATGCATTCAATGGAATATCATCATATGCATCTGAATATCTCTTGTCATGCGCACCGCCATTCTCTACAACTTGTGCAGTTTGACGCACATCCATGCTCTCATCATCTACGGTAGATGAAACATCTTCAGAATAATCCGCCTCGCTTAGTTTTCGCATATTATCGGCAAGCGATAAGTCACCAAGTCGAGATAATGATGATTTATTTCTTACTTGTTGTGCAACTGATGTTGAATCAATGACAGTTCTTGATTGTTGTTTTTCAAATTGCTTTTCAAAGAAATTGGTCATTGTTCCTTCTGGGCCAGCAATTGAAAATTCATTTATGGGATTGAAATCTAATGCTTCTATACTTTCAACCACTGGCATTCTGAAAACAGATCCTGATTGACGCATACAAACAAAATTTGTTGAAGTGTGGGACGCAATATCAGGAGAATAATCGAATGATACCACTCTTTCATAGTCTGTTTTCATATCTAGCACCATTGAAACGAATAATGATTCTTCCGTTGGCTTGTATAATTGTGCCGCTTGTTGTTTTAAACTTTGTAAAGTAGTCTGATTTAAATTGAACCGTGATGGTTCAGCCATAGATGGAATTGAATAGCTTGCAGGAACTCTACTAGTATGCCACCTGCGAATTAAATCCCCGTTAAACACTGCCGCAAATTCTCCTCGTCTGACAGTAGAGTAACGTACACAAGGATGTTGAATTTTCCTTGATGATGAATCACTTAAAAGTTTGTTGAATTGTAATATTGGTGTATCTGTAATTACATTACCTGATGTTAATGATTTCGATCGAGAACTATTAGATGTTAATTTTCTTCTATCCCAGATTGCCAAGGATCCATCTTCACTAAATGATTGGAAGAACTGATGTTGAAAATGATCAATCTTTAGCCCAAGTGTACATTTTGTAGCCATTTGAAAGACTGGTTGATCGGATCGTAGATCAATTTCCCTTAAGAATTTATAAGAGCCACATATTATACTTGAATCTTTTTCCGGATAGAAGGTCGCTGATAATATAGCTTCATTTGGTAAATAGGTTGAAAGTGGTCTCTTTATATGTGAATTTGTACCGCCAATTGAATAATGTTCAACATTCCAAATTTGTAATGAGTTATCTTGTCTTCCTTTATCAAACCCACCTAAGATAAGATTATTGTTATTAAATGAAATTACATTACATGGTCTATTTTGTTTGGGACGTAAATGCAATATAGATGAACCAGGTGAATTAATATCAAATATGGAAATTGTACCATTTATACCCCCAACACCCACAATTCCTCGATTAAGTTTTGAATATGAAGAACATTGGATATTTTCGAATCCTGTTCGGTTATTTAATTGTATCATTCCATTAGATTCTATTCCAGGGTCTTCGTGATTAGTTTGATATAGTAATACTTCATCACACATTGGATTCACAGCAACAAATTGTTGTTCATACCCATTATCCCAATTTATGGCTCGAACAATTGATCCACTCATGGCAACGATTTCCTTTGATGGTTGATGGTGTTTACTATGTGGATTGATTGACTTTTTGCGTGCCCCAGATTAAATAGATTGGTATCTACAAGTGAATTGAATTGTCGTAATGAAACGAACAAATAAATGTGAACTTCCGAATTTGGAAAACATCCATACTTACATAGATAAGCTTCTATTTTCAATTTGTTTACTTTTCTGGTGAACGTAACCTACAACCACAGTATAGGATGTTGTAGACTGGTGACTAGTAAAAGACTGCAACTTTGGATAAAGAAGACGCTATTACCATTAACAGTGATATAAGTTCATCAAGTACTGTTTCGTCTATTGATAATTGGAAGGCAATGGAGAGAGAATTTTGCCCTTCTGTTGAACGACAATTCCTATAAATTTTTCTTTCAGATAAATCTCACACCATTTTCCGCCAAAAGATTTTTTTTGCAGCAATTAGCCGCCAACTTAGTTACCAACTTTCTACGGACTTCTAATAGTAAATAAATACATCATGACTTCTATAGATGATGAACCTATCATTCAATTCAGGAACAAACAATATACATTACATGATCTATATAACAAATTATCGAGTTTAGAAAGTGAATTCACTTCGAATAAAAGTTTAATTTTATGTTTAGATGGAACTGGTAACGACTTTGGTCCAAAACCATTCACAAATGTTCTTAAATTATTTAGGATCTTAGATAAAGATAATCCATCACAATTATGTTATTATCAACCAGGGATTGGAACTTCATATTTTGCAGGTACAATGAATCATCATGTTACAACATCCAAATTTCTGCATGTTTCTAGTGCAGTTGATTTTATGGTTGCATTTACTATGAAGAAACATGTTCTTGCCGCTTATGAGTTCCTTTCCAAATTTTATAATAGAGGTGACAAAATCTATCTTTTTGGATTTAGGTATGTATAGCACGGAAACTATTCAAAAACTTCGTTTACTAACAAACTAATTATGTCGTAGTCGAGGAAGTTTTACAACAAGAATTGTGGCAGGAATGATTGAACAAGTTGGATTGATCAATCAAGGTTTAGAAGGTATGATACCTATGGCGTGGCAAATCTATACCAATTGGGAAAATGCAGGTCAACCATTTGAGAATGATTCCACTGTAACCTTTGCTCAAGAATTTAAGAGAACCTTTTCAAGATCCGAAGTCATAATTCATTTCATGGGGGTTTGGGATTCGATCAATTCGGTAGGTTTCTTAATCGATAGACTGTTTCCCTATTCGGTAAGAATTTCCAATGCTAATCATATTAGACATGCCGTAAGTATTGATGAAAGAAGAGCTAAGTTTAAACAACAGCTATTCGTTCCTCAAGAAAATGAACTACCACAAGATCTAAGTTGTAGTACTTGTAATTCAACCATTATATCTTCAGCCCTGTTGCGTTCGATAATTTCATTCGCTGAACTCTTTAGACTTTGGATTCGGCGAAATCATTCTAGGAATAGAAAACAACCCAACCCAGTTGAAGACCTTGTGGAAATGTTCTTTCCTGGTGATCACGGGGATGTTGGAGGTGGATGGATGACAAAACACGACCAACTCTTGGCAAATGTTTCAATGAGATGGATGTTGGCACAAGCAATTAAATTTGGAGTTTTATTTAAGCCAGGAGCAATTCATGAATTTGATCAAAAGTATCCTTCAAGTTCAAGCGTTTTGGCGTGGAATCATGATTCATTGGCAATAATTCCCTTGTTTCCAAAAGGAGAAGGCAAAAATGATACTGAACCCGACCTTGAACTCGAACCACCCACAGCTCCCGTTGAACGGTTTTCTGGAAGAGGATCAACCCTGTTATTTATTACTCTCTGTTGGTGGATTTTAGAATGGTTACCAATCTTCACCAAAACGGAAGATAATTATGGGGAAATGAGGAGAGTTTACACCCCAAATTGGGGAAGTCCAAGAATACTTCCTGCTACATGCATACTTCACTGGAGTTTATTCTATCGTCTTCATTATGTTTCAGATTATAATCCGATAAATATCCCAAGAAATGATTTTGGAACAAAATTTGTGCAACTGTTACTGCATTTCAAAATAATCAATTTCAATGAACTTCAAAAGTATTCAGAAAACTTGACTATTCATAAAATAAAACATGATTGGAAGTTTCAATTGTGGAGAACTTTCCCTGACGAATTACAAACAGTTCTTGAAGAGAATCCAGAATTATAAGAAAGCATCCTTATATACCTATCAAATTTGTTGCTATCAGGAAGATGTTTAACCTTTAAAAAATCGGAATAATTATATTTATATATATAAAAATAAAACGGTTAACTATACACTCTTTTAATATTGTATAATTGACACATATTAATGTATATGAGAATGGAAAAAGGGTGGAATGGAAGATAGGTTCTTTTGTTTATTACAAGGAAGTGTTATTTTGCTAAAATTTTCTTTGTTGTTATATTTACTCATTGGTATTTAGCACGATTAACCAACAAGTAAGGTTTCATCGTCAGTGAAATCGTATTGTGGGACTTCCAAGTTTAATGGAGCTGGACCCTTTCTAATTCTACCTGAGATATCGTAGTGGGAACCGTGACATGGACAGAACCAACCACCGAAATCACCAGCTTCACCAATAGGAACACAACCCAAGTGGGTACAGATACCCAACATGACTAACCATTCTGGTTTCTTAACACGTTGAGAATCAGTTTCTGGGTCTCTTAAGGACTTGACATCAACTTGGTTGGCTTCATCAATTTCGTCTTGAGTTCTGTGTCTGATGAAAACTGGCTTACCTTGCCATTTGATAATGACATTCTTACCTTCTGGGATGGCACTTAATTTGACTTCAACCTTGGCCATAGCTAAGACATCAGCAGAGGCAGCGAAAGAAGAAAGGAAAGCTTCAACAGTGGACTTAGCACCAGCTGCAGATAATAAACCCATGGAACCAACCATGAAGTAAGTGAAGTTTCTTCTGTTTTGGTCACTTCTGTTGTTGACATAACCGGAGAAGTCTGGGTGTTGGTAGTTAGATAAGGTAGATGAAGTTGTAGATAAAGCTCTAACAGATTCTAAAAGGTATTAATTGTTAGTATATACAGTTCCAAATCTTGAATATGAACAACGGACATTTTGATACTCAATGCAACCGATATTTGATAATTAGGTCCATTTAACCCGAGGTTGATATTGTATAGTTGACAACTTGTATGATTTCTGGCCTAATGTTCTCAATTAAGTGGTAGCTGTTGCTTGAGGTTCAATTCATAACGTTGCTTGATTTTCATCTGGATTTCTCAAAAGGTGAAAAGTATCGAGATGTCTGTACAGATATATATCTTTAGACTTATATGTGCACAGTATTTACATACTCTTTAAACCTAAACCAGTCTTCAATGATCTAAATGCAAGGGATGACATCTTATAAGTACAGTAGTATGGTATTGAAGTGTGGTTAGAAAGATATTATAGTGACCTCTCTTGGGTTCAATGTAATTTTTTCAATTTTTTTTGGTTAGGGCCAAAAGTGGTTACTTACTCTCACTGTGATTTGATTTGTTAGTAGGGTTATATACAGGCACATACTAATTAACCATTTTGTATGGTGAATGTTAATTCAATGTGTTGACTAACTGCGTAAATCTTTTTTCCATTCATTTTATTGGCTGGACCAATAATCTCTATTATTACCCGGATGCTGCAACCCACAGTGTCACTAATTAATTTATCAATCTATCCATTGATAAAGAGAATCGACGGACATTACTCAAGACACTCATTTAAACATACACGTAAAATTAGCAATGAATGTGTGTAAAGTGTGACAATCAAAGACATAGCTTGTATCCGTCATAAAACATGAAATTGTCGTGTTAGGAAAGACTAAAATGGCATACATATTCACTTAATTTCAAAAGTAACAACGTTATTTGAAAGAATTACCCTTCAAAGCTAACATCAGAAGTTTCCAGATCATTAACTTAGGGATCCCATTTACGACCAAAAACGTCCATATAGAGAGTTGCCTATTTAGAATGGATGAAATCTTGTACAATTTCGTGTCCCCAGGATTTGCAAAGACCAGTCTCATATCCTACATTTCATAGATCAAATCCTTTAGTAGTGTGGGTTTTCCCTTTTCAGTTTGCTTTTGATCGAATTTGAAAATGAAACAAGATCATAAGCTATTGATACTTTTCATTAGTAGATCTCTAAAAGAGATTGCTTCCCACCTTCGAATATTCATATTAGCGTAAATTAAGTTAAGAATTAAAAAGTTGCCGCTACAAACCATAAACAAAATTTGGTATCATCTGAGACAAATAGGATGGAACAAATGTATGAATGGGGTAAGGATTATAATTTCTTATACACTGAGAAGCGGAGAGGCCTTTAACGTTTTCAAAACTATAAATTTTATCATAACATCAGAACTACAAATCGGCGATATAATTTCACTCATTTTAAGTATTGACAAATGCTGACATGTAAGGATTTTACTTTCTATGTATATGGAACAAAATTGTCCATATTGGCAGAAATACTTTCACTTGGTGAAACGCAAGCCCTATCTAAAGATGGCGAGTCGATCTTTGGTATTAAGATACGGATGCGGCTTTGCCACTTTTCGTGATCTTCCAGAAGAAGTCTTATTTATAATTTTCAGTAGCTTGAGTCAACTTGACCTTGTCAATATGGCTCTAACCAATCTGAGATTCAGAAAGCTAATTGATTCAGTATTATGGCATTCGATCTATGTGTATGATACGTACAGCGGAATTTACTCAATCCAGGATCCTCCAATATGGAGAAATTATACACAGGTATCCAGTCACAGATTCTTGGAGTTAATGAAAAACAGAACTCTCAAGTTGTATTACATGAGACATGTCTGCTTTTATAGCGATCATTTTGCGAATCTTGATTTATTTAAATGGTTGCATAAAAACTTGGAAGATCGTCAGTTAACTTTCGCGAGAGTAACTCACCCTGAAACTGCTAGATGGCTCTCGACTCTTTCCATGAAGGAAAGAGAAACCCACTTCCAATATGATCAGCAAAAAATTTTCTGAATGAAAATGTTGTATCCCTCAGAATAGATAGTGGGAAAAGGGGCATTCTCGAAGTATTATTGCCTACCTTACCCAAATTGGAATGTTTGTACATTAGATATGCAGAGCCTTTTGAACTCTCAAAGAAGTTGCGAATAAAGCACCTATGTTTGGTTTGGACTTTCCCTGATAACATTTTAGACAATTTCGAGCTTCTGGTATTAGAGACGCTAATTAGCGGAAGCTTACTTTCTATTCAAGGTACTAGAGGTTGTTTCTACCAACTTTAGTTCGTTGCCCATAAATAGTTTGAAGAGGGTTTTCTTATCCTTTCTCTACGGGCTTCATTTTGAGGATCTAGCAAATCACGAATTGTCTCGTATATCAATTCGTGACAAACATACTCCAACAGATTGGCAAGATCATTTTGATAAACTTGCGAGAATTACCAGCTGTGAAGTTGTAAATGATGTTTACCGAATTGATAGATCCCTCAGTGGGGCCTCCAAATATGTTCGTAAGGGTACTGGGAAATGGTAATGTCTTTTGTTTTTAGTAGCAATTTCAAGGTCAAATACCTGTGCATTCTATTGTTGTATTTTAAACTATTAGTTATTTATTTACCATGATATGTTGTCCTATGAATCAATTGCTTGTTGTGTGAAGTATTAGATGTAGCTGGGAATCACTAATGATCTCTGTCCTTCCGGAGCAGAAAGTGAAGGATTTCATCAGCAAGAAAGACGATCTGTAACGGCTTATCATTTTAACCTTTCTCTTTCACTGATGTATACGATGTGCGACATAAAAGTTTTAGAAGTTAGATTAGTTACCAAGTACTCTCTTCTTTAAAAGGCTTATCTAATCAGGTCAACTCGTTTTCAAAGGCCGTGTTGAATGCATACTGCTTTCCGAGAAGTTGTGCCAAAAAATATCGGGGAAAAGACCCTGTTAAGTTGGGGGTTGACAGGGGGAATTCTCGTTAGGTTCTCCTTGTCACCAGTTCAATCGCAGGATTCGTCATTTCAGTACGTGTTCTGGCAAAGTACAAGAGCAGAAAGTCCCAGGGCATGCTTTAATTTTAAGCAACCCACTATATTGACAGCCATTGGTCAGTTCAATAAGAACATAAATAGACTCCAAGGTGATGTTTAGCGCAAACCCTTTTTTCGCAGAAACTTTCCCCAGAATGGAAATACTAGCATTAACCTCCGTTTAGACTAAAGTGTCATATTTGCTTTTGATAGATTCATGTGCCTTTGGTTGTTCTTGCAGCAAAGTAGATTCAACCAAGATAAGTTTGAATCTAATCTTCCCCTCACTACCTTATCTGAGGGGATCTCATATTGGAAAGTTCCCCGAGATGCTGTTTTTGAACAAATATGCTTTTGATATTAAGGTTTCAGCACAATGGGGTTAAGCGAAGAGGGGAGTTTTCTTGTAGCTACGCACTTTCGTTCAAGTTTTGTTATTGAGGGTTCTATTCCAGAAGAGATATCTAAGCATAAATTGTTGCAAATGTTTACCTAGGAACCCCAAAATGATAATTCAAACAGAATTTTCTCCTGCTAACTATCTTAATTCAAACAGAAAGATTAGATATGAGTGATCAAGTTGTATTATCCAAGAATGAAGAACCAATGGCAACGTTTCTTGATTTACCCGAGGAAGTTTTGGTTTTAATTTTCAAAAAACTAAGCCAAGTTGAACTTGTGGCTTTGAAACGTATTGATCGAAACATGGGCAAAGCGATTGATTCTGTACTTTGGAGATCAATTTATGTTTATAATTCCAAAAAAGAGAAATATTCCATCGAAGATCCTCCATTATGGCGAGAGTACACACATGTATCTAGCAGACGTTTCTTGTATCGAATAAGATACGCACCAGCCCTATTGCAACATACCAGACTCTTGTGTTTTTACGGTGATGAAGTTGAATTCATTGAGTGGTTGACACTGGTCTACAGTACATAACTGTGTACCAATGTTTTCAAAGATAGAACATGTAACAACTGCGTTATGGCTCTTCAGTTTGGGTATGAATGCACGTGAAGTCCATTTACATTACAACATGCAAAAGGATTTTTTGGCACAGGATGTTGCATCTCTTCGAATCGATAAAGCAACCAAGGAAGTCCTAGAGTCTATTTCGCCCTCCTTACCCAAATTGAAAAGTTTGTACCTTTCGTACACGCAATCATTTGAACTCACAAAAAAATTAAAGGTGAAACATCTTTGCTTGCTTGGTCACTTTCCTGATGAAATCATGGACAATTTTGAACTCCTGGCGTCGGAAACTCTTAGAATTCGTGGGAAGTATTCTTTTTTTTTCAAATTGGCCACATATCAGT
Organism: Hemisphaericaspora xylofermentans; assembly: GCA_002105455.1. Lineage (NCBI taxonomy): Eukaryota > Fungi > Ascomycota > Pichiomycetes > Serinales > Debaryomycetaceae > Hemisphaericaspora > Hemisphaericaspora xylofermentans. The sequence continues at coordinate 22,974 of NDXA01000003.1, read as the reverse complement.
CGAAACTTATATTCTATTCGAGAAATAGAAGTCCCATATCTGTGCACCTTTAATAACTTGCCTCGCTGTAGTTTGAAGAGGGTTTTCTTATCGACGCTCTCCCAGGATTATTTGGATGATCTTCCAAAGCATGATTTGTCGTATCTTTCAATTTGTGGAGGGCGAGGTTGTGCACTGGGCTGGCGAGAATATTTTTGTAACTTCGAAAGCCTCACTCGCTGCAGGGTGAACACACATGTGTACAAAGTGAGAGGAAGTTCAAGTGATAGGTGGTATGAATCTATGAGCAAGTACTAACCAAAGGTAATTTCCCAGTCATTGAATTCCTTTGTTGATATTGTAAGATATTTAGCTTATGTGTAGAAGAATAGTTTTTATGAAAAACAATATAAAACCATGCTTCAATTATGAAAATTCATTTAAACCTCTGTAAAGTAATTTGTTCAAATCTCAATATAAATTTACTCTTTGTAATAACTTTTGGCGCTACCATGGCATCGTTGTTTTGTGGGCTCTCTAAACTTTCCTCCATGAGTTGAAATGAATGACAGGATTTCGAAGTATGCAACCTTTCGAGGTACAAACCTGATTAAATTGATATACAAAAGTGCAAGTTTAAATGAAAAGTGGTTGAAAAGCAGGGATGAATTTAGGACGATTAATCGAGGAAAGTTCCTATGGTCCTTCAAGGTCATCAAATTCCTTCAATCCTAAATTTCGAAATTGTGCGATGACAATATAACATTGAGTCTGCTTGCAAATATGTCAAAATGTCCAAATAGGGTTCCTTTTTGGCCGTTTTGAGAGATATAGGTTTGAATCCTTGGCATTGGTTATTAAACTTGAAAGAAGATGCAGGGAGAATTTAAAGTTTGGAAAATAATTGAATGAAAGGAATGGCAAGGGGATATAGAATTAGAGCCTCAATCTTTATAAATCTTGGTATCGGAGCAATAGTTAGCCATGACCTAGGTTAACATTTGAAAACTAATCAATTCAAAAATGACCAAACAAAATGGGAACAAGAAGAGTTCCAAGTCAATTCTCGACTTTCCAGATGAGATATTACTTCAGGTATTTAAACATTTGAAAGCAAGTCAACTTGTCACTATGAAATGTACGCACCGTCGATTCACGAAGGCGAGTGACGAGACATTGTGGCATTCATTATATGTGTATGATGAAAAATTAGGAATATATTCAATTGAAAATGCTCAAGTATGGTTTGATTACACGTTTGTTAGTTTAGAAACTTTCTTGGATTTGGTTAGAAGTAGAACGCTAAAGTTTCAATATATGAGACATGTATGCTTTTACAGCGATATATTTCCAACAATTGTATGGTTTGATTGGTTCTACAAACAGACTAAACATTGTCAAGTTAGTTTTGCCCATATTACCAAGGTTGTAGAATGGTTAACTGATCATGGCATGTACTAGAACGAAATTCACTTCCAAAATCCAGCGGAGTCAACAGCCACTTCGGTTCAATCTTTAAGAGCCAATTCTATGGAAAGAGAGTGGTTGGAAACGTTGTTGCGAATATTGCTTAACCTACAGGCACTATACCTTATAAATTCTGAAATTTTTGAGCTAAAGAAACCAATTTCAATTAAGCATCTTTATATTCTGGTGGTGGGTAATGGCTCAAGTTTCAGTAAGGTATTGAGCAATTTTAACGTCCTGGATTTGGAGTCATTAAGAATTCTGAGTGGATACATAAGTAATTGGAATGACCTCAGTCAAAGTCTCTTCAATATTAGGGAATTAGAATACCACAACGGTAGCTTTAAAAATTTACCACTCTATAGTTTGACCAGAGTGTGTTTGCTGGCGATAGACGATGTTTCCATCAAATATCTTCGGAAACATAAATTGGTGTTTGTGTCAGTGAGCGGTCACTCATTCGAGCCATGGAAGTGTCTAGACCAATTACCCTATCTTGAGAGATGTATGGTAGATAACAAAGTGTACAGAGTAGATAGAAGATTCGAAGGGGGATACCGGTATGTTGAGATCTCAAAGAAACCACAGTGAGAACCTGTATGCTGATGGTATGAAAAATGTCTTAAAGGCCAAGACTTGGTCTTTTATACAAATCTTTAGAAGTTTCAGTTTGCTTTGCCAGTTAGTCACTCTATATTAAGATAAAAGTATCAACAGTTTCAAGAAAAAAGTATAAAGTCTCCTTTACTCGGTTTGTTATTCAAAATTAACTCTCTCCTATTGTACTTTACGAAATACTATTCTTGTGGCTGGTGCTCAACTAGTCAACTACTCACCCGCTGTCTAAACGTACAAAAAACGAGCAATTTATTCTTCTATAAAAATCCCCGTATTCCTTATAAAATACTCTACTTCCTATTTAATCCCAAACCCACTACTTTCATTCACAGCAATTTCCAACTTCTCAAAAAACTTCCTCTTATTTCTATAAGAATACACCCCCAACTCATTAAAGCAAGTATGTGCAACCGGTAACCTTTCACTATCATATCCACCAAGTAAACTCATCTTAAACGGCAAATTCTGGATCCCAGTCGCAGGTACCCTGTCACTGCCAGTCACAAACACCAATAACTTCTTACGCTGACCTAAACTGATCTCTGACATATATTCCCAAAACCACTTCACAACCTCTGAATTCATCGCATCCGAATGTGATTTCCAGCCGATATATTTCGTGACTGATTGGAGGATGTCGATGTCGATATTATTCTCTTCGGAGCCACAGAGAAGGAGTTGGATTTCTTGGGGCAGGAATAACGAGAGGGCGTTCCCTCCTATGACATTGGTGAATCCTGATTTGAAATGGCTGATCTGGGCGGAAATTCCGTCTGACATAAAGAAGGAAATGTATTTGTCGATATATGACTCTACATTTTGTGACGTGACTGGGGTGCTGTTTCCATTTGGCATAAGGTCCTTGGTGAATGTATTACCAAAGACATCAGAATAGGTTATCTCAAAAGTTAGGTCTAAGGCTTCGAGGTCCGTACTGGGGATGGTTTTGAGTTGGATAAAGTTCTTGTACGTGATTGGAAAGATTTGTTTATAATCCTCGTGCGTTAATGGCTTGTCCATTAAGATTTTATATAATGCCACTGGGAATTGAAGGTCTAGAATTGTGGAATTGTAGATTGCTAATCCCAATACGGCCCCAAAGAGATAATACATCTCAAAATTCTCATTGGGGACAATACCAAACCATAAATAATTGGAATCTTCTACATTATAAACCATTCCTGTCTGTGGGTGGAACATTGCTTTGGTTAATAGTAAGAACCACTCTTTTCTTAATCCACCAGCATCTACCCCTGGTTCATTTATGAAATGGACCTTGAGACTCTTTTTCAAATTAGCCGAATTCGTTTTGATACATTGTAAAGAATCCTGAACGATATAATCGCGACGAATTCTGATTCGGAAATAAACATCAATCACAACTCGTTTATCTAAGGAGTTGATAAATGCTTCTTCTGCTTTTCGTTCCATTTGTCTTCTTGCTTCATATTCTAATATAGAAATCTTACTTCCCAAAGAAATCAAAAATGGATACTGACAGAAATAATACAAGGCGTCGTCATAAAGTTTCTTGTTTATACTTGTTCCATGGATATATCCAATAATAGTCAGAATCTCAGGTTCCAAACTATTCCTTCTTGTATCTTTGACACCAGCAAAGCTGGCTCTCTTTGCTTTGGTGCTACTTTGCCAAGAATCAAAGTCGAGTTTGATGTTCACGAAATCCACTAAGGAGTTATAGAATGTCCAAGTAGGGATTGGATGCTCGCGAACACTGTTTGCTTTATATAGCGTTGATAAAACAAGTAATGCTGATCTGACATGCCAGTCATTTCCATATTGGTGGATTTTAATCTTGGCCTCTGCGGTTGAAGATTTCTTTTTGGATTTTGATTTTGTGGGGAAAGGATTGGCATTCTGACTTTCTGGAATTGTTAATTGTGTTGGTGATTGGATCAATTCTTGTGGACTCGCCTCTATTGTTCGCTTTAGATTTATGCTTTGGAGATATTCTGTATCGTTTGGATGAGTTGTAGTTGATTCTGATGAATCTGTGGTAGACATAAGTTTTATATTTGGATTATTTGCTAAATAGAAATATTTCTTTAATTGAAAGGTGATATAAAGATTAATTAAATCCACTTTTTTTATAAATTCGGGATAATCTAATTTTGAAAGCCAACTTGATATGTAATTATTAGAATTAACGGCATCGACACATGATAAAATACCTAAACATCTCTTTAAAATATCATAGCTTAGCATTTTAATTTCTGCAACATCGCTCATTCTTGATTTTAAAGTATCATCAACTAGTGAACGAGAGAGAATTGGAATTTCGAGAAGAATTAGGACCCAGCAATAATTTCTAGGGTCATTACTATCATTGTTAACGTGCAATCGTTTTAATTGTTCACTTGCACCTTTCATTGCCGAAAATAATGGTCTCTTTGTAGGTAATTTTGTTAAAAGATTGAACACATCACGGACTTCTTTAAAATTTATATTGGAGGTGTGATAATGTAATCGTTTACTCCCTTGTTTTATTTTGAATGAATTGTTTAAAAGTTGATTATTCTTAAATGAATTGTGTAAAAATTTGGAAAGAGGTTCAAACACTTCATGTAATGAAATTTTATTACCGGTTTCACTTGTTGCTTTTGCGTAGCAAGTATCAATTAGTCGTTTAACATGTTTGTAAGAGATTAAATGAGTCAATTGGTCATCATCAGTGGTATCTGAGGGTATATCAAATAAATTTGTTGTATGACATATTGAGCATCTAAACTTTTTGGCTGTGGAGGGGAATGTTAGGATAGTAGCACAGCAATGACATTTACTTAAAGTCTGACCTTTGGATGTAGTGGATGATTCTGTTGATATGGGTGGATGTATACAACGTTCTAGTTGATCAACTGAGAGAGACCTTGTGTGTGAATGTGATTGTGAGCTTGAAGATGATGGTGAATTTTTAAAGCCTTTAATTAGGGATGATAATCTCCATTGAGACTGTCGTTTAACAGAAGACGTAGCAGGTGACAGTACAGTTGATACTGATATAATGTTATTGTTGTTAGTAGTATTAGTTAGAGTCATTGTTTTAGGATAGCAATCATAGCATGAAGAGTGGTGGTGGTGGTGGTTGCTGTATATCAATGTTATGCTTTTATTTATACCCACGTAATAAAATGGTTGTAAAAAAGTTGTAATTATGTGTAAGAAGAACAAGAAGGTTAGTGGTGTCTCTGATTAGTCGCTTATTCTATTTATAGTTCGATTGTTTCAAGGATAATAGTTTATTGTTAATAAGTAAGTGTGTTGTATATAGTATATATGTATGTATGACGTAGTAGTAGTGGTAGTATACTTATGTACGTATTTGACAGTAGTTGTTGCTATGTATAGTCAATTGCTATTAATAGTACTGAGTAGTTTGGTGGTACGCGAGTGAGTGGCTGTTCGTAGTAATTTGCAGTTTAGTTTAGTATAAGAACTTCAATTCTAAACTTTAGTTGCCTAAAAATCCACAAACCAAAATAAAGAGTGTCAATTAAATAAAGGACACCACCACCAAAGAAATAAGGTGGTATAACTTATGAAGGAACAATAACTACTAATTGCCTTTGTTGCAATTTTTCCATGTCTTATATTCTATTATCCCTTATTTATAACAGGATACCTCTATCCAAACTATATACCGTTAAAGACATGGTGTTTCAGATATAAATGCAAAACTAACTGTATTATTAAGGGATAAATTGTTTTGTTAAGGACTGCCAAATAAATTGCTGCAAGAAGTTATAAATAGATTTTTGTTTTAACATGAATTGCTCAAGTATACACAATAAAGTAAACAACAATGCAAGTTGATGTCTGGTGGTAGTACCACCAATTATTGTCTGTATAGAATGGTATAATTGTTCTTATGGTACCTTTACCTTAAATCTAATCTAGTATCTACGTTAACGATATGTTCAAATAGAACATAATCTCTAAAGTTAGACGTATTAATTTAACACCTGCAATATGTTTGTAGCCATTAAATCTTATACTAAGATTGAAACACAATTAATGAACAAAATCATAGACTTTAGTTGCCCAACAAAACTGCTACAGGGCTCTACTGTATCAGAAACAACATCTTCAAAACAATATCTATTGTACTGTGTGATCCATCTAATAAACAATAACCTGTCTTTCCTTATTTGATTCGCTTCTCCTTATAGAACGTTCTATCATGCACACAAGGAGATAATTAGCTACTAGTTAAAGGCCACTGCGCTACCAATAAACTTGATCTGCTTGAGACTAAACAATTTTATCACGTTATATGTAACTTTACCATCAAAGCTTTGAGATTAATCAGTAAGGTAACCCACCAAAACAAACTTTGCAAATACTCAAGCATAGGATTTACAGCTTAACAGTAGTTGTTACGGAGCTAATGTTTAGTAGAAAGTAGTTAGGATGGCATATCAAAGTATTATCTTTCTTTCCTTCGCACTACCACAGTAAGTAATTATTTTTTTGGTGTGAAAAAAAAAACGGTTAGGTTTGTTTACCATCATCAAATAACAAGGGCCCCCATCACCCAGAAGATCATTGATAGGATTGAACAAATTATATTATCAGAATGGTGGAATTCACTAGTGACAACAAGGCTTTTCAAGATATTGAAATGTTAGAAATTCCCGAAGATGATGAAGAAGAAGAAGAAAATACTTCGGTTTCATCTGAAACCGATGTCATTTCTGAATCAAATTCAGCTGCTTCCAACTCATCCTTATTCAAATCGGAAGTAGAATACTTATCCTTATCTGATTGGTTAAGTACCGATGAATATTTGCAATTTCATTTTGATCAGAATAAATATAAAAAGAGTTATTCTGGTACTTTAGATGATTTCCAACTTAATTACATCTCCTATGTTAAATCATTGTATAAAATAACTGAAAATTTAACTAAGAATGATATCTCAAGATTCGATTTAGATGAAGAAGATTCACCAATTGGATTAGTAACGTCTTCAACTACAACTTCAAAGACTTATAAACATAACAAAATAGACGAAGCATTCTTAAACATCCAAGAATCATTACAAAATTTCATCGAATCCACAAGTAATGATGATAATCAAGAATTGGAAAAACTTCAATACTTACAAGATATCCTCCAATGTCTTGGAGCAAATTATTTTACTTCAGAAATTAGAACAAAACCTGAATCAATACTAAAATGGGTCAATACTTTTGATCCAAAACCTGATCAAGAATTAGTTGGTCAAATAATGTACAATACACCAAAGCCTTTTGAACATCCACAATTCTGGAATGTATTAATGAGTCAATATATCACTAGAGGATTATTTAAACAAGCAACAGATGCTATTCAATACTCGAAGTTTCATGAATTAGAACAAAGTTGTCCAGAATTATATCGTGTTATTAATGATTTGGATGTATTGTTGGGTGATTACGTTGTATTTTGTCAAAAGGGGAAATTCCCACAATGGAAATTATTAGCTTGTGAATTTAGAGATTCATTTTCAACTATAAAACCTAATGTTACAGATGCCAAATATCTGATTATTATGAGTCAAATTTTTGATTTGGTTTGCATATTAACCGGGTTACCTAAAAGTATTTCCAGTTATTGTGAAACTTGGTATGATATGTATCTTGCATTATCCTTATATCAAATTCGTGACAATAATGATCTTTTCTCGGAATTTTTCCAAATTTCAATCTCCGAAAAGCCAACCCACGTATCCTCCTCGAGCAATGATCAAGAACCAAACCTAGATGAACTAGTAGAACAAGCATTTTTACACACATTACAAGGTAAGTTCCTCAAACTTTTAGAAACATTATATGATCTAGAACCAGCTACCGCAGCCTACATCTCCCATCTCCTTGATTTGAAATCCTTACTTACCTCATATTACACCACCACCAACTTCCACGAAATCATAAACAAAAAAACCATTTCTGAATATTTTTTGGTCAGACACGCCTATGAAGCCATCAACATCCACGACCTTACCCCAGTCGGAATTGGAATCCTTCGTAATCCAATCATATGTACTTCCAAACACGCCCCAGGATATGCTGCAAAAGTCATAGCTGAGTTCTTACCCCACTACCAATGCATCACCAATGATGATTTAGAATGGGCATTGACCATTTGTGCCGACATGAATCTTGTACAAACTGCAAGAGAATTATACTATACTCATGGTCTTAGATCTTTACAGGATGGATATCTTTATGAATCCCTTTCCAATTTCGCTAATTGTTGGGACCCAAATTATCCTGGTGAAAGTAAAGGAATGAAACAGATTCAATATATTGTCTGGGACTTGATTTTTTCCGATTCATTAACCAATAATCGTCCAATTAAGGATATGTTGGTGAACAATATCGTGAGACGTGAGGTTGACTTTAAGATCCATCCTGTGATTCAACAATGTTTAGCTCCATATGCTGTGTTGTATGAGTTTTATACCCAGGAAGCAATGGGATTAGGTAGAAAGATGAGTAAATTGATACATTTATTAAAGCATAATTTTATGCCTAAGAAATTCGTGCCGTTGTTGTTGTGTCAATTCTTACCTTTTTTGATTGATACAGAAGAGAAGTTCCAATTGGCTGATTTGGTTATGATCATAGAATTGGTGGATGGATATGAGAGCGAGCGTGACGAGGAAGATAAAGTATCCGGAGAGGAATTATATGCTTATTCAATTGTGAATATGGAAGACGACATGAGAGACAATGATTGGAGAAAAGTATTGGGTGATGATGTGCCTGCAAATGTAGATCAAATGTTACGATACTTGAGGAATAAAGTAGTTGGAAGGATTGGAAGAGTCTACTTGGAATAATTAAAGTATAGTTATATTATAATAAAATGTAAAATAATGTATTTGAATAAAACTTTCAAAAAGAAATATGTACTTTACTATACACGTACGTGATAGCTAAATGATGAAATGGGTGTCTTGAAAGTCCAATAATAATTCTTTCTATCTTTTCTTTAAAAAAAATTATAACTGGAACACATGCTTTATAAACGTTCATGGTGAATTGGGGAAGATAGGTTACTTAACAAGTAACATCTTGAGTAGCTCTCGAGTTTAATAATAAAGCAACAATTAACCCATATAAACCTAAAACTTCTGCGAAAATCAAAATCAAAATCATACCCACGAATAATCTTGGTTGTTGAGCAGTACCTCTAACACCAGCATCCCCAACGATACCAATAGCGAAACCGGCAGCTAAACCAGATAAACCAACAGATAAACCAGCACCCAATTGGATGAAACCAGTATATAAGGCTTGCTTTTGACTTAATGAGTCAGAAACTAACACTGAAACAACCAAACCATAAATGGCAATAATACCGGCCATAACAACTGGAACAACATTCTTGACTAATAAATCTGGTCTAGTAACACAGGTGGCACAAATACCAACACCGGACTTAGCAGTACCATAAGAAGCACCAAAACAAGTGAAGACAATTGCGGCAGCACAACCGATGGAACCAAAGAATGGTGCGTAAACTGGACTATAGAAGGAATGTTAGTATAAAATTATTCAAGCGATGAAATGAACAGCCACGTTCTGTAGTTATCATGCAGCAATTGAAGTTCAATCAATCGAATTGACTATAACTAATCGATATCCAACTCGTATATTATCAAATAATGATCATAGACTCTTTATTTCAATTGATGGTGACTGAAATTGGTTATCGGTCAAGTTCAATGATGACGAAGGGGTGGTGGTGCATAACAATCCTGTTTGAGTCAATTCAATTCATCTTTTGTGTATGGTCATTCAATTGGCTACGTGATCATGGGTGCATGACATACCATAAATCAGACATGATGAATTGTATATGTGTTTATATATATATATGGGTGTTTTTGATGGTCACTATCTATCTATTAATCTTGAGCACTCGTTTGAAGTTTGCTTAATCAGAAATTCAACATTCTTTGAGATTTTTTGGTTTGGAAAATTTAGTTAATGGTATTACATTTACTTAGAAGTAATAGTAAATATCAGTACTAACATATTCATAAGTTTATTTTTTTCTGCTGCTGTTGTTCTGCTGGTGCTGCTCATCGCGAATTGGTTCAATTTGCTCACACAATCAATCACCATTTGAAAAATTCACTGCAATGGCCCCTGTATTTCTTTCTCTTTATCTTTTTACTTCTCTACAAGTCCTGATTATTATATAAAAAGAACTTTACTGGCGAGCTACTTCTATTGCAAGGAACCGTATAACAAACAACTAAATAATTATTATAAAAGATGTCTGCTCCAAACCCAAAGGCTTTCCCATTAGCTGATTCCGCGTTATCTCAACAAATCTTAGATGTTGTTCAACAAGCTCAAAACTTAAGACAATTAAAGAAAGGTGCTAACGAAGCCACCAAGACTTTAAACAGAGGTATTTCCGAATTCATCATTATGGCTGCTGATACCGAACCAATTGAAATCTTATTACACTTACCCTTATTATGTGAAGATAAGAATGTTCCATACGTTTTCGTTCCTTCCAAGGCTGCTTTAGGTAGAGCTTGTGGTGTTTCTAGACCAGTTATTGCTGCTTCTGTTACCTCTAACGATGCTTCTACTATCAAGAACCAAATCTACGGTATCAAGGACAAGATTGAAACTTTATTGATTTAAGCTTGTTGATTGCGTCGTTTATTGTAGCATTTTTTTTATAATTTGTATAATACATAAACAATGGTATTCAAAAAGAAGAATGTATGTTTAAAATCTCATAGATATCTGAATCTCTGATAAGACCGATTACAATTATTCCATTCGTTTTTAGTAGTGCTTCTTATATTAGATCAACTATGGTAACAATTGGGCCATCGCGATGCCATTAAGAAAAAAATCTTTAGGTGAAAAGTTTATTTATATTAAGCTTCCAACTTCAGCATATTCATCCCTCTCTTCCTCATATATATAAGATGGCTGATATCGAATCAGCGGAGTCATTCACTAAGTTCTTGAGATCAAAGGATTCGTCCCTAGATCAAATCATTATAACATGTCAAGATGCCATAGAAGATAAAATCGATATCTTTCTTCCCAATACCGAAATCTTCATCTTTAATTTATTAATTGATAGATTGAATGATAAGTCCAATTCAAAATTTGGTCAATGGAAATATGATTCAAAAGTATGGCAATTGTTGCAGAACGTATATAATAAGACAGATAAGACTCAGCGTGATAAATTGATTCAAAGGATCAAAGTGATCGAAATAGCGATAGATATTCTTAAAACAAAGACCCATCCTGTTCTTCTCGAGAATTTGTTTAATGTGATTAGAATGATATTCACCGAGTCATTTATTGATATAGATGAGTCTTTGGCTAATTCTTTGGTATTTGGATTTCTTTCAAATGAATATATATTGCAAGATAAAGATACCACTAAGATTTCACGATGGAGTATACTTATAAATGATATCTATCAAGTTGCTATTCATAAATCAGTATTGGGAATATCCAAGAAATCCTACTCCAAATTCTTTCAAGAATCGTCTATAATCTTGAAATATTTAACAACCACCTCCATTGAACAATCTCAATCCATCTTTCAATCAATTCTCATCACAAGATTATTCGATTCGGAATTCACTACCAATTTTATATCCAACTTAGAAACCCTCTTAAAGACCAATTCGAAAACCATTTCCCCCGAAGCCATCGAATTATTATACAAATTAATAGTTGATAGTTTTGCCAATACTGAAATGACAATTTGTGAACAAGCATATGCTTCAATCACTTCCCAATTCCATCAATTGGCTGAAAAACTTCTTGCAGTATTAGCCAACACCGATAAGACACTCAATCATGAATTTGCTCTTGGTGTGTTTACAAAGGAAGTAGAAAATAAACCAGCCAATGCCATTAGTTGGAATATGATTAGATATTTGTTTGAATTAGATACGAAACTTGCTGGGGATAAGGCAGATTTTGTAATTAATGAAGCAAGATCGATTGATAAAAATCTGATTGTAGATGTGATTACAAGTTTGAAGAATGCATATGTGAGAAATAGAGAATTGGTGGAATTTTTCACACTAGTATGGCCAAAAGCCATCCAGACTAAGTATTTTATATGGAAAGCGTACCCGGTTATTGATCCAGTCGCTGATTCAGTAAAGAATTTGACAATTAGGCAATTATCTATCATAATTGATGACATTTCCAAACTTGATAATGATGTTCAATTCCCTATATTCACTTCCATTACAAAAGGATTGTTAATCAGTTCAGATAACGTTGTGGAAAGTATTAAGCCTGCATTATTATCCCGTACTGAATTTTTCAATAAACCAGATGATTCATTATGGGAGACAAGATATTATTTGTTCTGTCTTTACCAAACTGACTTCAAAATCAATGAAAAGTTACTCACAAAGAAAGCGAATGCCCAATATTATTACTACGTAATACTTAGACTCCTTGAGCTTGGTCAAATTACTACCATATCCTCAAATGACCAATACGCAATCATTGAAAACTCATCCAAATCCAAAAACTTCTTGGGGATAATTCAAAGATGGATACCAGTCATAAACCATTTATTCACAGACGAAAATATAGACAAATTAATCCAATTCATTCTTCCTCATGTCAAGGATTTAAATCACATATTCTATGAACAACCCCGTCTCACAACTTCCTTACTCAAGTACATCACCAGCAACATCAGTAATTGGGAAGTATTGCAATACATTCCAATTTATTGTATAAACCACTACCACAAAAAATCTCTCATGGACGGATTATTCAACTTTGCAACCACGAAAGGTGAAACAAAGGCTATTGGAATGATTAGGCATTTATTGGAACAACCATCATATTCTTCTGAATTGGAAATCAATTTTGACAACTTGGTTAACTTAGTGGGTATTAGCGATGACCTAGTAGTTGATGAGATTGTGGAAATTATTTGGAGTAACCATGTTCGACTGATTAAAAATGCTGATGATTTGAAATATGTTGAACAAGCTTTGACAAAATTGATTAAAAAAATCAAAAAGAAGAAAGGTACCAATGTAAACAATGAGATGAAGGTTTCATTGATTATTTTGGCTGAGAAAAATAAGAAGGGCGTGCCTGAAGAGATCAACCAACAGATTGGTGATTTACAAAGTAGCTTTGTTGCGAAATGTGTTCAAGGATTTGCTGACGAGCATCAGGAATGGTACATTCGTGCTCTTATGAAGGTTCTTAATGATGATGATGAGGAGCACCTTACGTCCATTATTGGCAAGTTGAAGAATATATCTCAGGATAAATTGTCTCCAGGGTTGATATTTGCATTATATACCAAGGTCATACCAATCAGTTTCAAAAATGCAGTATATATTTTAGCATTGTACATGTCCATTGAAGACTATCAAACCAATTATCAACATCTCCTCACATTTTTACAAAGGCTTGTCCACGACCAAACAACATATTCCCAAGTCTTTGATTTCTTTACTTCCAACATACAAACTTCCTCAGCTCAACTGCACCCAGCTGCTGTCTTCATCGCTTCCTGCTTCCTAACCACCATCACGAAAGGAACACCTTCTCCATCAGGGGTTGCCAAATCGTTCGGCCTTTTCATTTACGCAATCCAATCATCATCTGAGACCTCTCACATTTTGTCTACCCTCAAGGCGTTATCCATAGAAAAATCCTGGATTTTTGACCAATACATCCTTGAAACCACCCTCATGTTAGCAGCATATGTCATCCAATCTCCTAATCTTACCAAGATAAAATTCATCTCCACCACTCAATTATTGTCAAATATCCTTCTTCACCACCGATACAAGTTGACTACAAGACACCATCTCCTCATCGGACTCGTATCCTGTTTGTTCGAACCCTTAGTCGAAAAAGGTGTCTTGGCACAAGATGAAGAGTGCGCTTCTGCATTAGCGAGATTGTTAGGTAATTTATGTGAACCAAGTGAAAGAGTTGGGGAAAGGCTGCAAGAGGAATTAACTACTTTGAGTGACTTATTCAAGAAGGGATTAAGAAGGCATGCTGCATTGTTATTGGTGAATTATGTGTATTTACAGTTAAAGCACACTTTTTCCAAGCGCGTGAATGATGAGTTGATAAGTGGGATATATTCAGTTTTTGGGGTCCTTTCATCTTCGGAATTGAAGCTCGTAGGAGGAAGTTTGGATATGGCTGGTAAAGCATTTTTCAAGAATTTGTATAATGATTATAAAGATTATGGAAAATGGAAAGATCAATAGATTCTACAGAACTCTCAAACGGTGTCTATAAATTCTGTATATTAATGTAGTTAATGTGTATAAAATTATATCAGTCTATGTAAGATATCGATTAGCGTCATTATGAAACAATTTCCCTAAATTCTTTCTTGCTGAAGTTCCAATCGCGATCATAAACTCCCAGATTTTAACATCCAGTGTATCATACTTCTTCCATTCTTCTAGCATACCTTCATGTTCAGAATTGGTGCTGAACTCATATCGAAGAACGTCTTTCTTTGTAATCAACCCCACAAGGTTTCCATCATCCTTTTCAACCAACATATATCGTGGACCAAGCTTGACAAAAATATCCGCCACATACTCTAAACTAGCCCCTATATTCACTCTCATTGGTGCTTTATTTACTACCTGATAGAAATCAACCATATCACTCTCACCGCGGCACTTGTCATTAAAATTACAGATCATATTCTCATCACATCCACCATACTGCTTAATAACATACTCTAAATCATATCGGGGAATAAATCCGTAAACCACCGGATTTCGACTTGACCTAATCACAGGAAACCCTCTGCAATCAGTACTCTCCAACACTTTCCTCATTTGCCGCAAGGTCACTGCATCGCACTTATCCGCTGAAAACGCTATGACCACATTAGTCATCGCGGCTTCGACACTCACGCCACCGAACATGAAGTCCTCTTTCGCATCCAAGTATGGCAACCCATTAAACCGTATCATCTGCTCAGCAATACCCCCGTGGCCCCATCGGTCATTTATACCCTTCGTAATGGCAACGACAATCATAGTTGGAACAATGAACCGAACAGCACCAGTAAGTTCAAACATAATAATCACAACTGTTACAGTTAGATCAGTTATACCGCTCAACCCTGCCGCAGCACCAAGGAAGGCATATGTGCCTGGAATTATACATTTTCCATTTGCACAAACGGAGAAGTATGCCGAGTCAGGGTAACGCAGGTAGATCATATCGACGATTATACCCATTGCGCGTCCGAATGTTGCTCCTGCAGCCATTGATGGGACAAAGATACCAGAGGGGACCTTACAACCGTAAGTTATAATGACGAGACCCATACGCGCGATAGTCGCAAAAATTAAGGAGGTGAGAATGAATGATTTGTTGGAAGTGGGGTCGCAGATGGGGTGTAGGAACGTGGAGTCGCATTCGTGAAAGAGTATTTGCATTGATTCTGTGAGTTCGTAACGAAGGAATTCGTTGAAGTAGCACAATATAGCAGTGAAAAGGGCGAGGATTGTGACTTCACGGAGGGCAAAATTCTTCAAGCATTTCTTCCGGAATGCGACAACTCTAATGTTGAGTTTGGAAACGACAATACCATATACACCTCCAAAGATTCCAAGTATGATGTAGACTGGGATTTCAAAATAATGCCAAGTGGTGTCGTATGTAACTTCGAATAAAACCAATTGTCCTGTCCTGAAGGGGTTTATTGCAGCCAAGGTAGTAACTGATATAAGGGAACAGAAGTATGACTTCCATATAGTTGAAAGTCTAAAATTAGATGTCATTTCTTCAATAGAAAACAAGACACCACCTATTGGGGACCCGAATGCGACAGCAACTCCAGCTGCTGCAGTTGCCGTTAAGAATTCACGACCTTTTGACGCGCTCTTCTTGTATTTCGCAATGTATTTTGCAATTGAATTCCCCACACAAACAGCATAATGTACACTAGGCCCCTCTTTACCCACGCTTAACCCTGATCCGATAACCAATGGTAAACAAATACTTTTCATTGCTAACGTCGCCCAATCCAAAAAACCATCCATAACAAAACCAGATATAATACACTTAATTTCGGAAATTCCAGATCCCGCGGCGTTTGGACCATAGTTCTTAACCAAGATCCCTGCTGTAAATGCATACAAAACTGAGAAAATTATGTACATGAAATAATTCAGGAATTCGTAATCAGTCCACTCGACCCAATCTGTGCAATGCCCTCCTTCTTGATGCCAACAACAGAAGGATTCACTTAAATAGAAATGACTTCGACAATGTCCGAGTCTGATACTCAGAAGAAATGCTGTTATGATATTCACCGATGCTGCAATTAACCCAATTACGACACCCATTATTCCTAATATCACCCAGTTCAAGATCTGTGCTTTAACTTTATCTGTAAATTTTGTGGTCCGTCCCGAAAGGATGTTCTTCGATTTCAATAGCCTTTGCTTATGTTCGTCCAACTCATCTTCTATCCAATCTATAGTTCTAAAATCATCGAATCGTTGCACTGGTTGTATCTTGTCTTGATGTAGCCACCTTCCTGTTTCCCTACATCTCACTTGTGAATCATTGAATCTTATTGGAGTTGATAAATCTTCATTTGTCGGCGGAATAAATTGGTTATCTAGTTCTATATTTTCTGACATTCTTCCCAAGCGTTGTGTACTATAATCGTTATGAAAATGTACCTTGTGCTCATGAGGTGTAGATTGGTTTGATTGAAACGGTGACAAACATGTTTATATGCAGGTAAATTAAGGAGCTACCAATTGTTTTTTTTTTTTGATTAAGAAAATGTGTTTTATCTACTACTATGGAAGCCAGCTTGTAATATAATGACTCTTGGCTAGAGAAGTAAAGCTGTTTTAAGTCAATGTCAATCTATTAATCTATAAATCTAAAGCGTAAGAAAAAAGTTTACACGGCGTATTTCAACATGTTCTCTTTCAAAGCTTGTACAATATGTTCAAAATCTTCAACTCCGTCTTGTTCAAAAGTATGATCCAGGTAACTCAATACCAAGTTCATTCCACCATTAGTTGTACTCACGCAATTTAACATGAAATCTGCAGCATAGAATGGCATATCTTGAGCAAACACCATGTTCTCAATTCTCCACTCTTTGGCATTATCACCTAAATAAGTTGGTGTTGGAATATATCCCAAGTTGGATATTTTGACGGAGTCGTCCTTTGGTTTTCCCAATTTAGAGGTAAAGACATGCGGATTGTCCAGGCAGGGATCATGGGCATCTCTGAATCCTTGGAGTATGTGTAAGGCCCTGGTGTTTCTTGCGGAATTGTAGAGGTTGCCATTTATTTGCCTCACAAAGTCCCAATCTAAAGTATTTAATTTGGGAATATTTTCAGCAAACCCCATATGTGGAGAGTTCCCCATGTTTTTATAATTCGGTTTGCTCAAGATATGTCTATATTCGGGTGGACATGTTTCAGGGTTATAATGCCTACGTAAGGTCATGGCAACTTTGTATGTCATGTATGTGCTTTCGGGGTATAATGATCTCAATGAAAGAGCTTGAATCGCTTCGAGGTATGAAGTCAAGGTAACTTTTTCCTGCTTGCATTTTTGGATAATTTCTTGAGTTTGAGATGGGGTAAAGCTGATTAATTTGAATGCAGTTGTGTAGTCTGTGGTTGGTATTTTGAATCTGCCTTGCCATTTGGAATGACCCTTTGGGGTGACCTTTTCGTGAAAGTCCGGGTTACCGTACGTATAATCAAGATCTATATCTTCAAGGAATGAGTCGATAGCAGGTGGAAGTGAATTCTTGATAAATTTCTTATCAGATTCGTAGTTGAATATACAAGAATCGAGGCTAATTTCAGCAGGGAGAGATCCGTAGTTGTCTTCATATGAATCACGGTTGTTAAATTGGTCACAATACGCTAAGTTTTCGACTAAGATTTCATGAAAGTAGTTCCCAACGAGACCATCAGCAATGGTATGCTCAAGAGCAATACATAAGTGACAGCCATCGACTAATATAAGCTGAAACAATATTTCATCATTGTATAACTTGAACTTGATATCATTCACTTTCTTCATGAATTTTTCATTGACAACGCTTCCTGCGAGATATTGTTCATCGTCAAGCTCTATCGATAAGATGTCACCAAAATTAACATTGGAGATAGGCGAATAGACATACTTGTTCAACTTTTCGTTAAATTCGACATTAGTTAACAATATAGGGTAATCAATAATAGTCTTTCTAAGTGCTTTGTATAAAAGATCTAACTTGTCATCAAGCTTTTGAGAATATGTCGAAGTAACTTGAAAATTTGTATAAAAACCATTAGCAGTACGACATCTGAAAAAAGTCTCCATTAAACCTAATGGTCTAGATGTTACTACCTGTTGCGAGTCAGTAGTCATATTTTGCTATATATCCCAAGTAAGAAAGCAAAAGAAGAAGAAAGGGATTTGAGGCGATCACATGATTGTGAAAATTTGTTAATAGCATTAAATATACGGCCCCAACAAAAGAAAAATTAGTCATCGGGCGGAAACTTGGGGCCGAAGGTTTTGCGAAAATTCAATCTTATCCGATATAAATGAGAAGGTATTACCGAATTATATACCATACGTGAAGATACAGAGAATGATATCCGCGGTTGTACGTATGAAATAGAAGTAATAGGTTGTTCAACGAAATGACCTATTGAAGTTATGGCTGCAAAATACTTCCCTCCCACCTCCCCACAAGAAGAGCTTCAGTTATTATGAAAATAATCAACTTGTTACACAAAGTAAATATTTTAGATTGACACATTCTAACGATCTGTAAACTGAATTACATCTTGCTAACAAAGGGTGCAACCAGTTATCCGATATTCTAAGGCTTGTTTTGAAACGCTGGATTTCCAAGTAAGGTACATTCTTATACTTTCTAAATTAAAGTGCTGAAGTGTTATTAATGTTATAGAGAAAGCGTTATTCTTGTTTGTATGTATGAAACAGCTTGGGATATTGATGCTGTGTTTCTTTGAAACGTACGGAAGATCATTGACATTCGCACTTGGGACACTATCAATGAACAACAGCATACAAACTAGTGAGATCAAGAAACACATATAATAAATCATTTTTCATGATTTTGTGGTACCATTGCATGATCTTGTTTTTGCCCATGAGATTCTGACCCATTACCGACATGATCTCCTTCACTATGTAGTTCATTGAAGGAATTACCGAACTAATTCTCGGTTTCTATCACATCACACCCTTTCCAATTCCCAGAATTGAATTTGGGAAACTAGTCTCGACCTCTAGCTAGATGGTAGTGATTTTCATAAAATTCAAAATAAGTTCGCGTTGAAATTCTGGCGCTTCTTTTTATTACTACGTGATATCTAAAGTCTCTTACTGCCTTATTATAAATCATGGATTACCATGCATTCATATTAGAGGCCTCTAATGAAGAACAGATACAGATTGCGGATGAATTGCGTTTAATGGTAATAAAACTTACAAGAATTTCGTAAAATCTCCTGAAGAATTTTTTCCATAGCCTCCTTAACGTAGAGTGAGTATTAAATAATTGCTTGATTGCATCTAATTTTAGATTATGAAAGCTTGCCAGTCATTAAAACTTTAATTGATTACCACACACATAGACTATTCGCATACAACGACGATGCCATTTATGAGTATGTATATCTGATCTAATGCATATATAGACTGAAAGTATTTTTATTAAGGAACTAACATTCCATCTAGTCCCACTTTCAGTAAAGATTGCGTTCTCTGTGGGGGCAATAGGTGGTGCAACCATTGCCATCATAAATAACAAGGAAGCTATATTAGAAAAAGTTGAGCATTTATTTGAGAAGGGGGCAGCTATATGTCATGAGAAGTTAGAAGAAATCAAACTAGCTAATAAAATGCGCCATGCTGATGCTTATGAAGATTATGTATTGAATGATCTGGAGGGAAATAATATATCCGTAAAAGCTGCGAACAGTAGTGGAAGTTCTCGATTTACCAGTGATTATGAAGAAGTTTCAACTCCAGATTCTGGGTTATCTGAGTTTTCTGAGATTGATGATGATGAATATAGTGAACGTGATGAAGAAAATGATTTGGATTGAATCGGTTTACAAATGTAAATTAATATGGGTAGAATATTTGGGTTTTCATGTGTTTAGGGAAATATGAGAGAATTTATAGTTAGGCATTAAGTTTTTATTATTATTAAAAGGTTGTCATTATCACATACATTTAAACTCTATATCAACTAACAACAGCCAACACAATTATCAACACGACAATACAAAGAGCAACAAGTAGTATACACGACCATTTACCCTTTGATTTCTGATACTCGTGAGCTTTGTGAAGTTCTCGTTCAGCCTGTTGGGTATTTCCATGCAATTGCAATACGTTATCCTCGATGGTATTCAACTGCTGTCCTTGTTCTTGAACCAATTGATTCAAGTCTTTGAATATGGTATTCACCTCCATTATGCCCTCTGTAACTTGTTCAATCTCTCGATTACGTTCTTGTGTCAACATTATATGATATTGTAATTCGGTTTCATTTATATCCTCAATCTGCTCTTGTTCCTGTTGTCGTTGTTGTTCCTGCAGTTGGTCTAGTAACGGAGTCTGTTCATTTACAGGCTTGGCCAGTCGAATAGGTGTAACTCTTCTCTTTTCATTATATAATCGTATCGACTGCCTAAACTTCCGATCTAACTCATTAAACTCACCAACTAATCGTTCTTTAATCACCATCTGTCGATTTGTTACATTAAGTCGATTCTCCTTCTGCGTGCTGCTTTTATTCACCAACAGCGATAAATCCGAAATGAGTGCCAGTATAGCTTGCTCCATCTCACTTATTTTAGTAATTGATATATCAATCGTTTCTCGAAGAGTCTGACAATCCCGTCGGCTACCTAGTTGTTTTCTTTGGGTGTCTAGTTGAGTGATTAACTGGCTGAACAGTTGGAGTTGTGTTGATGTTTTGCTTATAATTATGTCTAAATCAGATGAGGATGTTTGGTCATTGTCATTGTCGTTATTCTGGGAAGATTGGGCTCTGGACGGAAGAGATTTCTGAGCTTCATAGTCAAAGTTCGCAAAAGACATAGCCTGATTGTTTTTGGTCGATATATTCGATCGATGGAATATGGTTTATGTGAATTCTTGAGAGCTCAAGGTTTGTTTGCCTTTGTTAAACTTTTGTTTGGTAATTTGTCTTTAGGCAACTGACCAGCAGAAAACTCAATAACCTAATATTTGTGTCGCTACCAAATGATCGACAATGCTACCCACCAAATAATTTATTTAACCTTCCTGGTAAACTGTGTACAACTGTGTATGATAACGGATCAATTCAATGATGTAATTTGTACTTGAGGTTAAGATTTTCATTGTTAACTTTTACTGGGTTCCATTGAAATTCTTTCCGTGGAATCTGATTTTTTGATCAGATCAAGGAAACAGCATTCACATTATTTCCTTAAATCTTGTTATTGATCTTTAAGGAAACTAATCTGTTCTATTATATGCATTTAGATTTTTCTGTAGCTCGAATTAGTTACGTTAGAATTCGCGGTATTTTTCGAGATCAATTCAATCTGATACCTTCCTTTTTAAAGCTATGTGAATGCTGCTTCCTGCATAATTCTTTAGATCCAAATAATATAGTTGCAAAAAATCTACGAAATTTCCTAATTTGCAACCCAAATTTTCAAATTATAGGAAGATGTAACTCTTTTCCAGTGTAGCTCTTTGAAGAAACTACAACCAGTACCCTTTGCGTTAGATATATGTCCAGTGCCTAACATTCAGTATAAATTCTTGATCAAATTCTCCCAAATTCTTCCCTACTTGTTTTCCTCACCAAGTTAAACAACTCCACAAACCAATCATGCAATTAACCAAAAACTTAGCTGTTCTCGTTTTAGCTTATACATCATGTGTGTCTTCTAACCCAGTCCTGACACTCAATCAACCACGTGAAGAAACCGCTGCTACTGAAAAGGAGGTTCAAGGTTATGTACCACCTATTCCACCGCCTCCTCCTCCACCTCCAGCATTCCCTCACCATCCTGGTAAACATGGTGATGGAAAGTGGGACCATGGAAAGGGTGGCTTCGGTAGATGGAGTGATTGGTGGAACAACGGAAAAACCCACCACAATCACGATGGAAAGAACCGCCATCACGATGGAAAACACGGACATGATCACCACCATGGAAAGAACCACCACGGTCATGATGGAAAGAATCACCACCACGATGGAAAGTATGGACATGATCATCACCACGGTCACGATGGAAAGGACCGCCACGATGGTAAGCACGGACATGATCACCACCACAGTCACGACGGAAAGAACCACCACGATGGTAAGTATGGACATGATCACCACCACGGTCACGATGGAAAGAACCACCATGGTCTCGATGGTAAGCACATCTTCGGCCACGATGGAAAGCACCACCACGATGGAAAATATGGACATGATCACCACCACAGTCACGACGGAAAGAACCACCACGGCCATGATTTAAAACACAACCACGGTCACGATGGAAAGAACCACCACGGTCACGATCACCACCACAGTCACGACGGAAAGAACCACCATGATGGTAAGCATGGACATGATCACCACCATGGTCATGATGGAAAGCACCACCACGGCCATGATTTAAAACACCACCACGGTCACGATGGAAAGAACCACCACGGCCACGATGGAAAGCACAACCACGGTCACGATGGAAAGCACAACCACCACGATGGAAAGCACAACCACCACGATGGAAAGCACAACCACCACGATGGAAAGCACAACCACCACGATGGAAAGCACGACCACCACGATGGAAAGCACAACAAC